>ML663009.1:2141424-2626002 GCA_007570785.1 Antilocapra americana | reverse complement strand
ACACACACACACACACACACACACACACACACACACACACACACACACTCATAATTCATGTTCTCTCTCTACACACACACACACACACACACACACACACACACACACACACACACACGATGGTCTGGGACATTATCCCTCTCCAGGGTCCTGAATCAGTTTATCAGACTCCAGAGCTCCTTAGAAACACCCTCAACAACCCCCTCCCAAACACCGACACACACACTCCCCACAGACCTCCTCCACCCCCCAGGCCCTGAAGGGATGGTTCATGTTCATCACCAACCCCTCCCTCCCCTAGCCACCAGCCCCTTCTATGGGACCCTAGCTGCAACACGCCCTAGATTGATGTCAGGCACCCCCACCTTACACAGAGATCCCCCCTCCCCGCTCCCGCCATGCTTATGGTTCAGCAACCGGGCACCCTGGAGCAGCATCGATCTTCCCACGTGGCTCAGCTCTACACCAACCTCAGTTCCTTGGAGGGACTACCAGGACCCAGTCCACAGCACCTCCTGCAGCCGCTCACCCAGACCCTAGCCCCTCAACAGTACTCACGGCTCAGCCGGTCGCGCTGCCGGGTACTGCTGGCTCCTGCAGAGGATGGAGTGGCCGCATGCCTGCCCCATCGCTCCTCATCGTCTGCCTCCCTAGCCAGACTAAAGTGGCACCTCGCCCTGTCCACCCTGCCCGGGGTTCCAGGCAGGGCGCCTGGCCCAGCAGGCACGGGGACCACGCACAGTGGCCTGTCCCCGACTCAGCCTGGACTCAACACCCTAATCCAGCCGTGCTGCCCTGGCAGTTCCCGCTTCTCCCGCTGTCACTGCCTCTGCCGCTAGGCTGGCTCTGGCAGGAGGTTGGAGCAGGTCTGATAATGCAGGAGGGGGAGGGAGGAGGGAGGAGGAACTGAGAGACCCAGACGGAGAGGGAGAGGAGGGAGGGGTAGAGAGACGGCTTGGGAGAGGAAAAGAAAGACTCACACACAGAAGGAGAGACTGAGAAAGAGAGACAGGAAGGCGCAGAGAAACACACGAAGGAGAGGAGAGAGCGATCAGAGCCTCATAGAGATCAAGATGGAAATACAAAGAGATCAGAGAGGCATAGAGAAAAACAGGAATATATACTCAGGGAAAAAAGCAGAGATGGAAATGGAGACAGAGAGAGAGAAGCTGACAGAGGAGCCCAGAGAGACAGGTGTGAGGATGAAGGATTTTGAGGCATGTGCAGTTCTTGTGGGCCAGGATGGGATCTGGAAATGAGGGTCAGGTGAGTAACTGGAAAGAAAGCTCTACACCTGGAGGCAGGAGATGGGGGTTCAAGTCCTGGTTCCACCACTAATTTCCTCATTCATTCACAAACCTCTACCACTGGCCAATCTCATCAGATATGATTCAGATTGTGATTTGCCTTGGAGAAGCACCAAGGCAAGGGGAAGGGAGTACTTGGCCGTATGACAGAGGGGAGGGTCTGTGGTGCCTAGAGGGAGTCCAGCAGTTGGCAAGCATTTCCAGAAGAAGGGACATCAGCTGGATTTTTAAAAAATATTTGTTTGGCTGTACCATGTCTTAGTTTCTTTCCTTTTTTAAATTTTATCAATAGACTTTATTAGAAATCATGTCTTAGTTTCAATCTTTGATCTTTGTTGTGGCATGTGAGATCTAGTTCCCTGACCAGGGATCGAACCCAGGCCCCCTGCATCGGGAGCACAGAGTCTTAGCCACTGGGCCACCAGGGAAGTCTCTCAGCTGAGTTTTTTTAAGGCAAGGAGAGGGCCCCAGGAAAAGGGGGTGTATTCCAAGATAGAGGAACTATACATAACCCTCATCAGTAACCCTTCCTCTCTGAGCTGTGGGGGGAGTAACTCCTGCCACATATTCCAAGCTCCAGGTAGAAAAACCCATGAGGCTGAGTGGAAACCTGACCCTGCGGAGGGGCGTGAGGGTGCACAGTAGTGGGGGGTGGACAGGAATGACCGAGCTTGTGCAAGAGGCCTGTCCAGGCTGAGTGCTACAGAGAGCAGTTGTCTGTGGCTTAGGAAGTGTTAGGAAAGAAACTGTGAGGGAGTTTTTGCTTCCCATTGTGGCCTCAGAAGGTGGAATTTTATATCTCTGAAAGTTGTGGGCAAACTGTGTCCTCAGCCAGGCCCATCCCTGGGGCCTTGCTGCTCCACACCTGCCAGCCAGGAAGGCATTCTATGGGCTCAGAAAGCCAAGGCCCTGGACTATGTCCAGTCCTGGCCTCTCATAGCTCTCCTTCACGCCCTGAGGAGCCTGGTGGTAAGAAGCTGAGTCAGAGGAGTACAAAGGAGGGTGCCTCCCAGAGGGGAGCCGGTGCATTGAGGCCTTGCTTGGCCCTCAGCCTTCTTTCTGTTCTCTTGCTCTGGAAACGAGGGTGGAGTCCTCATCCTCAAAAGTCTCCAGGGATATGCTCAGGCAGGTCAGGTGGGAGGGAGGGTCTCCTCCCCATCCCACTGCCACACCAGCCTCCACAGCTGCCCCAGAGTCTGTAGGAATGAGGTGCAAGATCCAGGACTATGGGCCCTCCAAGACTTAGAGCCAGGCAGGTGGGAGTTCAAACACCAGCACTGCCATGTGCCCTGGGCAAGTTCACCTCTCTGAATTTCACTTTAGTTTTCTCATCTGAATGATGAGTGACTCAAAGAGTTATGAGGCTTGGGGAGTGTCCATCAAGTTCCCGGTACACAGTCGTCGTCCCCCCCCCCCCCCCCCCCCCCAGCTTCCCTCTCCTAAAGAGGTTGAATTGATGGGGCCAAGGGAGTAACAGCACCGAATGTTGGGGAAGGGGTTGCTGAAAGGCAGTGTTGGGAGCGGGGTAAGTGCGGAAAACGGAGAAGCCTTAAGACTATCCAGGCCTGCACTTCTCTCCTCCACCTAGAACTGGCCTTCTAGACCAGCCAAGTCAAGAACCAATGACCCAGCGCAATTACGGCGAAGCCCCGCCCCCTTCAGGCCCCGCCCCCGCCTTTCTCCATGGTGCTGATCGGCCTGGGCAGCGTTCACAGGCTCTGGCCCGCAGCGGGCCAGCATACACCATTTCGTGGGGCTTGTTGCGGGGCTGGAGGAAGGCGAGGGAAGCAGGATGCTCCTGAGAGGCGGGTGGCGGCCCAAGGCGACGGGAGGGTACAACCTCTGGGATTCGGCCTCCGCCCCGCGGCCACCGCCTCGGAAGGACTGCAGGCTCCAAATGCTCCAGCTACCTCCTCATGGCCTAAGAAGGCCGCTTCTTCTGTGTCCGCTCCGGCCCCTCCCCTGTGGCTGTTTCCCTCCCACCTTCCAGCCGGCCTTTCCTGTCTCACTCACTGATTCTACTTTTTCACCCCCTCACTGGAGCACTGGACCCTGTTTCCCCTCATTCTCCACCCCACCCCCACGGAGCATGGAGTCCACCCCAACACACCAAACCCTGAGTGCCAGCCTTCTCTCTGGAGCTCCAGATGTCCCATACAGGCTACTTCCTGGAAAGCAGATATGCTCACCATTATACCACCGGCATGGCTACCCAGTGAACATAACTGGGAACATCTCATTAGGGCCCTAACACTCACAATACTCACTATCCAATATTGACATCTTTTGTCTCTATCAAAGGCATCAGTAAACGTCTAATCCCCGGTCTGGAAACTTCAAAGTTGCTTTCCCTCTTCCCTCTCTCTCCTTCACTTCCTCCATCAAATCTGTCAGGAAGGCCTGTCAATTCTCCCCCTCCATCCATCCCTCCTTGCCCTGAGTCCCAGCTTACTTCCCCCCTTCCTTGTCATTCTCCAGCCCCTTATTCCAACTCAACCCCTTTATTCCCCTTCACCCAGCATCTAGCACTGACTTTCTAAGGTATCCAGCAGGTCATATGACTCCTCCTCAAAATGCTTGCTTGGTTCCTAGTGCTTTCAGGATAAATGTCAAGCTCCTCAGCCTGGCATTTGAGGGCTCTCACGATCAACCCTGACTGACCCCTCCATCATCTGCTCCAAGTGGATAAGGGTCCCTAAGGACATGCTGGTCCTTTCTTCTTCCGTGATTTGGTAGTCTGTTTCCCTTCCTAGGTTGACTTCCCTTTCTCTCACCTTCATTTTCTCTGCCCTTCCAAAATCCTGGCCCAACCTTTCTGGGCAAGTTCAACACACACCTGCCCCCACTCACAATGGACCAGGTAGGCAGGGGGGATCACTGGATTCTGGGCAGTGATCACCCCCGACTTGCCATCTGTCCCAACATATCATTCCCCTGCTCAGGTTCACCTCCTTTCTCCCACTGGATCTCATCTTCCTCAAGGACCGCCCAGTCATTTTCACCTCAGCACCAGGACCCTGCCTTTGAATGGCCTCATTGGGTACTACTGAAAAACGTTGATGGATGAAAGTAGGAAGGAGACATAGGAGAGTGTGGGAATGAGATGGGGCACTTCAGAGTTCGGTCCAGGACACACCAAAACCTCAAAAAGAGGTTGCAGGTGGATGTGGGGGCACAGGTGGTATGTCTTTGGAGGGGATGCTTACTGACCTGCTCTGTGGGAATTCACCTTCCCTGTGGGGGAAGACTGAGGCTGTGGAGTGTGAAACATACCACTTCACTCCGGGGGAAGGCTGGTAATTGGCGGAACATGGATTTCACGGAGGGTTGGCCTGAAAACCCCTGGGTGACTCCCTCTGGCTGGGAGCCAGGATGTCCACATCTGGGTCTTGGCAACAGGAGCCCATTGTGGGGATGGGGGAGAGCTCATAGAGAAACATCTCACAGTGCTTCTCCTCCTCGGTCAGAAGCTGCTACCTGTGGCTCCAAGGACAATGGTGAGAGGAGCACCATGTCCTTGGCAACAGTCTAGCATAGTTCCCTGCGTTGTCACATTAAGCCCAGACCCCACCACACTTTGGGTGACAAGGCCTTTGTTGAAAGGAACAAAAGACCACCACTGCCTCTGGAATGGTTTCCTCCACATCTCAGGAAGGTGGCTTTGGGGATGCAGGAACAAGGGCTGAGACATTTTGGGCCTACTTCAGGTTCCAGGAGCAACCAGAGGTGCCCTGTGAGGGAAGGAGTGACCTCAGGAGGGGGGCAGTGAGCTCCCCATTTCTGCTGGGCAGGGGGATAAAGCAGTGGGACAGAAAGGGGTGGGACAGCCCCTCAGCTCAGAATCCTACCTTCCTACCTACACTGCCCCCATGGATGGGGCAGGAGTGCTGAACTGGTCCAGGGAAGATGGGCAGATTTAAGGTGGGCAGAGAAAAGGCAGAGCAGGAAGTCAGCCTAGCATGGGGTTGAACCAGACACTTGGCAGTGCCTTCTGCCTAAGATTGAGGTCACCTCCTGGATGTGAATCAGGCAGCTCAAGATGCTAGAGGCAGCAGAGGCCAATCCCTCATTGTACAGATGGGGAAACAGATGAGGGAGGGTAGAAACAGGTCCAGGTCACAGGGAGCAAAGGACAGGGCTGGGCCTAGGATCAAGGACTCCTGGTCACTGCCCCACCAGACTAGCTCCTCCTCTTGTAATCTTCCTCTTCCCCTCCTCCCCCTCCTTCTCCCAGCCAGACTGAGGGCTGGGAGGGAAGTCTGCAGATAAAGCTTATAACCCTGGGAAGGGATCCCCAGGAACACGTCATTTCAGGAGAGACAGGTCAGAGCAGAAATGATTGTGGCTTCAAACTCTGGAACTGCTGGGGCCCTGGCCCAGCTCCCTCACCTCCACCACCTTCCAATCCAGCACACTAGGAGTGTCCTTGCCAGGAGGCCCTGAGCCACCCACTCAGCCCTGATCTACCTCTTTCCCCTTAACTCCTTGCACCTGCGTGGGGTGGGGGAGGAGGGGGTGTGACTCAGTGGGATAAAGGCAGCTGCTATATTTGAATGATTACATAAGCCAAGAGGGAAGCAGCTGCAACGTGACTCCATCAAGGCTGGGAGAGAAGTTGAGTCTGGGCCCAGGAGGAAAGGTCTCCTTCCTGCATTCTGAGGTTCCAAGCTGGGTTTAGACGGGACTCCAAAAGGACCTGGAGACTGCAAGCTAGTTTATGCCTCACTGTACTGCAAGAGAGGTTTTCTCTAGGGCATGAGAGGAAGGCTCTGTTCCCTCTCCATCACCTGAGAAAAGAAACCTCCTGACTTGTGGAGACCCTAAGGCCAGACCTAGACTAAACCCTAAATCTTCCCCCAGGAACTCTTTCCAGAAGGAAAGACAGAACTGAAAACACAGCTTGTCATTGATTTCCTGCTGGGGAGGGCACAAGGCATGAAGCCTTGGCTCATCTGCACCAGCTGGAGAGGACCTGTGTTCCTGTCCCAGCCCTACCACTCACCAGTCAACCTGACACTGGTAAGTCTATGCCTCAGTTTCTTCACCAATAAAATGAAAACAAGAGGTATCTTTTCCATATGGTTCGTTACAATGATTACATAAAATGACACATGCAAACCCTTAGCCCAGGAGGTGGTGGGTGCTTCACAGAGGCTTATCAGCATCATTATGTACATCATTATTACTGTCGATGCTAAGGACTGGCTAGAGACCTCCCAGGTGGCTGACATTACCCTTTTGCCCCAGTAACAGCTGACCTGAGTGGAAGGTGGGAGGTCAGAGAGAACTGAGATCTGAGACAGGAGCTTGGCTGGACAAGCTGTGTGCCCTTGGGCAAGCCCCTGCCCTCTCTGGCCCTTAGTCTATAAATGAGCCTACAGGATTCCCAGCTCTGGAGTTCATATCTGCAAAAATACTTTACTCCACTGGGATTAGTAGCTTGTGGCACTGGAAGCTGCAGTGCAAGTAGAGTTGGTCAGGATGCTGGTGATCTGGGGGTGGTGTGAGCTGGAGGCGGGCTTGGCAGCCAGCAATGGGCACCAGTACAAGGCCCACCTCCTTGGGGCCTCTTGGCAGCTCCTCCTGGGGTCTCCGCAGGACCCTGGAGGAGGAAGGCTGCGCCCACCTGGGCTGTGTTGCCATGACGCTGGTCTCCATGGTGCTAGGCACACAATCCTCCCTTTACCCAGGAGGAGGAACTGAAAGTGACAGGAGCTGAGGCAGCTTAGGCCCCAGGGCCTGTTGGCCTGGCCCTCTGTCTCCATCAGTACCACAAGCCACTCAGGACGGAGGACAGGGAGGAAGAATACCTTCCACCTCAGAGGGTCAGAGGAGTGACAGAGAGGGACTATAAATGACTGAGTGGAGGAAGACACACAAAGGAATGGCAGAGATGGGGGAAGGTAGGGAGAGCGGAGACGTAGGGGAAGGGTGGGGTGGTGGGGAAGAACACACTGTAGTCACGAAGGGGGAAGTGCTTCCCAAGCTGACAAGTGGTGGGAGGCACCATCCAGCCCATCTCTTTGGTCTGTGTTTTGAGGTGGGTGGTGGTGGGAGGACAGAGTGGAGAAGGAGGAGGGCAGGAGGGAGGGGACAATTTTCCTAGAGAGCTTTGTGCGTAGGGGTGTTCACACACGTGCAATCTGTGTGTGTGTGGTGTGTGTGTCTGGAAGTTCAGGAGGAGGTGTGCAGGCACTGTGTGTGCGCGCGCGCCCATGCCACTGTGTCTCCAGGGTGATAAATACAGCAGTAGGAGCTATAACCAGGGCAGAGAAAATGAGGAAATTTCCACAGGCTGAAAGAGGCGTGGGAGAGAAGAACATCTTAGGGTTGAACCAGCTTGGACTGACCGGGAAACCCTGTCCCTGACAGCTCTTCCCTGGCCAGTCTCTAGCTGAATTCAAGCAGTCTGGATGCACACGCGTGCATACACACACACACACACACACACACCCTAAGTATGCACAGTGCAATATGATGGAGGAGCAATCCAGAAGAGCTTCCTGAAGGAGGTGTCATACTGGAGGAGAGGTTGGGAGGCTCATGCCAGCTATACTTATGAGATACAGACTCTCCTCAGATCATAGACTGGGTCAGACACTGGGTGGGGAAGATCCCAACACCAGAGGCCTGGGAAACAGGTCCCTTAGTACCCGTGGTGCACTAGGCTCCAATCAAAACAGATGGCTCACTGCAGGGCCATACCACCTTGCCTATGGCTCACGCCAATCCCTCTCCCAGAAATATCTCCCTCAACTCCACCTGCAGAAACAGCACTTGTCCTTCCAAGCTCACCTCCTCCTCGGAGTCTTTCCTGATCAGTTTCCCCCAACCAGAAGAGCTCTTCCTTCCCCCACCCCACCTGTTCACTTGCTCCACCATTTTGGTATTCTGTGAATCCCTGTATGTACAGTAAGTGTTCAAGAAAAGCTTGTAGAATGGAAACATACTGGTCCTGGAAAGGACTCTGTGTGCCACTATGTCTCTCCAGATATATCTGGGAGGGGATAATTGAGGGACAGTGCTAGGGACTTCACATTTATTAGCTCATTTAGTCTTCCCCTTAGGGGTGCTATTAATATCTCCAAAGTATAGAAGAGAACACTGAGGACCCAAGACCTTGGGAACTCAGCCAAAACTAGTGTGTAGACGGAAGGGTTGGCATCTGCCCAGCTAGCATCCACACCCATGCTTTTATTATCTGGCTGTGCCAGGTCTTAGTTGTGGCATGTGGGATCTAGTTCCCTGATCAGGAATCGAACCCGGGCCCCCTGTACTGAGAGCCTGAGATCTTAGTCACTGGACTACCAGGGAAGTCCTACACCCATGCTTTTCAAAACCACCAGTTGTGGGCAGGGGTTTGGGAGCCACAAGAGCATGGAGCCAGCAAAGAAGGCCTCAGCTCCAGAACCCCCTTCTAATCCCTGGGCTCAGGGGGAAGCAAGGAGGCAGAGCCCACCTTCCCCTCTCCAACCCCATTGATTTATTGTGGAGCCCAGGGGTCTCCTGAGGCCTGGAGGCCCTTGACAGCTGGATGGATGGCTGCTCAACACTTCTCAGGGTGGGTAGGTTGAGCATGAAGGAGGCGGAAGAGAGACAGACACCCCACCCCACCTCCCAGCCCTCCCCCAGCTCAGCCTCCTCTCCATCCACAATGCCTTCACCCCAGAGATCTGACATGCCACAGTCTTCTCTCCCAGGACTCTCCATGGTTTCCCGCCATTAGGCCAGACATGGGTTGACCCCAAAGGCCTGTCCCCCTCCCCCAATAAATACTTCGACCCTTCCCTTATCCCAAGTTGCACCCCCTCCTTACCATGTGTACCTGGCATGGCTCCCAGTCTTCAGTGCCAACTTAGGGGCACCCCGTCCTCCAGGAAGCCTCCCCCCTCTTCAAGAGCTGCTGCCCACACCTTGGCAGGTCTGGATTCAGCTTCCTTATATTCATCCCCCTCAATCCAACTTCAAATAATATGTGAACAAACCATCCAAGGTCCCAAGGGGCCCCATTTCTAGAAATCTTTGTGACAAAGATGAGCAGAGCCTCCTGCCCTAATTCACCCAACACTGTTATCTTTGCCATGTTTCATTAAGTTGAGGCCCTGAAGGCTCCTACTGGGAAGTCATCCCTGATCCCCAGGAAAAGTACTTTAAGCTATCATTAACTCTACACAGTTAAGATCCCCTTTCCCCAGGAGACAAATGGGGCCACTTATGAGAGGAGACAGGAGAGTCAGAATCAGAAGTGAGTGGAGGAAGGAGAACCTCTCAAAGTGGGGCAGTAGAGATGAATCACAACCCTGATTCAGGCGAGCTGTATGACCTTGCACAAGTCACTTCCCTTCTCTGGACCTTTCTTCCTCTGCCAGGAGATAGCACCTACACAGGCACTGACCCACAAAGGCCTTTCCTCCCTCCTTCGGACTCCCAAAGCCTGGGAGTCCAAAGCACTTTCTCCATTGTGCTGCCTTTCAGAATATCACCAGCCCTATGGTCAAAGGCAGGGCCAGGTCCCACTTGACACTCCAACAGAGGACCGCCACAAGGGGGCCTTTCAGAACCTGTTCTGGGACCAGCAGTGTTGAGTTGTCCATGGCTGCCCTCTGGTGGCCCAGTACAGTCACTGCAGCCTGTCCATCCCTGAGTTGGGGTTACACTTGGCAGCCTAGCAGGGGAGTGCCTCCAGTCTCACCTGCCCTTTCTCTGGGCCACAGTGCTAGCTGGTCAGTCCAAGGTCGGATCAAGGGAAGAATTCCAGCCCCCAAGAACTTGGACAAGGGTCTTAGCTGCAGGCAGGATGGCTAGCTTGGTCTGGAGCAGCCCACATAGGGCAGGACAAAAGTTGCCAGAGAACCTATTCCAGTCTGGCATCCACTTTCCCTTCCCAAGAGAGAGGAACAAGAAGCCTGGAGTCCAGGTCCCCAAGACCCCCATCCACACCCAGGCCTCCCCACTGAACTGGATCAGTCAGAAGTCATGTGATCAACCCACCCCCACCCACTCTGCCCAGCCCCAGTGGCTTAGGCTGGGAGGTTAGCCTGTCTGCCTGCTGGTCCCCGGAAAGAGGCTGGTAATGAGGCTTTAGGCAGAGGCAGGGATATGGTGTCTGGCACCTTCCCAAGGAGTCCCAGATTCATCTCTGTGCCAGGGCCTTGTCTTCTTGGAGGAGATGGTCAGGCAGTGCCCAGTGAGGACAGCTTCCTGGTCCAAGGCAGGGCACCTCTGGAGAGGTATGCACAGAAGCCCAGGGTAACTTGAGGCCCTTTTTCCTAATATAGCTCTGGTGCCTCTGTGACCTTGTGTCTCTAGAGGGGCTGACGAGCTACCCTGAGTCACTCATATGCCACACACCCAGCCCCTGGCTCAGAATCAGACTGCAGCAGGGAGAGTCCAGCTGGGGTCTGTCCTGGCCAGAGTCAGGACCCGCAATTCCTACCCTGGCTGCACAGGCGTACAATGAAGACAGCCTGGAGCCCGGCCGGGGCTCTGCCTGGAGCATGTGGAGAGTGTCTGAATAAGGGAGGGCCTGGAGGGAGCAGGGCCAGGTCCCCAGCTTCAGAGCACAAGGAATTTACCTCTGGACCTCCTGGCCCCTCTTACCCTGGGACACCGGAAACCCCCAACCAATTACAGACCTCAGCACCAGGAGATAAAATATACAGATATATTTATATTATCAAAAGGTCCCCAAAGTGGGGAAGGGGCACCGGGCAGCCTGGGCCCTCCCAGTAAGCCCAGACCAGAAGGGGGACTGAAGTCCCCTGAGTCCAGTTCTCGGCCCTGTACACATTTACCCAGAGCTCCCTCCCCACCCCAGCTGAGTATTCCTTCAGAGCATCCGCTTTTGGCTGTTCTGGAGTTTGTGGCCAAAGGGTGGGCTCCCTTCCAGCGGGGGCCTCGAGCCTCTGAAAGGACGGCAGCCTGCCAGGGTTCCTGACCGATGCCCATCTTTCCAACCCCTCCAAACTCAGGGTGGGTGACCCCTTGGGGGAGCAGGCCAGGAGGGCTGAGCACCTGGACAGAGCAGGTAAGGGATTCTGCCTCAGGCAGACCCTGCTGCCTGCCCCCCCATGTCCTGGCCAGGGAATCCCAGGCTGCAGTCAGGATGAGGGGCGTGGGGATGTGGCTTCCTCAGGCGCCCCCTGCTGGCTCACGCCAGGCACACAGGGCATGAGGGCATCTGCCCAGGAAGGCTTCATGGCAGCGGCGTGGCAGAGTCCCACCAGGGCTCAGACGTTTCGGAGAAGCTGTGGGAAGGCAGAGAAGCCCAGATTCCATAAGCATGTTTGTGAAGACTCACAAGGAGTAGGGGCCAGGGCCAACAATAAAGGGGGCTCCCATGAACCAGGTGAACCCAAGGGGCCTGTCGGGGCTCCCACTGAGGACAGAGGGACGGGGCTGGAGGGCACTCAGAGAGGAGGAACAAAGGTAAGTCAGGGAGAAGGTGGGCGCCAGCCAGGTCCCCAGACATCTGAACACAGGGATGAAGAGCCACTCACAGAAAGGGGGTCCGCAGAAAAGGCGGCCACACTCCGGCGCATCTCATTCTCACTACCTCGCAGGGGGATCAGCGAAATGCTGCCCAGCCGGACCTCAGTCGCCGCCCGGGACACGCGTGAGGGCTCGGAGGGCCACACCAGGCCGTCGTGCTGGGTGGCAGGGGAGAGGAGGGGCGCTGGGGCCAGACACTCAGCTCTGGATCCACCCACCCTTCCCAGAAATGTCTCAGCTATGGTCCGAGGTGAAACCCTCAGCTTTGATCTGAGCCGATATGAGAAGCAGCTGTTAGGAGAACATGACTATATCCCTGGCAAAGCCCAGCCAATTATGTTACTCAACAACTCTCATTTCCAGGTCCACAAACAAACCGCTCCAAGAATGTAGCACCAAGAAAACAGTTCTACAGAAACAAGTCTGCTTCCTTTCACCAGAAACCCAGAAAACTACAAAATTCACTCTGATCCCCTTTAGACGCTGACTACCAGGAAGCTCAGGGCTGAAAGAGCTCAACCTGAGGCCCTGGTACAGTCTTGGCTCCCTTTTCCCCAAACAAAAAAACCTGTTTGGGAACTTGCAGTGGACTCTGCGCTCCCAATGTAGGGTTTGATCCCTGGTCAGGGAACTAAGACCCCACACGCCATGAAGCCAAAACAAAAACACACCTGTTTTAAGTCCAGCCCACGCCTCTAGCCCTGCCCTGGCTTCAAATCCTCCCCAACCCACTCCCACCCAGCCCCCTGCAGCAGCCGACTCACAGGCCCCTCACCTCCAGGCTCAGCCCTCAGCCCATCCTTCCCTACAAGCTGCACCCAGAGTGAACCCTCTCAGACACAACCCTGCACACTACTCTTGCTGAAAAAGTCTTCCTTAGAACTGCCGACTGGTAAGTTCAGTTTCCTCGGCGTGGACTTCAAGACTGAGATTTCACTCTCCGCTCCCTTTTCAGTACCAATATCTAGCACTACTAGGCTTCTCCTTTCATGCCCTCTCAGACAGTCCTGCCACACCTGTGAGCAAACTGCTTCCTTGGCCTAAAATCCCCCCTGCCCCTACCTTTGCTTGGGGACCACTCCGTGATCCCCAAAGATTCCAATTCCATGATACCCTCTCCCTGCTGCCTTCCCCACCCTGACACCACCTTCATGAGTCCCTGGCTTCCCTCTGTCACCCAAGAGCTCGGCTCTAACAGGCTCTCTCTGGGTCTGCTTTCCTTTCCACGTGGGGAGTGAGTGCTTGAGGCCAGGGGCCTGCACCCTCTGTCTCCAGCATGCCTGGCTCCAGGCTGGACCACAGCAGGTGCCAGGAAGGGTTTGTAAGAGAACCAACATACAAATGCCTTAAAGCAATTCAAAATCCTGAAGCAATCAGTGGCCTCAACAGTGAAGAAGCATGCACATCACATGCTCTGTGACGGAGGCCTTCTGGGACCCCACCCCATGCCCTGCACCCCGCGCCTAGTACCTGCACGAAGAGGAAGGTGGCGAACCACTCCCGGAGCTCCATCTGTGTCTCACAGCACAGGTACCTGCAGGGTGGGGCACAGATCTGGACACCATCAGGGCCGGCCCGGCTGAGCAGGGACACCCTTCCCTGCTCCCCTGCCCAGGCGCTCAGGGGCAGGGCCCAGACCTGGACAGTGAGGGGACCCAGTCCAGGGGGACGTGCTACCACCTTTCCTCGGCCTGGGGCCCTCGCTCACCACTGCTGCTTCTCGTGTTTCTCCATCTCGTGTATCACTGTGAAGCCCCAGCTGCAGAGAAGGAGCAGGTGGGGTCACTTGACAACCCGGAGAGGCTTCATAGCCCAACAGCCTGGACCAGGGCTGGGGGCAGAGTTCCAGGCCTTCCACAGGCACAGCACATCCCAGCCCGTCTGCTCCTCTCACAGTGCCCCCCAACCCCACGCCAGCCTCCCAGGGCCTTGGCTCCCTACCCCCGAGCCCCATCCCCCAGAGACAAGCAGGCACAGCCAGGGGCTCAGAAGAGAATGCCAGAAACCCAAGTCGAGTGACTGCAATTAACAACAATGGTAGTGGCTGTGCATCGCTTCTCAACTTTTAAAACATGCAACCATCTCAACTATATTTCAATTTAAAAAAAGAAGAAGAAACACAACCACCTTTTGGAACAGGCATGCCATTATTTTTCCCATTCTACAGATGTGGGAAGTGAGGCACACAGAGGTCCCAGAGTTACTCCATGACTAACTGGATTTCCATCCAGGCCAATGGTTCTTAGACATGAGCAAGCATCAGAGCTCCCAAGATGGCTTGTAACAGCCCAGACTGCTGCCCCCACCCCCAGAATCCATAATTTAGCACAGCTGGGGCAGTACCCGAGAACTGGAGTTTCTAACATGTTTCCAGGTGATGCTGATGCTGCTGGTCTGGAAGACCACACCTTCAGAACTACTGAACCAACTCCTGTCAAGTTCACAGCCCTCAGCCATGTTTCCCCCATCAGTTCTGACCCCCACAGACCCACTTCCCCAGCTCACCAGGTAGGCGGCCGGAGTTTCTTCTTTACTCCCAGGTAGACTTTGAGACTCCTGACAGGCCACTCCTTCTCAGGCCGGTGACTCTGGGTGGGGGAGGGCAGAGGGAGTGGGCACTTCAGCCAGTAGGGGTGGGCACTGGGGCAGGTCTCCCAACTGGGTGCCTCCCTCCCCCTTCTCCCAGCACAGGGGCCCCCCTCTGGGAGGCCTTCCTGACAAAGCCCTCCCACATCACAATCCAGCCCAAAAGAGCCCCCAGGCCTCTCTTTCTGCAGCAGCATCAGACAGTCAACCCTCAGCCCCCGGGGCAGCTGGATGTCCACAGCAGTGACTCTCAGTCCCTCCCTGCTGCCCTGCAGATGAGAACTGACTCGCAGCATCAGCTGATCCAGCTCGTCTGCAGAGGGACACATCTGCACGCTGCACATCGCCCTCTGGCACTGAACTAAATGAGCCTGTGCAAGCTGAGCACCTCGGCTGGCTGCTTGTGTCCATCTGTCCCAGGTCATTTACTCTTCACCCCTCCCTGCCCTGCGGAGGTTCCAGGGTTGACTGTGTGAACAGAAGGCTTGTGGGGTGAGTAGTTACTGATTCTTTGATTCCACCAAGTGAAGGCTAATGACTCAAGCTGAAGCAGATGGCTGTTCGATAGACCACAGGAAGAACTTCCCAATGGTCTAGGTCAGGAAGCAGCAGACCAATGTACTGGGGAGGGGCACCAGATCACTGACATGCTCACCTCTGGTCCCCACCTCTGCATATGGGTCTGGGCTTGGAAGAAGCAGGCTGGCTCGGAGGCAGGGGAATGGGAGCAATGACCTCCAGGGAAGCAGTTAGTTAGAGGTCAAGCTGATGAGCCTTCCTCCTGCTCTGGGAGCCACTTGCTCGAAGCCCTGCCCCCACCAGGCAACCCTGGTACCAGCAGGGACACCAGGGTGGATGGCAGGGGAGGGGGGACTCACTTACAACCGAAACTGGGGGTCAAAAACTGAGCCACCTCTACTCTGTTCCCCACCATTGCTCCCAACCATCCCCAGGCACGGCTCCTCAGCAGGAACAAAAAGAGGGGACCTAAGGGATGGGCAGGGAGAGGGAGAGTTTTGGGCATTAGTGGATGTCCGTGGTCACATGGCTGTGTTTTAGGAGGGGCTTATTAGGAACCTTCACTCTGCTTTCACCCCCAGTCCCCCTAATAACCAAGCCTCTGGTAGGGGAGCCCTATATCTCCTGCACGTAGCAGGATAATGGTGCCCAAGAGGGCCAGGAACAAGCTGGGCTGCAGGCAGAGAGGAAACTGAACTGGGTGGAGGGAAGGGAAATCAGGCTGTGGATGTGAGAGAAACAAGGTGTGGGAAGAACAGAAGAGAAGATGCCTATGTGCAAGCAGGAAGACACAAGGCTGAGAGCACTAAAGACACCAGACAAGCTGGAAGAAACCAGGCGGCGGGAGTGGGAACACTGAGACAGAGGTCCTAGAAGAACTTAGGCTTAGGCATGGCAAATATCTGGCAAATATCTGGCTCTGGGCATGACAGGAGAAAAGATGTGGGGGAAACTGGGCTGCAGGTACAGAAGGAAACAGGCTGGGAACGAAAAGCAGGCAGCGGGCTTCAAGAAGTCAGGCTGTGGGTGTGAGGGGAAGAGAACTAAGAGCAAGGAGGAAAGTGAACCAAGAGTGGGTGGAGCAGGGCAAGAAGAAAACTGGGGATGAAGGCGTTCAAGCCAGGCTGTGGCTCTGTGAGAATCAGAAAAAGCAACCCTCAAGCCTCAGGTGCTGCGTGTGTGGTGTGTACGTGGCAGGTGTATGACATGAGCGTGGCCAAGACAGGGAGGTTGAGGGGGCTTTGGGGGGCAAGCGGTGCATGAGTCAATGTAATATTCTGATCAAGCAGCTTATGTATCCAGCATTTCCGAGGTATAGGGTCAGTGACAGGGAACGAAGCTCAAAGACTTCTCTAGAACCTAAATCTTTCTAGAATGTGCCTTTCCAGGTGCCTCAGGGTCTTTAACAACCTGGGATGAGGCCTGGGTTTTCACCTTTTCACCTATCCTGAACTGCCAGGGGTCGTTCCAAATTCAAGTCTTCTTTCCTGTTGCCCCACACACCAGCAAATACCAGGATTACAAAGAGCTCACTGGCTCCTGTGAGACTGGCGCTGGCTGCCCCGGGAGGGCACCACAGAGGCCACACTGACCAGCCCTCGCTGCCGAGGCCTTTTCCCCTATACTTAAGGGAGTAAAAAGCTAAAGCTCTGAAGCTTACAAATCTGGATTTGAAATCCAGTCTACCACCTAGAGATGGCCTTGGACAAAGCACTTGAAGCCTGCTTTCTCCCTGTGAAGTGGGGACAATACCCCTCCCCACAGGACAGCAGGAAGATTATATGTCCCAGTACAGGAAAAGCAGGACACAAAGCCTGGTTCCATAAACATTAGATCTGCTTCCTCTTTCTAGCTCTCCTGCCTTCTCTCCTCCATGTCAAGGGATCAGCAGATGCTGATGCTCTCCCAGGTGCCTCAGCCATCCTCTCTCCTTTGGTCCCTAGAGGGAGGGAGCCAGGAAAAAGGCATCCCAGAACCAAGGGGGACTGACTAGAGGGGTAAGGCCCAGAAGTAAGGATGTGATGACGATGACAGAGGGAGGCAAAGGAGAGAAGAGGAGGCATTCCCCAAAAGGGTCAGCAGGAGCCCAGGTTGCATTAATAGAGATACAGTATGCAAAGAGAGGGAGGTGAGAGTCCTGCTCTATCTGCTCAGCTCCCTCCACAGCAGCCAGGCCTCTTCAGATGTCCTTAGGAGACACAAGGAACTGGAAGGTCAGGAGACACTGGCAGGAACGCAGGCCGGACCCCTGGACTTACAAACATGTTTCTGCTGACTGTCTCCGCAAAGCACCTGGACTCTGTGGTACCCAAGGCACAGCGGGATCCACAGGGGAATTGTGGGAGGCAGGTCTCAGCTGACCCTGAGCAAGGGCTTTCTCCCAGACAGGAGTTATCATTCTAGGATAGGGCAGCCCCCAGGGAGGAGAGGTGGAGCTTCCCTCTCTCAGGGTGTATAAACAAAAGCTGGCAACCAGCTACTACCAGTGGGGAATATACCACAAGCTTCTATAGTCCTCTCTCGTGTTTTAGGATAAGGAAAGTAACAATGATATTCTAACAGCACTGGAACACTCTCCAGGGTTGGAAAGAGGGTGGTTCCAATGGGCCTCCACTAACTGGCTCCACAGCTGAGTCCTTTGGAGAATTTGAGAGCATTGTTCTGATGGGGGACCCTGGTGAAGGACTTGGGGACAGAGCTGGTGATGAGAAGGGCAGGAGCCTAGGCCACAGTCCCCGGGTAGAGGCCAAGAAACCATGCCTGGAGATGGCCAGGAGCTCTGTCTGTGACCCTGTGCTCCCACCAGGCTCACTTGGCCCCCAGGCGGTGTAAGGCAGCTGGCAGTTGACCCAGAGCTACTCACGGTCTCAGGGGCCCCGCTCCGTGGCCTCTGGCTCTGTTTGATAGAGGATCAGGGTTACGGACGAAGGAGGCCCAGGCCCAGGGACAGGACAGTGTGTGGAGTGGTGCATGGCAGGATGTGGCTTGTACGTGCAAAAGATGAGAGGGAGGCACAGGGATGGAGATGGGATCTGGTCGGGGAGGACACCTGACATGTGGACAGCGTGGCACAGTGGGCCAGGAGTGGGTATGGCCTATGAAACAACAAGGCATGCACGGGCCACAGCTTGGGGCTGTCACCATACAGCATGTTCTTTTGGGTGACACGACCAGGCACGGGGGGAACAGCACATGCCTGATGTAACAGCATTCAGGTACCAGGGCCTGGGTGGGCCCCAGGGCAAAGCCAGAGCCACAGCGGGGGGGTCTCAGAGTCCACAGCTCCCCGCAACCAGTGCTGTGCCGTATCGAGACCCCATGATGGGGATGCTCCCGCCATCAGTCCCAGGGGGACACCGGAGCCTGGGTGACGGAGCACGTATGGGTGCAGGTACCCACTGCAGGGCGGGACCTGGCAGGATCACGTACCCGGACCTCCTTGTAGAGCCGCAGGCAGCTGCTGTTGAGGATGAAGTAGCGATCGTGGAAGCCGCCTGTGGGCAAACCCAGGCCCAGGCGGCTGCGGTCCTCTCGGAACTTCATCATGCCATGCTTGGTCTCGCCCACGTGGCTGGCTGGGGGAGGAGTTGAGTGGGCACGGGCTGTGCCCACCCATGGACACAGATACCCAGGGCAGGGTCCCCTAATGAAGGAAACTGCCCTGTCCTGACCCAGCCTCTAAAGAGGCCTGACCCCCTGGTACTCGCTGCCTGAGCCTCCCCTGCGTGGCTCCACTATATCCTGCTCCAGGTCTAGGTGGAGGGACCCTCCACCCAGGCTTCCCAGCCCCGCAGGCACCGCCCACCCAGGGACGCCACCTACCTAGGTACAACAGCATGGCCTCCATGGACTGGTGCTTCTTCACCACCAGGTAGCTGTCTGTGCCCAGCCCATGCAGGATGGGAAGCACCTTTTCCGCAAAGTGCAGGGGGCGCTCTGGGGAGAGGACACTCGGTCACTGGGGCCACAAGGTCGGACAGCACTAAGGGTTGGCCCGTGGACACACATCACCTATGTCTATGTGGCGAATGGTGCCATCCGCTGCCTCTGCCTCCTAGTGCCACACTGCTCCCCTGACCACCCCTGACACATCTGGGCAGGACCAAACCTGCTCCAACCTACCATGTTCAAAACCAAGCTGGTGATCTTTCCTGTGTGTCCTTATCAGGGCAAAGAGCACCGCCCACCAGGCTACTCAAGCCGGAAATAAACCCTCCCCCCTCTCAGTCTGCAGCTGTCGAGTCTCTCTGCCTCTTTCCAACCCCTTGCAGCCACCCTGGTGCGTGACACCGCCCTCCTGGACCAGTGTTGCGGCCTCTGAAGCGGTCCCTGCCATGGGCCCTCATCCTCTCTCCCCACGTCCCTCTACCCAGCAGTAAGGAGGGATCTTTTCCAGCTCCCAACCACTAACTCTTCAATGGACTTGGGTTGTTGTCAGGCCATGAGATCCGCCTCTGCCTCCATCTTTAGCCCCACCCCGTGCCACACACCTCACTGCCCTTATCTCAAGCTCCTTGAAAGGACAGTGTCCCTGGCCACCACAGGGTCTTTATCCATGCTGTCCCCACTGCCTGGAAGTGCGCTCCTCTCTTCTTCGCCAAGTAACCCCTACTCTTTCGTAACCTCCCAGCCCAGGGACTCCAAAGCCAGAGACCTTGTTAATAAGCTCTAGTGGCATTATGGCCCTTTCTTTCACAGAAGTTAACAAAGCTGTAGTTGTGTGTTTATGGGTGTGATCACAGGATCAGTACCTCTCTTCCATACTAGAGTGACCCCTGTGAGGGAAGGGACTATGTGCCCGACTCTCCTGCCGAGTGCCTGGCACTCAACAAACAACAGTAAAACAAATGAACAGATACGCCCTCAACCTCCACTGCCACTGAGACCATCCTTCACCCTAAAATGCCTTTATCACCCCCCCTTCACCACCATGGCCCCTTAACAACACCATCACCAGCACTGCACCCCATTTCTCCAGCATGCTTATCACCACCCAGGCTTATCACCACCCAGGCTGTCACTCACAATCCCATTATCAAATTCAGCATCTCCACCCTAGCAAGCAACACCAATCTCATTAACATGCCATAGCTGACAGGATCTACTCCTTCACTGTCCCTCCCATCAGCCATGTTACAGCTGCCACCTGAATCCCCACCAGCACACTTTCACCACCACCACTGAGGTCACAACTTGACAGCAACATCCATAACCTAAAACCCCCCTTGCCACCAGTATCACCAAACTGTAGGATAGAGGACGACAGACTGGGGCTGCCCCATTCATTTCCTGCACCAGTCCTGGTGGTCACGCACCTGCCTCCTCCCTCTCATTGACCTCGAAGCAGGTCCAATAGTCCTTCTCTCTGATGCCCACATTCCTGCGATCCAGGATCTCCAAGGTAAGCTCCTCTGCGGTCATGGATGCTGGGATCTGCGGGGACTCAGGAAGAGGAGGAGGAGATCAGCCTACCGAACCCCCAGCCCTGACTCTGTCACAACCTTGCTGTGTGGTTGTGAGCCCACCCCTCTCAGGGTCCTCTGGAGTACTGGGATGCAGGAGGATGTCTCTGAGCAGTCCTGATCGATGAGGAGAAGAGAAAGAGACAGGCCCTGGCACTGGCCAGACAACAGGTCCCAAACCAGGGCTCCCCTGGGGGTGGAAGCCATGCTCCCTGGTCATCGGAGCCTGTGCCTGGTCCAGCCTTACTCTCCTAGCCCTCGGTCCCTGGTGCCCACCTTGACATGTTGCTCCGCCTCTGCCTTCTTCTCCTCTAGGTACACAGTACAGATGAAGTCACCAGCGTGCTGTGGGGAGACAGGGCTCAGAGGGAGGCCTGGGGAGTGGGTGCAGGTGCCTGGCCCGAGCCCCCCACCCCAGGCCCTGCCCTTCACCTGGGTCCCGCTAGCAGTGCCAGCCACACGCATCTTCACGATGGCAGTGACCTCCTCCCGCTGCTTCCTCAGCTCCTCTTCATCCACCTGCAAAGGGGGAAGGGACAGGGACAGACGGTCACTGCCGCCTGTTAGGCTGAATGCTGCCTGCCACTGCCCCCTGGCTGGGAACGCACGCTAAACACCACCACATAGTGGTTGATGAGGTCTTCCACCACACGGCCGGCCTTGTAGTCCTGCCCATCTGTCTGGAAGAGTGTCGGCCCAAACACAATAGCCAGGTTGTGCGTGTTCATCTGGTTCGTGTCTGAGAAGCACTGGACACTGGACACAGAAGGACAGAGGCCTTGAATGAGAGGTCTAACCCAGGACTTCCCTACCTCACCTTCCTAATTCTTGCCAGGTCCATGAATGGCTCCTGGAGTGAAGTCAGGGTAGGTCCTAGTCAGAGAGGACCACTAGTTAAGAGGAAGAGGGGACAGTCTTTCTGACCAAGTCTTGGGTCCCAGAGAGAAGCAAGGCTGGGAAACTGAGATGAGGCTGCTAGCTGAAACCTCCTCTACTTTCCCACCCTGAAGGAAGCAAGCTGGGAGCCAAAGCGTCCAAGATCAGGGCACATCATAAGGCAACACTCAGTTCCCAGACCCACCTGGTTCCCAGGGGAGAAGAGTCAGCCAGGTTGGGAGTAGAAGAGTCTTTTCCACCCCAGCCCCCCAGGAGTGCTGCTCCTCACCAGTACAAGTGGCTGATAAGAGCCTTCACTGTGGCCCGGTTGACTGGGGGCAGACGTGCCAGAAGCTCTCGGTACCTGGACACCTTCTCCTCTTCATCCTCAATCTCTGGGTAGGGGGAGATGGATCAGGTCAGGAATCCCCCCCAGTAACCACCTTCCCTGTCCCAACCCTCTGGCTACTCTGCCTCTCATCCTAGGTGATACCACTCTCTACCCCCGTCCCAAGTCAAATAATGCCAGCCATGTAACAAAAAGAAAGAATTCTCCAACTCCAAGGGACCCCAGCTCTGCAGAGTGACAATGGGACTGAGAGGCAAGGAGGAAGGGGCACTAGAGTCCACGGCTGGGGCAGCTTAGCCTCAAGCACATGACAGGGAGGGCAGGGAAAACTGAGATCAGAGTGTACCAGTCAGCAGCACCGGCCTGGGTCTCAGACTGGGCATGGGCTTCAGGGCCCACCTGAGGCCTCCAGCCAGGCTAGGCGCTGGACTCGAGTGAAGAGCCCATCAGGCAGATCTCGCAGGAAGCGCTTGAGCGCGGAGGAGACGTCGTCCACGTGCTGCTCGCCCTCCTTGAGGCGCACAGAGCGAGCGTCCAATCGTAGGCTCTCCAGCAGCCGTAGTGTCTTTGACGTCTGCCCACACTTGCGGTAGATACCCTCCGAGGTCAGGCCTGGAGAAGGGTGGGGCTGAACTGAGGGCGTGGCCAAACATGAGGGGCCACGGGCATTGGTCAAGGGGCGGGCCTCGAGGATTTCAGGGAGATCCCGGAAGGCGAGGCTCAGCCTCTGCAGCAGGAGGTGAACGTCTCTCTGGGCGGGGCGGGGCGGGGCGGGGTGGGGCCTGTGCCATGGAGGCGGAGCTCACCGCACTGCGTGATGTAGTCCACACAGCGGTACACAATCACTGGGATATCCGAATCTCCCAGCTGCTGCTCTGACAATGTGTCCCCCGAGCTGGCCGCTGCTTTCTGGATGGCCCCTAGCCAGCCCATGAAGTCCAGCCGCCGCTCCCCTTGGATGTACAGCGTCCTGGGCCGGGGAGTCAGTCACTTGGAGGACCTACCACCTGTCCCACCCCTCCCAGCCCTGTCATACTGCCCAGGCTTTTCAGAGCCCCTCTGGGAAGCCAAGGCTCACCTCCGTCGCTCCACCAGCACCAGCACCTGGTTCTCACTGTCCCCTTGGACGGCTGTGGAGAAGCCAGTTGAGGTGAGGTCCAGGCCTCGTTCATGGCCCCTAACTTGCTCCCTCCAGAAGCTCTCCGGGTCCACACACCCCTGGGACCCACCCACCAATCCATGGGGTGGCTGAGATGCATCCCAAGGACAGGAGAGGACATGAGCAGGTAGGCGGCTCCTTCTGGCCGGGTTAGGGTAGAGTTCAGACTTAAGGAGAGGAGATGGGGCCTGGGAGCCCAGGATAGGGTGCCCAGGTCCAGGCATACGCACAAAGCTCCTGTAATTTCCGAAGTTGCAGCGGCTCCTCACAGGGCCCCTCTGGGAAGACAGCGTAGAGCTCGGAGCCGGTGAGGGCAAACCAGCCCTCCTGGGCCTGCTGTAGGCTCAGGCCAGCTTTGTAGGGAAGGCGTCCAAGCCTCTCAAAGTCCCGAGCCAGCAGATCCTCAGCCAGGGGAGGCACAAATGCCTGGTGGGGAGGCCAGGGACAGGGGAGATGGCCAGGGAGACTGCATCAGCCAAAAGCACAGCCCATCTGGGATACCCCAGCTGTTTGGCTTGTGGGCATGTACCCATTTTCCACACAGTGCAGTGAACTAATGTAGGTATCATGCCCCATTTCATAACATTCAGATATGCCCTCCTCTGGAATGCCTTCCCAGACACCAGTAGGGATGTCCCTTCTCTGGGGCACCAAGGCATTCTTGCCCTCTGTTGTAGTACCAATTACAGTTTCTGCTGTTTGGACCCCATCTGTCTCCTCTACCAGCCTGGTAGCCACTGAGGACGATGACTAGTTCATCCAGGTCCCCAGGGCTCTGAGGACTGACCCTCAGGAGGCCCCCAGATGACTGACCAATGAACAAGAGAAAGAGTCACAGGCCCTCACAACCTGATTCTAGTCCCTAGGGCAGAGCTCTCCTCTGCAGCCTCTCTGCCTCCTTCCTCCAGGACAAAGCGCTCGCTTCCCCAGAGGCAGCACTGTCCATCCTAGGATGGTTCTGACTTTCATTATTAAACATATATTGAGCACCTAGGGAGTGCAAGGCCCACAGCCCTGCTTCCACAGAGTTGAGCTAGGTCTCCTGACCTCCCCAACTTCCCCTGACCCCGGAGGGCTGCAAGTTACATCTGGCCCTGGGTCCTGTTTTCTGCCTTCCATCCAGCCCTGACCCATAAAGCAGGAAAGCCTGGGGTCCTACCCAGCACCCTGATAGACTTCCCCCACACCAGCCTGCTAACCCAGGCCCACCTTGGCAATGCACTTGACCCACTCACGAGCCAGCTCTGCGCTCTCCAGCCCAAACAGGTATAGCCGCTCTCCTTCTGTGTACACTTCGAAGGTGTGCTCAATACTGTTGATACACAGGCCAGGATTCAGGCCCACAATGCCAAGCACTGGCCCACCTCCACCCACTACCCCTGAGACTACCCTTCCCTGGTCCCGAAAGAGGTTAGGGCCTCAGGAGACCTGGTTTAACCCTTGCACAGCACCAGCTTTCTGTGTGACCCCAGGGAGATTCCACCTGTCTCTGGGCCCGTTTCCCAATCTCCCTAAAGGAGGGTTGGACCTTACATCAATAACAGTCTGTGATTCTGCCCGGGGGTGCTCACCCATGGGTGTCAGGAGTGGGCACTGCCAGACACACAATCTCGCTGGCCCGAATCTCCCCATTGGGGGTCACTGCCCGCTCATTCTCATAGTAGCTCAGGACCCCGTCGCTAAGCACACACCAGCGTCGGCTGAACTCTGGGGAGAAGACAGGCAGGGGAACCGTGAGAGAGCCTTCCACCCTCACCTGAACATTACCACTGCATCCTCCCTAGGCCCACTCCCATGTGGCTCATGTCCTCTTCACTCTAATTCACAAGCTTCCCCCAAATCCATCTTCCTCCCTGTGGCCCCAGCAAGCCAGCCCCATCCACCTCTCCAGCCACCTCTCTGACCACTCTGGATACACATCCCACACTCCCTGCTTTTGCTCACCCTGTTCCCTTTACCCACACCCTCCCACCCTTCAAGGCCAGCCCAAATGCCCAGGAAGACTTCCATAAGGTAACCCAGGTGCCCCACCCTCCCCTGCCAGCAGGACCTACTGCTCTGTACTCTGCTTCCTCCTATAATGGATCTAAGGAGACTAACAAGATCCATAAAGGAACAGAAATGGGAGTCTGGACCAGGAACGTAGGAGAAAATACAGACTGTCAAGGTCATGCAGGCTTGCATAATTCATAGCACTGAGCATCACATAGGCTCAGAGCTTCCTGGCATCCATGGCAAAAAAAAAAGGATGAGTCAGGCAGTTACATAAATGATACTGCCAAGCAGAGGGAAGTAGACTAGGGGCAGTGCCCAGGGGCAGTGAGGTGGTGAGCTGCACAGAGTTCCGAAGAAATCTAGTTGAGAGTTGGAGAGCTTCATCTGGGGGTGCAGAGGGATGCAGTGAGCAACAGCCTCAACAGTGCTCACACAGCAGAGTCTCTCATCCTGTCTACAAGAACGTGACATTTGCCCTCTGAGGTTGGTGTGCCCCAGAGGCTGCCTCCCAGGCTGAGCTTCCTCCAGGACCCCGGCCCTGCCTCAGTCATTCGTCATCCTGTGGCCCTGCAGCACACAGGCCCACAGAGAACCATAAACAGACTCAGAAATAAACAAATTAAGGTCAGGTAAGTAGTGTGAAAAAAGGGCTTGCTATTTTGGATTAAGTGGTTGGGAATACAGTCTTCAAGGAGTGACACTGAAAGAGATCTGTTTTTAAGGGACTAACCATGCAGATATTTAGGGAAATGCACTTTGGGCAGAGGGAACCACAAGTACAAAGGGTCTGGTGAGAATGTATGTTTAAGAAGCAGCAAGGAGGCCAGTAAAGCTGGAGAGGAGTCAGCGAGGTAATGGGGTGGGGCAGCCAATGTGCGCGTCCTTGTGGGACTTGGTAATAAGGGCTGTGGATTGTACTAAGAGATGGGAGCAAATGGAAGGCTGAGGAGAGAGATTACAGAGCTTTAAGCTTAGTCTTCAAACCTCTCACCATCCAAGTACTCCAAATACCAGCTGCCCCAGCACAGGGCCCACACCTAGTAGGCGCTCAATAAAGGGCTTCTTTGAGCTCAAGGAAACTCTGGCAGTGGCTCACTCTGCAGTGCCATGCTCCACTCTCACCGGATCAGCCCAGTTATTAAGCACTCTCTGTATACCCAAGACCACACCTGGACATCCTGCAGGGTGACTAGACCAGAGTGCACTTGGCGCCCTCAGGGAGTCCCCCAGCCTGACCAGCTCTGGCTTCTCAGGCCCTGCCACCAGGCCAGAATGCCATGGCCAGGGCAGGGTCCTGGCACCTACCTTCCCGGGCCCGGCGGTCCTGCAGCAGCTTCCCTGCAGAAGCAGTCTTGTAGACAAAGCTGCTGTGGCTCACAGTTGGCAGGATAACCGAGTAGTGCTTTTCCAGGGGCCTCACTGAATCCAGCCGAGGTACCTCTTTGGGGAAGGGAGGGAAAGAGCGGCTGGTCACCATCCAAGGGAGTACCCCCTCACCCCCATCTGGACTGGGTATTTAAGCTTCCACTCAAGTCACCCACCCCTGCTCCCCAGCACTGTTCCCTGACTAGCACCCTTGGGCTCCTACTGCCACATTCCGGATTTTGCCTAAACCTTTCTCCACTTTTCCCACTTTGTGTAAATTCCGTCCCACTTACAGGGCCTGGCTCCAGTACCTCTCTTTCCAGGGAGCTTCCCTGACTCTCCAGCCCAGCTCTTCCTGTTGGAAGCACAGGGCCAGCACACTAGAATGAGGGGGGCCTGGAGCAAACTCTCTAACAATCCCCAGAGGGAACTTGTCTTAGACAATGCAAAGCCTAAGGAAGCAGCCTGGCTCCAGCCCTGCTCTCAGCGGTCCCAAAGCCCAAGCCAGCTGGGTGGTCTCCTGTGCTTTCCCGGACACCTGGGCTCCCTCCAGCCCAGCACGCCCCACCCACCCATGGCCCTGAGCCCAGAGTTCTGGCTGCCAGGCTCCACCCTTGGTCCTGCGATGTAGCCCCAGAGGCTACTACTGGGCCATGACCAGCGACGCTCACCCCCACCACCTTCTCAGCTACCCCGAGAGTGGGAGCCAAACGGGACCAAACCCAACTGCAACAGAGCCCCACCCAGAGAGCGGCAGACAGGGCTGCCCGGGTGAGTCCCTCCGCACACAGGAAATGCAGCACCACCCCCCCCCCTTACACAGCAACACAGACACACTCTGCACACACACACACACACAAACCCTGAGGCCCTCGACACCCCCAGGTGCAAGGAAGCAGAGCCACAGCAGCTCAGAGACACACAGACCCAGGCTCATGGACGCTGGCCAGAAGTCCCACACTGTGGGCCAGGGAGGGACCCACAGACACATAAAGAGATGCAGAGACAGAGACACAAAGGGACACATGTATGACGGGAAAGCTAGAGGCACAAATGCCCCAAAATCATGTAAATATCA
Organism: Antilocapra americana; assembly: GCA_007570785.1. Lineage (NCBI taxonomy): Eukaryota > Metazoa > Chordata > Mammalia > Artiodactyla > Antilocapridae > Antilocapra > Antilocapra americana. The sequence continues at coordinate 2,598,815 of ML663009.1, read as the reverse complement.
CACACACACTGTCGCACCAGGGCCCCTGGAAAAGCTGCAATGACAGCTCAAGTGGTAATATGAACCAGACCTCACAGGGCGATACCCCTTCACTGGCAACCAACAACCAGCATCGGTTCCCTCCCAAGGGCCTGACCCTGGCAGCAGGGAGGTGCCGTTCCTTGAGGTGAACAGTCCCACTCACCTGTGGTCCGGTTGTTCCGAAGGAATTCCATCTGCAGTGTCTGTCCTGCCTGCTCGGCAAGAGCCAGAGGCGTGGGGGCCTCAGGGTCCCCTGAGAAGCAGTTGACCCCAGCCCCACAGCCCAGAAGCGCCTGGGTCTCAGCCAGGTCCGAGGTGGTGACTGCGGCACACAGGGCCTGGAAGGAGGGGAGAGGAGGGGGAGGGTCAGGCCAAGCTGGAGCGAGGGGCCAGTGGGACAGTGTCAGGAGCGGGTGAGAGGGAGGAAGACGAAGGAGTCACCCAGGTCAAGGGCCCACCCTCAGAGTGAAAGAGAAACAAGGGAGGAAGACGGACAAGAGGAGAAAAAGAAAGGCCAAAGGTGGTGAGTGGGGAGGGGTATCCCCTTGGGGGTCCTAGCCATCCAGGCTTCACCCTGCTGACAGCCCCCTGGGACCGTCAGCCACCAGGCCTGTTCTCTAGAGAATCTCAAGCTCCTTCTGCCTTGAGGAAGGGCAGAGAGGGGTTGCTTTGTAGCTCATTCCTCCCACATTTGAATTCCTCACCGCCTGCCCATCCCTCCCAACCAATGGGAGTTGCCGCCCCTCCTGGCTGGCGGCTAGACTGGGCTGGGCTGGGAGCTGGACGCCTGGGTTCCTGGGAGGTGGAGGCCTGGCTCCCACTGGGCTTCTAGCTGGACTGTGCCTGACTGGGTGGGGCTGCTTGGGGGAAGGGCTGAAGTTTGACCAGAGGTCACAAGTGGCAACCCCCCTGCCCCGCCCCCGCCGGCCTCAGAGGCGGTTGCCTCCCACTCAGACCAAGCCAGACCAGGGACAGGGCTTGGCTCCCAGTCTGCCGGGGCTTGGGGGCCCATGAGGGGCCTCATCTTGAGTGGGGTGTGGATGGGGGGCGGGTCGGAGCAGCCAGCTGTTTTTCATGAGCCTGACAGGAAATAGCATCCCCATCAAGTTCACTCCTTTTGGCAGGATTCAGAAGGAGCAGGATGGGGTGCGGAGACAGAGGAATCATGGGGGGAGGGAGGCAGATAGACACTGGGGACGTGGCCTTGGCCCAAGGGTCAGGCCTGGCTCCTCCTTATTTTGTCCCAACTGTCCCTGTGGCTTAGGCAGTGTCCTTCTGCCATCTGGGCATCAGTTTCCCTACAGGACTGCTCCTCACTCTGAGCTAGTGGGAAAGCTAGCTGAGACAGAGTGAGGAATGACAGGGACATTAACTAATGGGGGTGGTTTCAGGGAGCCTCACGGGCCCAGTGCCCTGACCTTGTCCAGCTCCTCCTGGTTGCCAAAGAGTGGGTGGTAGCGGCGGTACTTGCCCTCGCGGTATTTGGCTTCTAGGTGGCACCGCCGGGCACTGGGGCTGCTGCTAGGCTGCAGGGCCTCGCTGGGGGGCACGTTGGCTGCCCAGAAGCGGTTCCCGGCAGCATTGCCCAGCTGTAAGAAGAGCTGTAGGTGCAGGAAATAGGTCAGTACGGCAGCCTACAGCTGGGGCCCAGCAAAGCCTTGGTTTTGAGGTTGTTAAGTGAGGGGCTGGAAGAGCCAGGCCCTCCGCCCACTCTCCCATCAAGGAAGCTGAGGCGACAGCCTGGCCTGCTGGTGGCCCTGGATGCTCACTCACTAACGCTGGGTCTGAGCCCAGTCCCCCAGCTCAGTTATGGGACCAGAGGCAGACAGTCTAACAGGTGAAGGCCCAGGTTGGGTGCCTGGTTAGGTGCCTTGCTATCTCCCCACCTAGTCCCACATCTGGAACTCTGCATTCCTAAAACTATCACAGCTGGCGCGGGCCTAGCCTGTCAGCCAACTGGGTAGACAGGGATTATGGAAACATCTCTTGTCCCTGACATTCCTCTCTGGGCTCAGAGAAAGAGGGGTGAGGGCAGACTTTGGCATGGGCTCTGGCACTCAGGGGACTAGGGTATGCATTCTTTCACTGTGCTGATCACTTGTACCACAGCTATTTCCTGGGCTCCCCAGTTTGCCTGCTTGCCAGGTGCTGCGTGGGGTGCTAGAGTCAGAGCAGAGAACAAAGCAGAAACAGTCCTAGCTGCCACTGACTCACACTGTGCCTCTAGGAAAGTCATTTTCTCTCCCTGTGTCTCAGTATCCTCTGTAAACTGGGGTTCTAACCCTAAGTCACAGGGGATATGACACCCAAACTGCTTTGGAGTGTGCAGCTTGGCTGGGGCGATAAGGAAGGTGATGTGTGGTTGGGCCCTGGGCCAGCCTCCCGTTGTACGTTTTCCCCTGTGACTATCACACATATCAGCACTTGGCAACCCCAAGCACACAGGCACAAATGTACATGCCTGAGTATCCCCCAAAAGACACACTCAGAGCCACTGGCACACATGAGTAGAGATAAAATGAAGTAAATATTTTAGGCTTTGCAAGAGAGTCTCTATGACATATTCTTTTCCTTCTTCTTCTTCTTTTTTAGCAACCTTTAAAATTGTAAAAACATTCTTAGCTCACCAACCAGTTTGCTAACTTTGCCAAAAATCAACTTGCTCCAAACCCCACCCACTAGATGATCCCGAAGGTCTCTCTAGCTCCAGGGCATCGGCGCCGGCGAAGTTGGGGAAAAGGGGTGGGAGGCCCAGGCAGCAGCCAAGGGGAACAGACCCCAAACACAGCTGGCTCCCCACCTCGATGAGTGTTTCCGTCCACACCTTCCTGTCCATCTTCAGGCTCCGTACCTTGGAGACACCAGCACCCAGGCCACGGTGCTCCCCTGCAGACAGAAGGCCAGACACACGGTCATCGGCGGGTCCTCTCCTTTACAGGAGCATCCCCCTCCCCCCACCACACGCAAGGGCCCATGGGTGCAGACATGGAGAGGCCTTGGGCAGGACCCCAGGGCTAGCCCTGTGGTTCCCACACAGTTCCATCCCCCTGTGGATGAAAACACTAGCTCCCACCTCTGCTTGCAAAGCCCTGCCTGACCTAACCTACTTCCGCTTCTCTGATGTGAGTGGGGTTCTGGATTCCAACAGGCCTGGGCTCAAATCCAGACTCACTTACTTGTCAGGGGACCCTGAAGAAGCCCTCTTCCCTCTCTGTGCCTCAGAGTCCCCATGGTACATGAGAAGCTGAATCCCTGCCATGCAGGTTAATCATGGTGGGAAAGGTTTGACATACAGGCGCCACTTCACCAACGATGCTCTCTGACACTGCCTTCGCTCCAGCCCCTCCAGCCAGCCAGACCACCTGCCTGCTGGACACCTCAGCCCTGTCTCGCCCTGGCCTGGCACCCTGCCTGCTACACACCTGCACAGCGCTTGCAGATGACGACACAGAGGTTGATGGAGGCCCAGTCAGGCTGGGTGGCCCCACAGTCAGCACAGAACCTGTTGGGGGCCATGGCCCAGATGCGCTCGGCCACCTCCGAGGTGGACAGGGCCTCAGCGATGGCTCCCTGCATGGCTTCCACCCACTGCTCCTTCTCCACTTCTGATTCAGCTGAGAAGCTGGGGACACAGGAGTGGGGTGGCGGACTGGTTAGGAAAGGGCTCAGCGAGATTGGGGGACAGCCTGAGGGGGCACAACATGAAATGGGGGGTAACAATGCCTTGAGAGCTGAGAGTCAGAAGAGGGAGGCGCCCAAGGTCCCTGGGGAGGACGGGCATGGACAGCAACATGGATACCCCAACCTCGGCCCCACCTGGGGAGTAAAAAATGATGCTGGGAAGAAATGGTGCCTAAGACTTGACAGATGAGAAGCATGGTGAGGTGAAGAGGTGGAAAGGTGTTCAAGACAGAGGGAACAGCGCATGCAAAGGAATATGAAGGTACGCAGGGCATTCCAGGGCCCACAGACAGAGTGGGTATAGTGGCAGAAAAGAAGCTGAGAGACAGAGAGGGCAAACCTGTGCCATGCAGAGGAGGTCAAGGTGTACCCAGAAGACAAAGAGAAGCAGCAGCAGGTTTCAGGGGGTACAGAGATCTTTTCCCTCTGGCTCCTTCCCTATTGCCACCAAGTCTCATGTGTGCACTCAAGATTCAGCTCACCCGTAACCCACTGCCATGGCCAAGGCAGGTACTGCGGCTGGAGATGGAATAGATGTCAACACGTCAACACAAGAGGTGTGAAGACCACCCTCATCCATTAAGTCCTAGTGTACTGAATCTGCAAAATGTCAAAGCTTTAGCCAAGTGCTAAGCCCATCTCTGTGTGCGTACATCTGACTGTGTGAGCCCACGTGTGTCAGGCTGGTGGAGGCCCTTGGTGCCGAACACCAAATCAACCAAATTAAAGTTCATGACAACAAGGAACTAGGAAAATGGGCAAGGCTCTGTAAAACTGACAGGGAAGGAAAACTCCAGAGAAAGTGTCCACTAGTCACATGGTGGTTAAGGAGGATGGCAAAGAATCTCCGGCCACAGATGTCAACCAAAGATGACTATGAATGTTAAGAAATGAACAAACACAAACTTGGCTTTCAAAACAGAAAAAGAACCCTCTGGCGGTCACAGATAGATAGCCAAAGGGTGAGGAAGCAGGAGTCAGGCCAGAGGGCCCACAGGCCTAGGGCCTGCAGGAGGGAGGCCAGATGGAGGTGAAACATGACAGAGGGAAGAGAGGGGTGGTGACAGGTCTGCCCAGCAGTGAACAGGAGAGGCGGAGATGGTGGCCAGGGAGGAGCAGTGAGTTGAGGAGGGACTAAGTGGGGAATGTCCACAGAACTATTAGACATGCAGGTCTCGAGCTCAGGAGAAAGAGCCACCGGAGACAGAGCAGATCTGACTAAGGGCAAAAAAGACGACAATGGAGGGATGGTGATGCTGTGTCAGATATGGCTTTACAGAGACAGCCGTGATCCTGCTCACAGAGAAGGAAACTGAGGCACAGAGTGGTCATATGATTTGCCCAGGTCACACAGTGACCCAGTGATGGGCCCAGGATATTACACTGATTGTATCCCCCTGAAGTTTGGAGTCTGAAGCCTCAAACTCCAGTGTGATTGCATCTGGAAATAGGGCCACTAAGGTAGGTAATTAAGGTTAAATGACGTTGTAAGAGCAGGGCTTTGATCCGACAAGACTGGCTACTTTATGAAGTGAGGAAGGGACATCAGACATCCCTCTCTCCACGTGCACAGAGGAAAGGCCTGTGAGGACCCAGGCAGGAGGAGGAGGCCATCTACAAGCCAGGAAGAGAGGCCTTGCCAGAAACTAACCCTGACAGCATCTTGACCTTGGACTTCTAGCCTCCAGAACTGTGAGAAAATAAACCTGTTGTTTAAGATCTGGTGTCTGTGGTATTCTGTCACAGCAGCTGAGCTGACTGATACAAAGGATTTGAATCCAGGCATGGCACAGAGCCTCAGAGGAGGTGATTGGAGGTCTGTGAGTAGGCAATTCTGTCCAGGGAGAGGACAGAGAACAGAGACAGATCACTGATGGACAGCTGAGGTCAGAGGAAACCAAGCTGGTAGAGTCCTGGAGGTTCAGGGAGGAGCACACAGGATAGGCATGTGACAGGGAGTGAGGAGCAGCCTTGGATCTCAAGCAACTGTTAGTGACAGAGTACCACCTTCAAGGGGAGCAGGGCAGACTCAGGGGACAGCAGGGTGAGTAGGCGGTGCAGAAAGGCCATATGGGAGCAGTGTGGTAGGGAAGGGGAGACAGTGATGGACAGAGGGAGGGGTGTGAGACTTCTTGGAAGGGATCAGAGCAGGTTAGCAAGTGAAGGGGAAGGCCCAGCAGGGTGGGCAGGGCTGGGAAGAGAGGGGAGAAATGCATCCTAGAAGCAGAAGTGGCTTCCTCCACATGCAAGAAGAAAATACGACCAGGGAGTAAGGATCCAGGTGAGCAAGGGGCGGGAGGCTCACCTGAAGATGCGGTAGGGGGTTGTGAGGTCGAAGCTGCGCCGGTCAGCCGCTTCCTTCACGTTGCCCACACTCATGTCAATGAAGGTGATGCCGATGCCCAGGCGGTACTCCTGGCAGTAGGTGGTAAGGGGTGAGAGCAAGGCTTGGGGGTGGGGCGCAAGACCCAGGGAGGGGGCAGAGAGGAAGGGGAAGTGGGACTTTATGGACTAGAAAGCACCCACGAAGGACGTAAGGGAGGGCTCAGGAATCTGGGCATGGGTCAACGGACCTCGATCAGAGGCCACGTGGCAGTAAATAGGGGGTGCAAGAGCCAGGGTAGTAATGAGAGGGTAACACTCAGGGACCAGGCAGGAGAAGGGGTCAGAACACGTGGCAGGACGAGACAGCAGGCAAAGGGCTGAGTCAAGGGAAGAGGGAAAGGGCAAGGGTAGGGCTGAGGATCAAGTAGGTGGGGCTGAGGGACCAGGGCAGAGGGGTGGGGCTGAAGGACCAGGTGGGTGAAAGGTAAGACTAAGGGACTTGGTGGGCAGGGGACAAGGGAGAGGTTCAGCAGCCTGGCAGACCAGTCATACCTCCAGATTCTTGTAAAGCTGCACTTTGTCCCCGACCACGGCCACATAGAGTTTATTCTTGAAGCCACGTAGCTCCAGGCTGCCAGCATGGTCATGGGGCTCTGAGCCTTGAACACCCAATGGGTAAGCACTAGACATGCGGGCCCGGGCACGCTGCTCAGCCACGACCTGCTGCAGGGCCTGCATCCACTCCTTCCGCTCCGCTGCGGACAATGGGAAAGGGGAAGCCCGAGCTCAGCCAGGTAGGGGTTCCCTCAGGATTCCCCACTCCAGGCTCCTCAGGCAACACCACTGCCAGAAAGCCCACCCGGACTAGCCCTCCTGTCTCTGTCCATCTCCAAGTTCTCTGATGTTGGCCAGCTCAGGCTCTGATCCCAGCTATGCCACTTAGGGTGGGTAAGGCACTTGGTCTCTCTGAGCCTGTATCCCCTGAAATGCAGACATGGGGTGCTGAGGATTCAGTGGTGTCTCAACCACAAAGCTGGTCAGAGGGGGCCCCTCTTCCCCACTTCACAGAGGGTTGACTCTTCTCTGGGTCTGATATGGGGGGAACAGATGCTCCCTGGTTCTCCTCCCCCACTTCTCAGGCCGAACTGCCAGTCTTCTCTCCACCCTACTCCCTACCATCACTCTCTGCCCGGAAGGCAAAGGTCCGGTTGTTCGTGATCACTTCAAACTTCTGGTCCCCAATGGCTGCCACTCGGGAGATGCAGGCCACAGGGATAAAGCGCTTTGAGTAGGCATCCTAGGGGAAAGAGAGGAGCCAGACTGTGGGGGTGAGGACCACAGAGGCCCAGACCCTCCGTGACCCCCTCAACCTCTACTGAAATGAAGGCGGCAGCCCCATCTCAGGTGGTCAATGACAGTCCCTATGCCAACCTGGGCCAAGGCCATGATTGGTCAATGGGCCAGGAGGACACAGTCTAAGCAGTCGGAGTAGAGCTCTGGTGAGGACTCATCTAGGCAAGGATTCTGCCTGGGTCCAGTGTCAGGGTTCAGGCTGGAGCAGGGTCATGTCAGGGACTAACAGGCCTCACCTTGTTACTGTCGAAGTATTGCAAGTGATTGGCATCCAGTTTCACCCATCGCTTCTGATAGATGTAAGATCTGGAGAGGTAGACGCAGAGCAACAACAGAGAAAGGACTGGGAATTAGGAAGCAGTTCCAGGATCGCCCTAGTCCCCTCTAGCAGTCACAAACAAAGTTAGGAACAGCCAGATCCAAGGCAGGAAGGATCCCAAATGGTCACGGAGAAGAAAATGGACTTTACCCACAGCAAGAGTGAATGAAATCAGCCTCAAAGTAGGACTTCCCAGGGTTTCTCTTGTTTTGTTTTTGGCCATGCCATGCAGCCTGGGGGATTCTTAGTTCCTTGACCATGGATCAAACCCATCCCCCCCAGCTTTGGGAGCGCAGAGTCTTGCCCACTGAACCACCAGGAAAAGGACTTCCCAGTTTTAAAGGTAATAACACATAAATTTGGTGGGGATAATAGGCAGTTACAGTCTGTCTAGAGGGCTGCTGCTGCCGCTGCTGCTGCTAAGTCACTTCAGTCGTGTCCGACTCTGTGCGACCCCACAGAAGGCAGCCCACCAGGCTCCCCTGTCCCTGGGAGTCTCCAGGCAAGAACACTGGAGTGGGTTGCCATTTCCTTCTCCAATGCATGAAAGTGAAAAGTGAAAGTGAAGTAGCTCAGTCGTGTCCGACTCTTAGCGACTCCATGGACTGCGGCCAACCAGGCTCTTCCGTCCATGGGATTTTCCAGGCAAGAGTACCGGAGTGGGGTGCCATTGCCTTCTCCGTACCTAGAGGGAGACCTGCTCAACTAACCTTGTCCCTTCTGGTTTTCCGATTTGTGATACCAAATATACTAGACTGAGCCCATCCCATGCACAGCACCAGCCCAACCCAAAAGGCCTCACTCACCCCTGTGGTGGGTTCTTGTCCAGCCAGCCAGACTTGACGACCAGTGGGGTGGCGGTGGGGCCCACGGGCAGCCCGTCCATGGGGTGCGGGGGAAGCTCAGGGGTCAGGAGGCTGCTGGGCAAAGATGAGCTCAGGCTGCTGGTGTGACAGTCACCACTGGGGGGAGAAGAGAGGGAATGAGGGGGCCAGACTTGGGACTCCCACAGGGCTGGGGCAGAGGAGATGGAGAGAATGGCCTGGGCATGGGGAAGGAGGGTGGCGGGTTGGGAAAACCACCCGAGAGGAGTGAACACTTACTTGGGGACACGCTCATAGGCATAGTCATCATCATCTTCATCCCCTTGGTCGTCTCCAGACAGGTCCTCCCCCTCGCTCAGCAGACTGGCCACACGCACGGCCCGTGGGACTTGACTCGTTGGGGGCTCCTCCTGCCCCCCAGACCCACTAAGCGTCATGCTCTCCTTCAAGCCCGAGATCACACCACTAAGGGCTGCCACACCCCACTCTGTCCAGGCCCAGTGCCCACACAACTCGTCACTTCTGTTTCCTCACCCACCTCTCCTCCCAGCCCCTGGCAGATTACCCAGGGACCCAGGGAAATGGAGTCACACAGAGAGAAAACCAGTGCAGGCAGGGGCCCAGGTCAGAGACAAAGACAGAATGATAAAGGGATAAAGACATGGATGGGAAGTTGAGACACTCAAGAGAGACAGAGATACAGAAAGTGAAACAGACAGACACAAGGACAGACACCTCAAACCAGAGGGAGAGAGGGGGTCACACAGCCATCCAAGATGCAGCATAAGACTAGATCTGGAGCCACAAACCAGAGCCCCCAGACCCTTGCACAGCTGGACAGGGAAGAAGAAGGGAACTCTCCAGGGAGTCAGCTGCCACTCTCTATTAGGCAGTCCCCAGCATCTGAAAGGCAGCGGGCGGCCCACCCTCCATGCTGACAGGCAGACAGCCCAAACCCTAACCACCGCCTGCCCTACCTTCTTGGTCATCATGGCAGCTGGGGCCCCTGGCCCCTCCTCTGGGACCTCATCATAGTCAGAGTCATCTGGGGAGGTAGAGGGGTGGGAGAGACTCAGAGGCAAGGAAACCAGGCCTCCCCCAGCCCATGAGTGATCCCTGCCCCCACTCTGGCCTGGCTTTCAAAAAGAGGCACAAGGGACAGGAAGTGCTATTTATACTTTCGAGGCTTCATGGGACAGCACAAGGGGTAGCCGGAGAGGCCAGGCTGCCACAAGGAGGTCTAACTAGGCAGCAAGCTCAGGGGTCAGGGCAGGGACTCTCCTAAAAGGCTAAAAAAAAAAAAAAAAAAAACCCCAAGAATCGAGACTCAAGAAAAGTGGACAAGCCAAGGAAAAACAAATTGCCCATGACCATGGAAAATAGTCCTAGACTTTAAACCATGAGTAACTCAAGAAGTCTACCATCTGTCCCCACCTAACAGTCAGTCGGCTGGAGAGCTGGGTGCTGGCTATCTCTGTTCAGAGGCTGAAGGGAAGGATGCTCTTCCCAGGGTCACAAAGCGGGTCCATGGCAGGGCCCAGGACAAAGGGGCGTGCAGTCCTTGCATTCTTACAGACTCTTCAGCCCTGAACCCAGGCTACCCACCCCAAGTCCCATGCTGTACTACAGCACTCACCAAACTCCGGGGGCAGGCGGGGGGGCTTTGGAGGGACCTCTGGGGGGCTGCAAGGTGCAGGCGGGGGCTCAGGAGGCCCCCTGGGGAAAGTGGCCGGGGGCTCCGCGGGCTCCGGTTGGGGAGGGGACGGTGATGGCGGTGACAGTAACTCCTCTTCCTTGGAGGGAAAGCTGGGAACAGACCAGAAGTTGGGCATCAGGCTCAGTGTGGCCGAGTCACTTGAGTCAGCAACACCGCAACAGGGCCAGGACTCGAGCCCCCAGCTCCCTGAGCTGCAGAACGACTCATTCCTTCCACGCTCAAGAGAGAAGCCTGCCCTGCCTCACTCCCCTGCCCAAACCCTCCAAGCTCCCCAGAGCAGGTGCCTTCCTTGCCTTCATGAGCTGGCCCTGTACTACTGGGCAGGGTCAACTGGCCCCAAAGTGCTAACCTTTAGCCATGTGTACCCACTGGGTCTCCACTCTAAAACAGGGCTGAAGAACAGAAGAGGGTTGGAGGTAGTTTGCTTCCCAGCTTAGGGAATCAGGGAAGGCTGGACCTGAGCTTTTAAGAATAAGAAGGCGTTTGTCTGAGAATGGACGAGACAAGACTGAAATGGGCATTGAGGCCAAGGGCACAGACCAGAGCCTCAGAAACCAAGTCCTGAGGCAACAAGTCGTGGATCTCTGGTTCACGACCACCTTCTTTCTTGTCTTGGATATTTACCATCCTTTGGGTGCTCTCAGACCCCTCAAACTCATCTGAACCCACCACACTTCTGCTTCTCATCTCTGCTACCCCTGACCCAGGAAGCCCTCCAGACTCAAGACCAGGGGTCCCACAGCCACTAGGCTCCTGTCTGTCTGAGCACAGATCACATTGCTCCCTGCAGGCTGAGCATCTCCAAAGGGCTTCAGCATCAGAGACATGGGTTTGAGCCTTGCCTCAGTTTCAGTTCCTGTGTGCCCTGGGGCAAGCACCTAGCCTTTCTGAGCCTCAGTTTCTTTTTTGGTGAACTGAGGACTACCAAATCATTGTGGCAGGGTGGCTGGAGGATTAACCAAGACGTGATGTGTCATGGGCCAACACACTCACCAGCCAGATCAGGTGCCTGAGCCCTGGAAGCCTGGTACCAACTGCCATCTCTGCTAGCGTCCAGCAGGGGCCGAGAAGGAGCACCAGAGTGGTGGGCCACTTTCCCCACCAATGATCTCAGCCTCTCTACTGCCCAGTGTCCCTGGCAGTGGCTGATAGTGTGTGACCACCGAGAAAGCAAGGAAGGGCTGGGCATGAACACGATGCCAGGCCTTGGCTCCTGCTCTTGCCTCCTCCAGGAATACCTTGCTCCCTGGTTTCTGATCAGAGATCTCAGTTCAGTTCAATTCAGTCACTCAGTCGTGTCCAGCTCTTGCAGTCCAACAGACTGCAGCATGCCAGGCCTCCCTATCCATCACCAACTCCCAGAGTTTACTCAAACTCATGTCCATTGAGTCGGTGATGCCATCCAACCATCTCATCCTCTGTCATCCCCTTCTCCTCCCACCTTCAGTCTTTCCCAGCATCAGGGTCTTTTCCAATGAGTCAGTTCTTTGCATCAAGTGGCCAGAGTACTGGAGTTTCAGCTTCAGCATCAGTCCTTCCAATGAATACTCAGGACTAATTTCCTTTAGGATGGACTGGTTGGATCTCCTTGCAGGGACTCTCAAGAGTCTTCTCCAACACCACAGTTTAAAAGCATCAATTCTTCAGCACTCAACTTTCTTTACAGTCCAACTCTCACATCCATACATGACTACTGGAAAAACCATAGCTTTGACTAGACAGACCTTTATTGGCAAAATAATGCCTCTGCTTTTTAATATGCTGTCTAGGTTGGGCATAAATTTTCTTCTAAGAAGTAAGCATCTTTTAATTTCATGGCTGAAGTGACTTTAAAGTCATCTGCAGTGACTTTAAAGCCCCCCAAAATAAAGTCTGTCACTGTTTCCCCATCTATTTGCCATGAAGTGATTGGGACAAGATGCCATGATCTTTGTTTTCTGAATGTTGTGTTTTAAGCCAAAATTTTCACTCTCCTCTTTCACTTTAATCAAGAGGCTCTTTAGTTCCCGCTTTCTGCCATAAGGGTGGTGTCATCTGCATACTTGAGGTTATTGATATTGTTCCTGGCAATCTTGATTCCAGCTTGTGCTTCATCCAGCACAGTGTTTCTCATGATGTACTCTGCATATAAGTTAAATAAGCAGGGTGACAATATACAGCTTGATGTACTCCTTTCCCCATTTGGAACCAGTCTGTTGTTCCATGTCCAGTTCTAACTGTTGCTTCCTGACCTGCATACAGATTTCTCAGGAGGCAGGTCAGATGGTCTGGTATTCCCATCTCTTTAAGAATTTTCCACAGTTTGTTGTGATCCACACAGTCAAAGGCTTTAGCATAGTCAACAAAGCAGAAATAGATGTTTTTCTGGAATTCTCTTGCTTTTTCGATCATCCAATGGATGTTGGCAATTTGATCTCTGGTTCCTCTGCCTTTTCTAAATCCAGCTTCAACATCTGGAAGTTCACAGTTCATGTACCATTGAAGCCTGGCTTAGAGAATTTTGAGCATTACTTTAACAGCATGTGAGATGAGTGCAACTGGGCAGTAGTTTGAACATTCTTTTGCATTGCCTTTCTTTGGGATAGGAATGAAAACTGACCTTTTCCAGTCCTGTGGCCACTGTTAAGTTTTCCAAATTTGCTGGCACATTGAGTGCAGCACTTTCACAGCATTATCTTTTAAGATTTGAAAGAATTCCATCACCTCCACTAGCTTTGTTCATAGTGATGCTTCCTAAGAGCCACTTGACTTCACATTCCAGGATGTCTGGCTCCAAGTTAAGTGATCATACCATCGTGATTATGTGTCTTGAAGACCTTTTTTGTATAGTTCTTCCGTGTATTCTTTCACCTCTTCTTAATATCTTCTTATTCTGTCAGGTTCATATCATTTCTGTCCTTTATTGTGCCCATCTTTGCATGAAATGTTACCTTGATATCTCTAAGTTTCTCGAAGAGATCTCTAGTCTTTCCCATTCTGTTATTTTCCTCTATTTCTTTGCACTGAGATCTACTCATCCTTTAACTTCTCACTCAATGCCCCTTCTCTCAAAGTCTTTCCTGACTCCTCCTTCCTGCTCCCCTAGGCCCTGCCCATGTTATCCTCTGTGATGAGCTTTTAGGTGAATTATTCCAAGTAACCTGATTTTTAGTTAACGCCTTCCTTTGTGCCAGGTACTGTGCTAGCATCTAAGCCAGACCTGAACCCTGACTCCACAGTCTGGATGCTTCTTAGGACACGTAGTGGCTACTTCTACATCACTCTGAACCCTATCTTCTTCCTCTCCATGGGTAAAGAATGGACAAAATTCTTTCTTCCTAGAAACCTGATAAAGGTGGTACATTAGCCACATTCCTGGGCAACACTACCTTTGGCAAGAGTGGCTTGAGTGTGGAACTGCACTTGGACTGGGAGAAACCATAAGGGATCTCTTGACCTGGGGGAGAAGCTGGAGCTCTGGGCTTCCCAGAGTGTGGTGGCTTGTTACTGGGCACAGACTGTGCAAGGGACCTGAAACCACACCTGTGAGGTTGTTAGAAGACATATTGGCTCCTTGGAGCAAGAGGTCTCCAAGCCAGGGTGGCTCCCACACTTGTCCGCTGTGAGTCTCGTCCCCCACCCCCAAGCTGCCCCCTGGAGGACTACAGAGAATGGCTCCCAGACAGCTGTGTGGACAGTGGCAGTGACTGCCAGGAGGACCCTCCAGCAGAGGAAGACCCACCGCTGTCCTGGTGGCCAGCGCTTCCCTTTCTCTATGCTTCTCATAGAACCTGATACCAAGTGGGCCTAGGGTAGGAGTTTAGCTGGACCTACGAAGACTCCCCCTACAATGAGCACTATACCAGGCTGTCTCCCCAACATGACCCTGAATCTCTTTAGGGCAAGAGCAGCCCACCTAGTGCAGGGCCTGGCTGAGATAGCAACAAGAGCACGTTGGATGGGCAGATGGGTGGATAGGCAGGTGGACAGGTTGGCCAATAGGGTCAAGAGGGAAGCAAATAAAAGGCAGGCCCGAGGGCATGACCTGGGGTGTCAGCTCCCAGTTGGTCATATCTAAAGTCCAAAGCAGACTATCACACACAGTCTCCCGGACTCCAATAGGAAGGGGCCCTTGGAGGTTCGCTTGCGAGAGCAGAGCTCAGCTCAGAGCTGGAGCTCAGCTGAGAGCAGAGCTCTAGGATGTTGGATCAGGACCAATCAGACAGGCTCAGGGCAGGGGGGAGAGCCTCTGCCCTTCCAATGCCAAGCAGGGCTGTGTGGGCCTGGCTCCTTGCCTCCCCCAGGACTGAGAGCCAGCACTGAGGCAAAGGTGATGGCAACAGAGCATCCTCAGAACCCAGGCAGCATCAGCCCTCTCATCTCTGGCCCCCAGTCCTTCCCCACCACTGTCCAGATCATCTGTGAGGGACCTGCCCTTCCTGAGGCCTGCTTCTGAGCATGTGGATTCCCTAAGACAAGTGCCATACCCTCCTTCTTCACTACTGTATGCCCAGCACTCAGCAGGGATTAATAAATGAAGACCTGGATTATTTAATCCTTACTAAGTATGTGTGTGTGTATATGTATATTCTCCCAGGAGCTTTAAGTGGATTCATTCATTTACTCATCACAAGGGTTCCATAAGGCAGGGCTTCTTGTCATCCCCACTTTACAGACAAGGAAACTGAGACACAGAGACAGGAAGTAATTTGTTCTTGGTCCCACAGCTAGGATGTACACCCAGGAAGTATAGCACCACAGCTGCAAACTCAACCAACAGGGGCAAACAAGGCCACAGCCGGGATCCCAGGGCTTCTCTGAGATCCGCCTCCTCACACTGGCTACAACTCAGGATCTAGACAGCTCTGAGTTGATGTTCCATCCAAAAGGAAATGTGATCACATTTCTGATGGCCCTGTTACCATAGCGATAAGGGAGAGAGGAACAGATGCTAAGGGCTCCTTTCCCAGCAAAGTCTTTGCAGGAAAAGGGTTGTGTGCCAAGAAAGAGGAGCAAGGGGACCCCACGGGCCTCCCAATCTCATTCTAGGTATCTCTTCCAGGAAGCCTCCTAGCTGATTCCCCCCTCCCTGCCTACCACGGGGGACCAGGGCCATGCTGAGTCAGGGCCAAGCCCAGGAAAGAAGAAGTGGTATCAGGAAGGCACAGATGTGGGAAATCCCGGGGGACGGGGCAGTGCCCACAGAGTGACCCGAAACCAGCCAAAGTCCTGACCACTCATGGCCTGCACCCCTTAGAGCAGCCGCAGCTTCAATCTGCAGCTGAAGCCCAGCTGGGATGCTCCCACTGACCTCTGACCCCACAAGACAGGAAGATCAGTCCCAGGCCTGGGCACAGACTCAGCAGCCCTGCCTCGGAGCCTCTGCTCACACCACTTCTTCCTGCCTACATCTCCCGGCCCTCTCTCTACATCTCAGCCTGTGGAAAGCCTGTCTGTACCTCCAAACACAGCTCAACAGGCCTTCTCTAGGCGGCCTCCGAGACGCCCAGGCAGAGCTGCTCTCCGCCTGCCCCTCATTCCTGGCCCTTCTGCTCCTTTGGCCCCTTTCTTCTCTATCCAAGTGGCATATGGACCCATCTGCTCTCCATATTACGCTCAGAGCAAGGCTGGGCACCCTAGGGCAGGGGCCACCCCAGCCTGAGCCCTTAGCCTAAGGAGGTTTGTCTTATTGGGTTACAGCAAATACACACAGCCAACCTTATATATATCTATGGGTTAGGGAACATGTGGGGTCCCAAGCCAGAATGGGTAAGAACAGAGGAGTAGGGTGACCATGTAATTAATCATATAAATGATAACATTCCCAAGAGTTAAAAGAAGCACTTTTTTTTTTCTTCAGCATGTGGGCTCTTAGTTCCCTGACCAAGGATCGAACCCGAGCCTCCTGCATTGTGGACAAGTGCAGAATCCTACCCACCGGACCACCAGGAAGTCCCCAAAGAGGCACTATTAATAACTATGTCGGGGCACACGGGCACATGGGCCTATTCTGGACGAGAAGAGACATGCGGTCACTGCAGGTAAGAGACAGAGCTTGGCAGCCAGGCAGCCCTGGACCTCCAATCCAGCTGAGCCACTCATCGGTCTGTGTCCTCACAAAGAATATGACTTCACCTCTAAGCTCCAGGGTCCCCTCTGACTTGCTTCCTGACCTGCTAATAACCAGTAGAGAGCCATGGTCACAAGTCATCAACACAACTTGCTCACCCTGGCTGTGGCTGGGGGAGGCCACAGGGCCACCCTGCAGGAGGCCCAGGCCCCACAGGCTGAAGTGGGAAGCTGCTTCACGGCTCCTCCTCCAGGGTGGGCCCTAGGCTGGGATGCAGGATGGGGCAGTCTGAATATCTCAGGCTGGCCTGGAATTCATCCTCCACTCACACTCCAGCCGTTCTGAGTTGAGCTGCTTTCCATAAATGTGGACTTGCAGGCTTCTACCCATGCTGTTCCTTCCACCAGGAACACAGCCCCCTGCCCGGCCACCTCCTACTTCTCCTTCCAAAGGTGCAAGTCACACATCCTTCCCCTCAACTCTGTGCCTCCTTTCGTATCCCTGGCTGGGTTGGGGTCTCCTTGAGGCTTCTCTAGCCTTCGGACTTCTGAGCACTCAGTATAGTTGCGTCTGTCATTGTCTGCTTCACTGTACTGACCTCAGAGGACCAAAGACCCAGGTCTACACCCCGCCCTGAGTCAGGGTCTTCCTCCTAAAGGGTCACACAGGCCTTGGAGGAGACCAGCCCCTGGACTTTCACCAGCAGGGCCGAGAGGTAGGGTCAGACTACGGTTTAGACACATGGGCCTCCTGACCTCCTCTACCCACAGGAGGAGATTTTTCCAACTGCCTACTTCCTCGTCCTCCTCAGGGCCCAGGCCTTAGCCCTATGCTTTTTTCTTCCTTCATGGCTCCCCTTGTCCTTTCTTCTCCATCATGAGGCCCAAGGCTCAGCTCCTCTAGCACTTTCAGGGTTCTGTTCTACTTACTTCTGCCCAAGCCACAGCAGAGAAAGCCTTTCCCAGGGTCTCACTCCTTAGATATAATGTCTGTGGGACACCTCTCACCTTTTGCATAAGCTGTGAGTCCTCTAGCCAATCCCCTGCCCCACAGCATCACCCAACACAGAGGGGGCTTCAGTGACTGTGTTTTGAGTGAATGAACGATCATCACCCCACGCACATACTTAATACTAGAGGTCAACAGCTCTCCATCCCTCCATAGAGTAGTGCCCGACTGACCTGGCACCCACCTTCAAAACCAAGGTTTCACCCAGCTCTTTGCACATCCCCTTGGAACAATATAACTACCACTGGCTAAGTATCCCCTTTGTGCCAGGCATTCTACTGGGAGTCTTTTTTTTTTTTTTTCATTTAATCCTCATGATGACCCAGATCATCAGCTCTCCTGTGCTCAGGACATGCCTTCTCCTCCAGGAAGTCCACCCAACTGTTCCCTCCTCTAAGCTCACACAGTTGGGTGCCCTGCTGTCGTGGGCAGCAATGGGCTGAGGCTCAGGTCTCCCATGGCAGCTCTTCACGCCTCCTAGGCCTGACCCAATGCTGGCTTGTGAAGGCAGTGGGGGGAGGAAGTTCACCCTTCAGGGAGCACATGACTGTACTAGCCCCTCTCCCCCATCCCTGGGCTGGCCTGGCCAGAGAAGAAGATGCAGATGTTTGCTGGGCCCTGTGGAAAGATGAGCCGAGGGTGCAGGGGTGGGCCAGGCACACAGACAGAATCTGCTTAGAGGAAACTCTATGCCCCCAGTGGCCCAAATACAGGGTTACTGAGTTCATTAGAGGTCACAGCAATTGGGGGGGATCCCCCCAATAACAAAGGCACACCCACCACACCACCAGGAAGAAGGGGTTGGAAGATACCAACTAAGGGTCAGCCCTTGGCAGGTCTCCCTATCGCCTGGATGGGGGGAGGGCAAGAGGGCTTGGGTAGGTGAGCTGCCAGAGTTACAGCCCTTGAACTTGATCCTGACATAAGTGACCTAAGCCTTTGAAGGGAATCCTCAGGGGGGTGCAGGGAGCCAGAAGTGAGATCAGCACCAGATCCCTTTAGGGCAGAGACCCCCCAGAGAAGCAGTCCGTACAGCCCAAAAGACAGGCCCCGAGGGCTCCCAACAAACCCAGGAGAGATGCTTAAGGGGAGATGGAGATGTGGAAAGCCCAGGGCAGAAGCAGGGAAGAGAGAGGGAAGAAAAGGAAAGGGCAGGAGAAAAACATAAAATGTACAGAAAGTGAAAGAAGAGAGGGAAGTCTGAGAGTAAAAAATGGAGGGGGAGGAGAGCAGCACAGAAAACCTAACCAGTGGAGAGGTGACCGACAGACAGACAGACTGGGATTCCTGCCCTCCCAGGCCCGTAGGAAGAGACTGCCCCCTTCCCTCAGCCGACAGCCCACCCCACGGCAGCCCCTTGCTCACCCTCAGACGCCCTCTGGATCTGAGGCCCAAGAGCTCCCGTGGTTCTGGGCAGCTGGGCCCAGGGTGCGCCGTGTACCTGACTGTTCAGCCTGCGTCCGACCCAGGCTGGTCTTGCCGACAGCCTGGCCCTGCTCCCTGGGTGGGCCTGAGGCCACGTCTGGTTCCAGGTATGGCTCTGCACTCCCGCGATTTGCGTCAGTTTGTGATTACTTGTCTGAGCGTGTTTCTGAGTATAACTGTGAGTCTGTCTGGGAGAGTGTGTGTGTGTGTATGTGTGTCTGTGTCTGAATCCAGCTCTGGTCTCTTCTAGCTTCCTGCTCTCCGCCCCCTGCAGCCCTGGCCAACGCATACACTTCCTGAAAACAAGACTGAGACAGAGAAAAGTCACCCAGAATCCCCTGGGGCAGACACTTCCTCTCCGCCCCCAGGCTGGCTCCCCCTCCAAGCCAAAGTGGGTGGACAAACAACGCCAGTGACATCGAGCAGGGCCTTCCAGAGTGGACACTCTGGCTAGCCCCTCCCCACTCACAAAAGAAGGCCCAGAGAAGTTAGGAAAGAGGCTCCCTGAAGAGAGCAAGTTCTGCCCTAGCAACAAATGATCAGTTTTCAGGAAGCCCAGAGACTGGCTGGACTGCAGAGGGGTGAGGGCACAGGTGGCAGGCCTTGCGATGTGACTCCAGATGGCTGCTGCCCACTATGGGCAAATCTTCCCTCTTCTCCAGGTTTCTCCAGACATCCAGGTATTGGAGTAGGACATGGAGGCCCAGAGCAGGCTAGGGGAGGCTCTGCAGAATGACCTCTCTGAAACGTTCAGGGACGCGGGCTCAGAGGGCCCACATCTATGACACCTGAAGCTGAGTAGACAATCCCAGACCAAGAGGCAGGGTTTGAACACTGCCTTCCCCTATGCTGGACTGTGTGACTCTGAACAAGTTTCTCAGTGTCTCTGGACTTGTCAGTTAGTTACCTATTACAGGCTTAAGCGATGGTGGAGGTGCAGACCCTTTGGGGGTGCAATAGGGTCCTCCTAGGCCAGGCAAATAGCAAACCTGCTTCTGAGAGTCCTGACCCAGCTAGGGCAGAGGGGAAGAGACCCCATCCTTGCTCATTTTCTGCCTGCCTCCCCTAAAGGTCTCTCCCTTTCCAAGATGCCTGGGGTGACAGAGGTCGGGTAGTGGGAAGGGATTTGGGGTATCCTGAAACCCTACTGTCCAGGGTCCAGTGTGTATGGAGGGCACTCACAGGGTGCTGAGTCAGCGTGGGCAGCACACAAGCTCAGTGCCTGGTGGTACAGAAGCTCATGCAGGTCTTATCTATTTACTCACACAACAAACCCTTTCTGACTACCTGTCAGGCACCTGGCACTGTTTTAAATATTGGTGATGCGGCAGTAAATGAAACTGACAAGGATCTGAGCCCTAATGGAACTAACATTCTAGGGGGCTCGGCCTCTTGGAAGCACATGCAAACATAACACAAGTACACACTGGCTCACACCTGACTGTATATAAAAAACAACTCACCACCCACAACACACGCACTCACAAATACACTCATGTTCTTGGAGCCCCCAGTACGGAACACGTAGGCACATGTATGTGTGCACACAGGCCTTGATAAGTTTGTACATACACTATAGACACAACCACTGAAATCATACAAATCCCCACCCGTGTATACGTATGACTACTATACACTGCCTCCTTTAGAACATGTGCGGATGCAGAAATACACAGAGATGCTACTTCCCTGACAGATGCACACCTATAGGCACACACAGCCAAACTGGCTAGCCATGCCCTCACATGGAGTTACTCCCTCCTAACTACACACATGCACACACAGTAGTCAATCCCAAACTCCACTGGGGAGCCCAGTGATGGACCGGAGCCAGGGGAAAACACTCTCTCAGTCACCACATGACCTGGTGTAAGAGGCCCTAAGAGTGAGAGAGTAAGACCTACGTCACTAGAGGGTACAAGCAAGGACAGGAAGGCCAGATCAGGAAGTGGGGACTCCTGCAATGGAGTCAGGAGTTGGCCATGCTGGGCAGTCTTCCACTGTGTACCACAGAGCGTGGGGTCATAGAAAGAGGTTGTGAGGGGATGGGGAAGCCAGTCAGGGTCCAAAATCTGCCCAGCCTTTACCTGTTACCCATACGTGGCCTAGTCTTTGTCTATTACCCATTCGTGAGGCTCTCTCTGCCCTTAGAGTTTTTCTTTCTTTTTTTTTTTTTAAACAAAGAATTGCTTTATTAATATAAACTATTAATACATACCCAAACTATAAAGTGCTAAGAAATTTAAATATCTAGGTCATAGCAAACAGGTGGCAATTCAACATCCAGAGTCGACAGAATGCTTGAGGGAGACTGCAACAGATTAGACTCCCACAGGGGAGGAGGCATCTTCAGAGGCGAAGGGGGGCCCATGTGTAACAGCTGCTCAAGCTCCCTCTCCTCATCAAGGATCATGAGAGGCACTCCATTCAAGGGGAGGTGTGCGATCTGGTGCTCCTCAGGCAGGTCAAAACTCTCAAAATCTAATGGGTTGAAGGGAAAGAATTTTTCTATTTCTGGATAGGTGTCATCTGAGGCAGGAACAGAACTTTTTGCTTTAACAGTCTTCTCAGTAATCTTTTTGGTAGAGAAAGTTGCCTGTTTCTGTTTGAGGGGTCCGTTCGTCTTAACTGATTTTTCTGTAACTCTATTGACAGTTCCCAAAGCCTTTCTGGCAGTTTCTGGTAAAGCTGGTGGAGCATCAAACATTTTGCCAACTCGGGGTGTTGAAACCTGAGATCTCCCACCTAAAGCTTTGACTGCAGGCACAGACCCCAGCTTCAGCCCGTCCTTAGGAGCCACATGGGTGCCTGGTTCTCCATTTTCCTTATCAACATAGATCAGAGTAGCCATTCTGGATCACGTTCGGAGTAACAGCCAAACTCTCCCGAGACTAGTCTCCCTTAGAGTTTTTCTATCTCTGGACTTTAAAGACTTTGCACACCCTGGAAGCCCAGGAGGCTAGGACTGCAGATGCCCACAATTCCAAGTATCGAAGACCCCAGGATACAGAAGCCAGGCTTGGCAGCTCACTTGCCACTCTGCTGCAAGGAACAGCCCCACACTGCAAGGAATAATTGCCTACGAAGTCTCTCAGCCTGAAATGAATTTTGGGTTCTCTAGCTACAAGGGGCCAGATTCCTGACCAGGGGAATCTGGCTTCCTCCAGAGGTTGGCTAAGTTCAGAATGAGGATCTGAGAGTGGGGCCTCGCACCCTAGAGCAAAGACAGGACCCTTGCTTTACCCAGAAAGTCTCATGAATTCAGGAGGGCCATTGAGAGCCAAGGAGGATACCTGATGGGGAAACAGGCCCAGAGGAACAGCTTTTCCTACTCAGAATCATGCAGCAAGCTGGACCTGCTCAGATACCTCGCCTTCTAAGCAGGAACCCAGGTGTACTCCTTGGCTAGGGTTTTTGCCTCCTCAGCCTTCGTGAACGTTCTATGGACAGGGCCCCACCTCCTGCCCTTGTTCACCTACACCCAATCCCAGAGACAGGTGTGCATGCACACACATGCACACACACCCCGTTCTAATGATGGGAGTTGAAGGAATAAAAATTACTCCTGCATGCAGGAGAGTGGCCACTAGAGGGTGCAGTGGCACCAGAAAACTTCAATCTGGTCTCTAAGCCAGGCTCCTAGGGGATCCCATTACGGCTCCCAGTGTATGAACCTATGAAAGTCACAATAGACTCTGTGCTCTTACCAATCAAACCTCAAAACACCACAGCCCTGGCTTGGCCTCAGAAAGCCCTTTAATGCCCCTCTCTAAGGGGAAAAACCTCCCAGATCCTCCCCACAGGGGCTCCCTGAGCATGGATCCAGCCAGTGCTCCCCTCTCTTCTCTGAGCCTTAGTTTCTCTGCTTGAAATAGGACACAAAAGCCCCAGAGGACCTGAGCAGCGATCGAACGAGGTTATATAAGTAAAGCACCCAGCACAGTGCCCAACAATAACAGAGACCAGGGGATCTCTCTCTGCACATCCCTTCCTCCTCCAAGAAGCTTTCCTAGATTAGGCTGACTTGGCCCAAGTGCTGCAATAAAGCCCCATTGTACCCTTCATTGGGAGAGGGCAATGGCAACTCACTCCAGTACTCCTGCCTGGAAAACCCCATAGATGGAGGAGCCTGGTAGGCTGCAGTCCATGGGGTCGCTAGGAGTCGGACACGACTGAGTGACTTCCCTTTCACTTTTCACTTTCATGCATTGGAGAAGGAAATGGCAACCCACTCCAGTGTTCTTGCCTGGAGGATCCCAGGGATGGCGGAGCCTGGTGGGCTGCCGTCTATGGGGTCGCACAGAGTCAGACACAACTGAAGCGACTTAGCAGCAGCAGCAGCATACCCTTCATTATATACACAGCCACACCTGAGGATCTCCCCCAAGCTGGGCACCCCAGCAAATGGCAGGAAGGGAGAGTATTTGTAAAGGAGGTTAAATGCAATGTCCACAGAAGTAGGCAGAAAGTCAGGAAAACAATTAGGGGACTTCCCTGGTGGCCTAGTGATTTAGACTCCATGCTCTCAATGTAGGGAGTGTGGGTTCAATCACTGGTCAGGGAACTAAGATCTCATATGCCACATGGAGTGGTGCCCCCTCTCCCCAAAAAAACATACTGAAAAAGAAAGAAAGGAAACAGGAGTACCAGGAGCTAGGAAGGGAGAAAATGGTTCTGGGGAGGAGGGAGGGTGAGTAGGATGTGGCCTGAGAACTGACATTTGGCAGGAGCCACGTGAAAGAGGAAGACAGGAGCCCCAGCACCGAGCCCCGGGTAGTGGCTGCAACCTCCAGGACAAGTTCTTCATTCCAGAATCCCCATTTCCTCCACATGCTACCTCCCAAATTCAGATAAACATGCCGGTCTCCCAGTATCTCACTCTCCAGGCCCCAAAATGAACCCAACCTCCTTCCAAACTCTGCTCTGTGCTCAGATCACATATCAAGGACGGCATCATCAAGACGGAAACCTGGATGCCATGTGCCTCCTCGTGCCCTCTCTGCTCATGTCCACTCTGGGGCCAAGCTCTCACTCCCATCTGCCCACTCCTCTCCAGTCTCACGCGCACAGCCTGAGTGAGGCCTCACAGGTGGCCCTGTGCCCTCTCACTGGTCTCCCAGCCTCTTCCTCCATTAACATTACCAGGAGCCAGGGTCATTCTTTCGTACTCAGTTTTCAATTGATCGCTCTGCTGAAAACTCCTGGCTCCCCACCGGGCCTTCACGGCATGTCCCACCAGCGCCATCCACAAGCCTCTCCCTCGCTCACACTGCACTGTCTGCTCAGAGCACCCGAGGACCGCGCGTCCCACTTCTGAGCTTTATACATGCTGTTTCTGCCACCAAGGTGCCTTTCCTACCTCAGTGTCAAAGGCCACAACTGTTCCTCCTGCCGCCCCCCCAATACTAACCCTCTAGATTCTCTGTCCATGTTCCTCCCACCCTGCACGGCATCCACTCACCTCACCAGTGGGCGGGGGGGCCCAGCGCGGGGGGGCACGGGTGGAAGGCTGAGCTCTGTCAAATGCCGCTTGGCAGGCAGCGGGGGCACCACAGGGTCTGGGGCTGCTGTGGACAGGGCGGAGAAGCAGGTGGGCGGAAGGCAGCTCTTCCGGGGCGGGATGGGTGGGGCGGTGGGCAGCCCCTCGTCCTCTCCAGTCACGGGCAGTGGCTCCGGGGGAGTGGTGGGTGTGGGTGGTGAGCGGAAGACATGACGCTTCATGGGCACAGGCCGTGGGGCCGGGCGGGGTGCAGGGGCTGGGGGTGTGCGGGCACGGAGCAGGCCAGCCAGGATGCGGCGGCGGTGGCCGGGGAGCACCATGCCCATGTCCACCAGGCGAGCGTCGCTGAGGCCTTGGCAGTCCGTGGCCCACATCAGGCCATGCTGCTCGAAGAGCCTCGTGTACTGCTCCAGGTGCAGTGCTCGCAGCCACTCGGCCACCGAGAGGGGCCCATCCCCGGCCTCTGCCATCGTTTCTGTCAGCAGAGGCCAGCCAGCAAGGCTTTGTCCAGACCTGGAATAGACACACGGGCACAGGTCAGAGGCAAGCTGTCCAGGTACAGGTCTCCAATCAACAATTCTCTGTGGCTTTTCCATGCAATAGGGTAAGCTCTGTGTTTGAGCTTTCTCCCCTGCGTCCCATGTGCCAGGCAAGGCGAGGTACTGCCTGGTCTCCCACTGCCTGAAACCTGCCACCTCCTCCTTTACCCCGCCTCTGTGGCCTGCTAGCACCCAGCTCCTCCAGGAAGTCCTCCAGGACCTTCCAAGTTGGTGCTGTCCTAACCCCCAGCCTTGGCTGTGTCTACACCCATGCCCCTCCTGCGCTCTGTAAGACCCAGGCAAGGGCACAATTCCTTCTTAGGCACCAGTTTCAGCAGAGGCCCAGGCCTCAGGGATATTAGCAAGTATAGGTGGGATTGAGGGATTCCACTGCTGGTGCCTTTATAGGCTCCATCTGTGGGGTGAGCCTTACCCCACCTCCATGCTCCTGGAGGAAGCAGATTACTCCAGGAGGTGCATCAGCGCAGCACCACACAGTCTGCTGTCCTGAGCCTGTGGGTGAGTACCTCCTCCCACCACTGAGGAGGGAAAGGGGGGAATGGATAGGATAAGCCATTCATTCATTTGTTCTTTCAAAATAGCCTTGTACTGGGCAACGGGGACTGAAGTCCCCTCCTGATACTCAAGAACTCCTGACCTGGCAAGAGTCAAGGAACGGATGATGCCAAGCAGTGATTAACAGATGAAAAGAAAACACTTCTCTGCTCATCTCCACAGATACTAAAGAGACATATGATAAAACTCAATATCCAGTACACTTAAACAAAAATTTTAGTAAAACAGAAACAGATCGACACTTTCTTTAAATAAAAACCAGCACTTTGCTTAACGGAAAAACAAGAGAAAAACTTCCATCATTATTATTATTCAAACTACTCTAAAAGTTCAACAAAAATACACCATTGGTATAAAAACTGAGAAAGAAGAGTTAATCCATTACTTAAATATAATATGAGTTCTGAATCTGAAAACCCGAGAAGTTCAGCTGAGAAAGTATTACAAACAGTAAAAGAATTTAGTAAGACAGCTAGGTTCAAAATTAATAGAATCAATACTTATAAGCAATAACAAAGTAGAAACCAGGATGAAAGACCTCACTTACAACAGTATCACAAGATAAAAACCACCAAGAAAAAACTTAGTAAGAAATGCATAGAATCTATAGGGAGAAAAATGCGGACTGATATTAAGGGGCAAAAACAAGTTCTGGATAGACAGAAAGGCATAGTATGTTCTGGATAGAGAGCACCATACAGACACTAACCCTAAGTTAATTTATACATATGTACTATCCTACTCAACATGCACACAGAACGTTTTGGAGGGGTGGGTGGTGGTGGATAGACAAGCTGATTTGGAAGTTCATGTGGAAAAACAAACAAGCAGGAAGAGCAGGAAAATTCTGGAAGTGAAGGAGTGGGCAAAGGAAGGGTGGAGTGAGAATCAGCCTCACCACATATTAAAACTTATAAATTAATTAATAATTAAAACAGCACAGGTTAGGGACTCCCTGGCAGTCTAGGGGTTAAGATTTCACCTTCCAAAGCAGGAGTTGCAGTTCAATGCCTGGTCAGGGAACTAGATCCTAGATATCACAACTAAAGATCCCTTAGGAAATCAAATAAATAATAAATTTTTTAAAAAAAAAAACAGACTCAAATACATTTAAGAACTTAGTAATATAACAAAAGTAACATCTCAAACTAGTAGGGAAAAGATGGATTATTAAATTGTTAGTGAAACTGTGTAGCAAGCTACAAAGCAGGACCCCTATTCCTTACAACAGGATAAGTTACAATAAATCATGAAAGGATATGAAAAATCTTTGTCTCAGAGAGGCAAAGGTCTTTTGGAAATGATACAGATCCAGAAGGATAAAGAAAAGATTAAAATATTCAACTGTAGACAAATAAAACATTCCTGCACAATTAAAAAAAAAAAACACACCATAAGCAAGGCTAACGGATAAATGACGAACTAAGGGGCATCACTCCTACCCCAAGCGTAGGCTAATTTTCCTAGACAGTTAAAAACACGTAGAAATAAGAAACAGACCAATAACCTGACAGATAAAAGGGCAAAGAAGATGAACTGACAGAAAGAAAAGTATAAATGGTTCTAAACACAGGAAATGGAACTTAACCTCCTTATACTGAGTGGTGACAAGGCGAGGCATTCCCCTCCCAGGATGGGGCAGCGCCTCTGGGAAAGGCAATGCCACCAGAGCTGTGAAAACCCCAATGCTCCAGACCTTCTGACCCCGCCACCCATGGGTAGTTCCCTTGCAGTCTTCCTGGTGCAGGTCCAGAAGGACGTACATAGGGTAGTGGCTACCGCATTGTGTACGACACAAGGGTTGAAGTAATCAAAATAGCCATAGACTGGAGAATGGTTAACTAAATTACAGTGTAATCACACAGGAGAATACTGAGCCACAGAAAATGAGGAAACTCCTTACCTATTAGTGTGGGGTGACCTCCTAAAGGAGTTGCTAAATGACTGAAGAAAAATGAGGAAACTCCATAAAGAAGGAGGGAACTCTACATGCTGAGGAGGATGACCTCCGGTATGCATCAAGTGACTAAAGAAAGAGTCAAAACACCATAGAGAACATACTGCCTTTCACATGAAAGAAAACACAATAATAAAAACAAAAGCAGAGGATAGATCGTTGTGTCTATGGCTAAATGCAGATCTCTGAAATGACAGAGGAGAGAGGCGATGCTGGTCCCCTCTAAGGAGGAATGCTAAGAAGGATGGAAGGGTTTGTTAAAAATTTACCAAACACAAGACCACATGCACACACTGCCCAGGCCCTCCGTGGGCCCCATCAGCTTCCCTGGAAACCCAGCTCCAAGTGGAGGGCAACTTTTCACTTTACATCTTTTTCTATTTCCCAAATTCTGAACTATGTGAATTTTTCTAAAAGGCTCCTGAGGGTCCCAAAGGAAGACACAAACAGAAATACATTTGATGTTCTTTGAGAAGCGGCTCTCAACATTATAAAGACAGCAGTTCTTCCCAGGTTAAGCTAAAGCTAACACAATCCCAATTAAAATTACCACAGGCAGATTCTGAAGTTCATATCCAGGGAATTCCCTAGCAGTTCAGTGGTTGACTCTGTGCTTCCAATGCAAGAGAGGCAGGTTCGATCCCTGGTCAGGGAGCTAAGGTTCCCCTATGCCATGAGGCACGGCCAAAAAACAAGGTATGGCCAAAAAAATAGAGTTCATATTCATTGATATTAAAGAGCTATTGTTGGATGGAAAAGCAAGGTGCAGAACAGTGTTTTATTATGTAAAAATCTAGGTTAAAGAAAAAGAAAATATATACGCATACATACACACACACATATACACAAAACACAAGACACTGCTGTTGAGGAGGAGACTCCCAGCTGGGAGGACAAGAAAGGGAGGGTTACCTTTCACGGTATCCTCTTTATCTTTTTAATCTTATACCATTTTCCAACAAATTACAATTTAGATGATAACACGATCATCTGGAAGTAAGAATAAGATCATAATGCATCAGGCATGGAAGGAAATCAAGTAATCAGGTACACACCCCACCTGCCTCACTGATCCCTGCCTGACTCCATCCTTCAAAACCCTCCTGAGAAGCTCTTTGCAAGACCTCTGACTTAACCCTCTCTCTGTCTCTTAACCTCAGTTTTTCAAAATGGAAAACAGGGGCTTCCCCGGTGGTCCAATGGTTAAGATTCTGCCTTGCCACGCAGGGGACACCAGTTTGATCCCCGGTCCAGGAAGATCCTCCATGCCACGGGGCAACTAAGGCCATGCAGCACAACTACTAAGCCTGTGCTCAAGAGCCCACGGCCCACAAATACTGAGGCCCACACAACACAGAGCCCGTGCTCTGCAACAAGAGAGAAGCCACTGCAACAAGAAGCCCAAGCAAGGCAACTGGAGAGTGGCGCCCGCTCTCTACAAGTAGAGAAAGCCCGTGTGCAGCAACAAAGATCCAACACAGCCCAAAATACATAAATAAATGGAGAACAGGACGTTGGGTCTCACCTTCACGAGGCCTCCTCCACCTCAACGTGGAGGCTTAGCCTACAACACCCTGCCCAGCTCCCCACTTCCCCCTGACTCACCGGTGGGAACCAGGATGCCAGGGTCCCCCAGAGGTGGCAGCTACTCTGAATGGCTCCTCATCTTGGCCTGAGGTGGAATCTGCAAGGACAAGAGTAAACGAGAAAGTCTAAGAGGCAAGGTCACTGTGAGCAGCTGGATGCCAGGAAGAAGAGGAAAGGGGAATGGGTGGGGGGAAAGATGGGGAAAAAAAGTAAGAAAGCGAGAAGGGAAAGAGGAGCAAGGAAGAGAGGAGAGGGCTCAGGAAGCCGAAAGGAAGCAGCAGATGGTTAAAGGGAGGAGGGCCTTCCCGCGGGGCTGACTGACAAGGGGGTGATCCACCAACAGGCCTGCCCGGAGGTGGAAACACACCATGGAAGAGGGGAGCCAAGACCTCCTGTTCTCTGGCCCTCCCCCCGGACCAGTGGCCTGGCCAGGAGGCTGGACTGCCCCCCAGGAAGACATAGGGAGGGGGTAGATGCAGCTCCACGACTGAGACAGGGCCCCCACAATGCAGAGTCTGCCAGAAAGAGAAGGAGACTCTGGGGAAATCCAAGGTGACAAGGCCCTCTCTAAGCCTGGGAGCCGAGGGGTGGTGGGGTGAGGCAAGGCCACGAGAGGAGGGGCCCTGCTCCTAAATGTGCATGGGGACCAAAAGAAGGTGTTTTCAGGCAGGAGAAAGAAGTGGCCATTCTCAAGGGCAGGCCACCAGCAAGGCCAGGAGGCCAGGGCTCTGCTCGAGAGGGTGGGTGGAAGGGGCAGGTCTTGGGCAGAGCCACACTTACTGCCACTGACCCAGGGTCAACCGCAAACTGCTGGTCTCCGCAGGGTGACTTTGGGGGGTATAGGTTTTAAAAGTGAATATTTTAAAATAAATCTTAAGTAATTAGTACCTCATAAAGAGTTGGGGAAAAAATGGCAGTGTTACTCAAATGATGATTTTTTAAAAAGAGAATTTAATAAGATAATGCAGTCACTGGGTTTCCCAGATGGCTCAGTGGTAAAGAATCCACCTGCCGAGCAGGAGATGCAGGTTTGATCCCTGGGTCAGGAAGATTCTCTGGAGAAGGAAACAGCAACCCACTCCAGTATTCTTGCCTGGATAATCTCATGGACAGAGGAGCCTGGCAGGCTCCAGTCCGTGGAGTTGCAAAGAGTTTGGACATGACTGAGCAACTAAATAGCAGCAGCAAATAGTCTTTGCTATCAATATACACCAGATACCTAACGCACTATTAACGTGTTTAATTCTCATAGTAACCCTATGAGGTACACACCTCACAATTTAAGATGAGGCACAGAGAGGTTAAAGTAACTTGCCCAAAGTCACACAGCTGGGAAGGGGCAATTTAAATACAGTCTAGACCTGTAATACAATAACTTCTAGAAGCCACACACGGGTACTGAAACTCCAGATGCGACCATATGGTGAAGTGTGCGCTATACAACACACACTGGATTCTGAAGACTTAGTAAGAGAAAGAATATACAATATCTCAATAACTTTTTGTTATATAGTGAAATTCTAGCATTTCAGATATTTGGATTAACCATGGTATTAAAATTAATTTCACCTGTTTATTTCTAATGTGGCTACTAGAAAATTTTAAATTGCATTTGTGGCTTGCATCACATTGCTACCGGACGGTGCAGCTCCAGACTCTTAACCACTCTATATTCTGCCTTTCAAAAACGACAACAAGCTCTAACTGAGCACCTGCTGCAGGTCAGGCAGTTGTCAGGATTCAACAAAGATTGATGCATGACAGCCCAACCAGGCTACCGGAATGACCAGGGCTGGGAAACAGGAAACTACCTCTCT
Organism: Antilocapra americana; assembly: GCA_007570785.1. Taxonomy (NCBI): domain Eukaryota; kingdom Metazoa; phylum Chordata; class Mammalia; order Artiodactyla; family Antilocapridae; genus Antilocapra; species Antilocapra americana. The sequence goes on along the minus strand of ML663009.1, from coordinate 2,568,117 downwards.
GTCCCTGGGAAGGGCCCAGCCCCCTCCAGGGCCTCTCTCAAGTTCCTATTCCTGAACTAAGGGCTTCAGGCCAAGGTCAGACTCCGGGACTCCCCACTGACACACCTCTAGGACAGCCTCATTCAAGGCATTAAAAGCATGAGCCAGACCAACCTCAACCAACCCCTTCAGGACTCTCAGGCTTGACAGCATCAGATACCACCCAGCCAGCAAAAAACAGCCCACAGGGCCCTCACCAGGCTGGGGATTGGGGAAGGCTTCCTGGAGGAAGCAGCCCTTTGAAAAATGAAGTTTGGAGCAGTGCTGAACCATGCTAGGGCCTAAGACAAAGAAAAAAATCTGCAATACTAAACCTCTTTATTTAAATTTTTGATATTTCGCTTATCTTGGATTTTTTCATTAATTTTTATTTTTAAAAAAATATTGCTGAAAAATATTTACCTGGATTACTTTGAGCTTTTTGGTCTCCTGCTCCCCCTTATATTTTGCACTCATTCTGCCTCACTTGCTCCACCCTAATTCTGGTCTGGAGTCTGGAGGTTTAAGCCCTTCCTCTGCTATGATACATCACTGAATCTCCACTGCAGGGAAGCAGGGACCAGCAAAGGAGAATGTCATCCTGTTGCGACAGCCTGGCCACAAGTTTGGGGGTTCCCCTCTCCAACACCCCAAGGGCCCAACTCAGGCTTCAATATTCCACCAGCCCACCCTGCTCCTGCTGTTACCCTGGCTCCCTCCAGCAACTCTGCTAGGCCAACCTGGGTCCCACCCCGGCTCAAAACCTGTCCCACAGTTCCCAGTGTCCTCAAGTACACCTCCTCAGACCATCCTTTGACCCGCTCCAGCCCTGCTGCTTACAGATGAAGAAACAAACACCCACAGGGAGGAAGTGACTTGCTCAAGTTGTCAAGACGTGCCCCAAGCCCCAACCAGGCTCAGTTGGCCCACCACTCCCTCCGTTTCATTTTTGGCACCCGCTTAACACATGGTAGCCCCCCAGATGGTCTGCTGACAATGAGCAAATGAACCACATCCTCCCACCTTTGGGTGCTGACTCGGCTGCCTCCTCCAGAAAGTCCTCCCTGACCGCCCCCTTGGGCTCCTAAGCCTCAGACACTGAGTCATGCAGCTCAGTGCTGCTCCTGCTCAGTTCCTGGCTGTCGCATTTGTGAGAGGTGTCCATCTCCACCCAACCTCTAACCTGGCCTGAGAGCCTACACCTTTTTGTTCCCCCTGCCCTCCACAGTAGAGCCCAGGACCTGACTGGGCTCACAAGGATACTTACTTAGTCCAGGAGTAAGTAAGGGTTGTTTGGAGTCTCTAACCTATGCCAACTAGTCCTTCTTCAGGTCTAGCCTGAGTCCCTCTTGCTGGAGCCAAAGCTTTTACACCTCTGTCCTGTAACTACCATTCCAACCCCAGAGTTTAAATCTCATCACCACCTTCTCTGCCCCAGCCTAGCATCTCTCTCAAGCATCCCCGCCCATTCCTGATTGAGGACCTCAACGCTGCCAGTCCAGCAGGAAGGCAGCCCTGAGCCTCAGCTAAGGACAAGCACACAAGCACACTCCCACTTCCTTGGTTTCCTAAATACCTGCCGCATGTCCAGCCCCCGCCAGATTTCCACCTTCACCTGAGTTGTCTCCATAAAAAAGTCCCAAGCCTGGGATTTTTATCCCATTTCAATAGAGGCTGTGTGAGGTGCTGGGTCACTTGCTAGAGCCAAGAGGGGGCCTTCAGAGGATGTGACTGTCTGGTGGAGGCCGAGAGGCTTTGAGGGGGTACTCAATGAGCTGGGCCTTGAAGGATAAGCAGGAGGCTGCACTTCTAAGCCAAGGAACTCAGTGTGCAGGGCCCGGGGATGGGAACAGACCTGGCAGATGTAAAGATGGAGCAAGCTCAGTGGGGCAGAACAAGGGACGCAAAAGGACACCCAGGGAGGTTGAGGAATCTGCCCTTGGCAGCCCATGTGGGTGTGAGCCTCCTTTGCATTCTGATTTGTATGAAAGAGTCAGGCCTGGATCTGGAGGCCTTGCTGATCCTAACTCCGTTCCCACTCTATTCTGGAGTCCTCTCAGCGAGGACCCTTCCCCAACTGTATTTTCAAAGGCCCCCCTGCACAGATTCAAGAGCAGGCCCAAAGGTAGGAGAAGTGGAAGGGGAGGAAGGTGGGCCTAGAGCTTCAGACCTGGGGCCTGTATTTCTCCACCCCGCAACCCCTCCTCCCCCTCATAGAACCCCACCCAAGGCAGGCTGGGCAGGGACCCCAGCGCCCAGACCTCAGGAAAGCCCTCAGGCCCTCCACACAGGAACTAACAGCAGTACACATCCAGCTAGGCCCAGGTCTACTAACCACAGCCCACCCATACCACAAACTGCACACCTCACTCAGCCTCCAGGGACACACACCTTCCACCCCACGTAGCAGCCACAAGGCCGACCTGACCCCATCACACACACAGCCTTCAGTCCCCACACTCACGACCAACAGTCTGACTGCGGACAACTGCCCAGAGCCCCCCCCTGCCCACGCCCCCCACCCCCAGCCCAAGCACCAGGTCACACCTGTGGGCAGGGTCACGCTCAGCTGCTCCCCTCCTGGCTGTTCTCAGGGTTCCGTTGACATAGACAAGAGGACTTGGAGACACTTCCCTCCCATATGAGGAACTAGGTGGGGGCTGGGTTCCCAGCCCAGAGCATGCAGAAGCAGCCCCCGCCCTCTGCAGATCTCTGCCAGCTCTCTCAGGCCCTGCCAGGCAAGACAGCAGGTGCGGCACTGGGGCAGGCAGCTGATGAACCCCTGAACCAAGAAACCTATTTTCTGTTTCTCAGGGACTGATGGCCACACAGGCTCTGAGGAGGCACGCTGGGGTCTCTTGCCCCAACCCCAGCCCCAGATCTCTGCCCCCACCCTGTCTTCGACGTAGCCTTAGCCTGTCCTCTAGGGTCCCAGGAGTGGTGGCGGCTGACAAGGTGCAGCCCATAGGGCGGTGAGGACCGACTGAGTCCAGGCCGCAGGGCTTGCCTCAGCCATCCATCTGGTGGGGAGCTGGGGGCCACCAGCTCTAGCCCAGAACCCATCCTCCCAGGACGCCAGGCAAAATCAGGTTCCAATTTTGGCTCCATCACTTTTCACCTGAAGCCCTGGGCAAGTCACGTCACATTCTGAGCCTCAGTTTCTCCTTCCAGAGAACAGAGCTGTCACCCAGATGACCGTGACACATGACCATGTGTGTACTAGAGGCCACGCTCACTCCGCATCTGCTCACTCCTCCGCTGCTGAGATAGACACTTCCTGTTCTGAGCCCCAAGGCCTCGGCTGGGCCTGTCCAGAAGGGTCCATGGTGCTGGCCCTGGAGCCAGACTCTAGGCTAGACACCCTCAGAACCCTAGAATCCTCATTTCCCGAGATACCAATGACTCCTGCACCCTGCCTCCAGCCATGTACCCCTACAGGGCTCCAGACTGGATATTCCACTGCCTCCCGGATCTCCTCCTATAGGGGAACCCCAGATACAGTGCATTTTCCACCCCACAACGAACCCACCCACTCCCCTCTCCTGGGGAAAGCAGGTGAGGCCGTTGAGCAAATTAGACAAAACACCTCTTGCTAAAAGAGCCCCATAGCAGGGCATGCAGCTCAGCAAAGAGGACAGGCTGAGTTTCAATCCCCCTCTCCCAGCCCGGGCAGTGTACAACATGCGTATCTGAATCCAGTGAACCAGGTGAGAGGCAGGATATTTTAACAACCTCCTTAGGGCAGTCCCTTCAGCATCACCCTAATAAATATAAAACTAGTTTTATTAATGATTGATGGACATTTAAGGGACAGTGAACTTCCCTGACCTAAACTTCAGACCTATTCCTAACTCCTACCCCAATCTTCAAAGATTAATCACTTTCTACAACCTCCACATCTGGACTGTTTAAAGTTTTCACAGTTGCATTATCACTTTCATAATTAGAATATAAAACGATAAAAGTATTTTTAGTCTGAGAATTGAGTTTGTCCCAGTTTCTCTCCTAAAACCATCATTATAAAGTAGCTTTTTGATGTTAAATATAACATGCATAGAATACCAAGATAACTATAGTAAACGAAACTGATTTCCTGGGCCATCTGGACTGGAAGATGCAAAACTTAGCTGCAAAGCTTACCTCCTCCCTCACTGTCTTATCCTCCCAAAGTTCTCAGACATAGTTTATCAAATAACAACCTCCCCTCCTCCACTGCCGGCTACCAACCAGAGGTCCAGTGACGAATCACAGACTGAAGCCCACCGACTTTCAAATGCTAAGTGGACTGAGTCCATTAGGAACAGGAGACTCCAGGGTTCCTGCGGTTTGCCTCTAGACAGCATCTGACCCCACCCTATCACTGCCTCTCAACCACATTCCCCCAAACCTTCCCTCTCTACTCTGGAGAGAATGAAGTATGAATGTCTGAAGTACCTCACTCACAGTAAATGAAGCGGAAAGTTAAAAGGTTTGGTTTTCAGGCCTTGTCATAAATCCATGACAGACAAACAATAAGATTCTACTGTACAGCACAGGGCACTGTATTTAATATCCTGTGACAAACCATAGTAAAAAAGAATATAAAAAGGAACATATATGTACTGTGTAACAATCACTTTGCTGTACAGCAGAAATTAACACATCATTCATTGTACATCAACTATAATTCAATTAAAAAAAAGTCTATGATATACTAGCTTCCTTGGCCCTACCAGTACCCACCTCCCAGATGGATCACCCTGGACCACTCCCTCCCATTCCCCATCTCCCCATCAGCCATGTGTCTAACTCACCCCTCTTCTCCATCTGCCCCTCCCCAGCCAGCCTGACCCCTGGGCCCTCCTCCCCGCCTCCTGCCTTTCTGCTACCTTTAACCAGAGCATCCTCCACCTGCTCCTCTAACCACCCTCCTTTAAGACAGAGCTCCTCCAAACCCAAACCCCACAGCCCTGAGCCACATCCAGCTTCCCTAGACCCCCAACCCTTCACTCCAGGTCCCACCCTTCTTGCTTTGAAGGGTGGCCCAGCCAGCCACACTGCACCTGGAGAGACCCAGGGCCCTCTCATCAGGAAAGCACAGGCTCTGGCCTGCCCCCCCCCCCAACGCCTCAGTCACAGACACACCCTCCTGGGCTGGGGACGTCCCAGACAAGACAGGAAGCCCACCCCCACCAAAGGTGCTGAGGTATACCACAGCACGACTCCAGGACGATCCTCCTCTGTGACCACTGCCCCCCAAGAGGGAGTCGGCGGGGGAGGCGGGGCTCTTAATACTGTAAATGAGGCAGAAACAGGAAGAAACAGGGCTGACCACAAGGAGGATGGGAGTGCACAGGGCTGACGAGGGGCTCCCAAGCAGCTCGAGTGGACAGAAGCAGACAGATGCTCACTACAAGCCAGAAGGATTGAGGACAGCCCTGGCTTGACAGGGGGTGTAGGGGCAGGGGGGAAGGCAGCTTGACTCCATCCTCTCTGAGGCGACCAGGCACCCGGGAGGAGAGCCTGAGGCTCCTCTGCACCCAGAAGCAACCTCCCAGGAGAACAGGGACCTGACCCTGTCCTCTCCCTAGGTGGGTCCCTGGAAGTGACAAGCCAGATCATCAGCAGGCCCCTTGCTGCTGGCACCTGAAAAGAGGAAGTTCCTGTTTCGTTGCCTGGACATGACCAGATGGGCAGGGCAGGTGCTGGAGGGAGAGAGGGAGATGGGGGGACGGGGGTCTCCAGTCTGGTGTGGGACCTCAGCCGCCCCACTCTATAGTCAGGTAAGAGGCAGAAAAAAACTCTCCTCTCTCATCACAGGGAACATTCTAACCCACTTATCTGACCCAGCCATCCTTGCCTAAAAAGACAAAAGGCCACAGTTAAGGAGTGCTTCCCACCTACCAGGCGCTGGGCCAACCCTGCTACATGGACAGCTTCATATAATTCTCATGACAATCTAGAAAGTGGATGGTTTTAGCCTGACTTTACAGACGAGGAAGAAACTCAGTCTCAGAGAGGTTAAGCAACTTGCCCAGCATCACACTGGAGCCCCTCCTTCCACTCCATGTCCTCAGAGGGGAGAGTGATCAGGAGCAAGGAGGTCAGGTGGGAGAGGGGAGGCAGGATGAGTGCAGGCTGAGAAGGGCCTGGAAGGCCACACTAAGACACTCAGCCTTACTGTCCAGACAACAGGAAGCCACGAAGGGCTGCAGGGTGCACAGGGCCACAGGCAGGCAGGTGGCCACGGGTCCTACTGCTGTGAGACTTGGGAATTCACTTAACTTCTCTTGAGTCTTGGTTTCGCCATCTGTATACTAGGCTTGTGGGAATAAATGTAAGCCTTCAAAACAGAGCCCAGCCTACCAGTTCTCCCTCCCCAATGACTTCCCACCTCCCTCAGAGTAAAAGCCAAAGTCAGCACAAGGTCCACCAGGCCTGCATGGTCTGTCCCTGTCTCGATGTCATCCCAACCTACTCCTTGAGTGCTCTAGCCTTAGGGCTGGGCCCTGAAGCTCCCTCTGCCTGAAATGCTCTTCCAGACACCGGTGCAATTCACTCTCAGACTTTTTCCAGCAGACACTGGATTACATATTTAGTTGTTCATTTGTTAGTCTCCTCAGCTGGAGGATGAGTCACTGTCTCATTCATGGCTCTATCCCCAGTGGTTACAAGTGTCCGGCCTGGGGCGGGGGTGGAGCAGGGTGGTGGATGAATGGACATCTACAGAGGCCTGACTTACCCTGGTCAGGAACTCGGGACAGGAGCCCGTGACATAGGTAGGGTAAGGGATGGCTGGAGGAGGCAGGTGTCAAGGTTCAAAGTTCAAGTCCAGAGCTCAAGGAGTGAAAGATTTAACTCTGAGATATCTTTACACCCTCTGTGGCTGGGCCTGCCCCTTCTCTTCACCTTTGAGGTTGCTCCAGCGACTTCCTACTGGGTCCACCAGATAAACACTGCTGAGGGGCCCTTACCCACACAGGGGAAGTCCTAACTCTCAGACACCCCTGACGGTTCCCCAGAGCAGGTCTGAACTGCCCTAGACTTCCAGAAGTCTCTGAGCTCAACACCTGCCTCTCCTGCCTGCCTGCTCCTTCCATGGCTCCCATTTCTCAGTGGGGCTTAAAGGGCCCCCACCCTCTGGCTCCCGCCCCTCACTTCTCCCTTCCAGTTCATTCCCTCCACTCTCATCGCTGGACACTAGATCTCCAGGACTTTGCTCATCATGTTCCCTCTACCTCACCCTTCAAGTGTCACCTTCTCCAGGCAGCAGTTTCCGACTCCCATGGTCATAGCCTGGGTCACACCAAGATGTCACTATCACTGTGTCAACATATACATACACTCTCTCTCACCCCAGCTGAGGCTGGGTGCCCCCTGAAGGCAGGACCAGGGTCTGATTTCCCTGCATCCCCAGCCACCAGCCTAAGGTTGCTGCTGCTGCTGCTAAATCGGTTCAGTCGTGTCCAACCCTGTGCGACCCCATAGACGGCAGCCCACCAGGCTCCTCTGTCCCTGGGATTCTCCAGGCAAGAATCCTGGAGTGGGTTGCCATTTCCCTCTCTAATGCATGCATGCATGCTAAGTCGCTTCAGTTGGTTCGGACTCTGTATGACCCTATGGACAGCAGCCCTCCAGGCTCCTCCGTCCACAGGATTCTCTAGCTAAAAATACTGGAATGGGTTGCCATGTCCTTCTCCAGCCTAAGGTTGGCAGACAGTGAATATCTACTGCTTGAATGAAATCGCCTGATTTTACAAGTGGAGAGCTAGGAACCCAGGTGAGTGATGATGTGCCCAAGGTCACACTGCTATCAGTGGCTAGAACCTGGCCATCAGACTAGGTGCCTCCCATTCTGCTCACACCCACCAGTTACAGCTCCAGCTCCTGCCTGTCAGATCCCAGCCCTGTCTTTTCCTGGCCCCACATCCCCAAGCACCTGCTCCTGAGGCATTTAGGAACCTCCTAACCCAATCCCCCCCACCTCCAGAAGGGGAAAGTCAGCCCCAGAAAGGAACAAGAACCTAACCAGGGCCACACAAGTCAGGACAGGACCAAGACCACCCAGCCTGAACTGGAAAGAACTATTCCCAGGAAAAGAACTATGAGGGGGAGGTAACCTCAGAGACACTGGAGTAACCCCCCATCTCCAAGTGGCTGGGCCAGTCCCACACTAAGAAATGTGGATTTTCAAGTCACAGGCAGTAGAGGCAGATGAGTGTTTGGGTTCATGTCCTGGAACAGAGGCCCTAGAACCATTAGACACTCCCTGCATCTCTGGCCTCCCTTGACTCAGCTATCCATCTTTACAGCAAGAAAGAGACACCAGGAGGAACAGTCCCAGTCTGAGGGAAAAGGCATCACTGACTTAATGGACGTGAGTTTGAGTCAACTCCAGGAGTTGGTGATGGACAGGGAGGCCTGGCATGCTGCAGTCTATGGAGTCATGACTGAGCAACTGAACTGAACTGAGGGAAAAAGCAGGACCTGAGCTGGGCCTCCAGGACTCCTTTACCAAGCAAGAGACTCAGCCCAAAGTTGTCTTACTGTCCTCTGGCAAAGCTCAGTCCCCAGCCTGCCCCCCAGGGAGGCCCTGTCTCCCTAACATGCTAGAGCCTCTGGAAACACAGAACCACACAGGGCCTGACAGGGTGAAAGTCCCTCTTCAAACGGGTAAAGGCTCACCCAACTCACACATCAAGGGGTGCAGAGCCAGGGACATGGAATGCTGATGGCACCCACACAAAGGCAAAAGCACGGTCCTCCAAGGAAGAATCTGGGCCTGAGAACACACCCATGTGCACATAGGAACGTGCAGCAGAAAAGGGCTCACCCATCCAGGAAGTCTTGCGCTTCCCTTATGGGGAGGGAACAGCCCTCCACCCCATGGGGCAGCTCCTGCCTCCATACCCAGGTCTCTTTGAGGGCAACTGCTGTGTCCACAGGCCCACATGGGCACTGGGAGGGGTTAGGGGAGGCACTGTGAATTACCTGAAAGCTCTCAGCCAAGGCCTAGTCTCCTTGAACTTTGAGGAGGCTCAGGGGCCTCCCGGGCCCAGGTGTCTGTCCAACATCTCATCAGAGCCCTTGAGCCTGACTCTGACACTTCAGAGCTGGGCCTGGGCCTGCTGAGCCACATTCCACACGTCCTGAGAGGGCCTGGTGTGCCAATAGTGTGGCCCAGGCATTGCTCTGTGAGCTGAGCTGGGCCTCTCTCAATCCTAGTCAGATATCCAGGAGGACAGTCCCACCCACCTACCCCAGGGAATGAAGAGGAGACCTGTCTGCTGTCTGTCTTCTCCCCAACCCCCATTAAGATGGCTATCTCTTCAGCTACCACCTAGTCCATTCCAGGTCCTGGTTCTCAGATTTCCTGAGAGGTGTGTGTCTGCTGGGAGCAGTGGGTACAAAGGGCATGCAGGGCCCGGAGGTGGCTGTCTGGTGGCTGACAGGGCCACTGTCTCCCCCCTGCCCCACCCCCATCCCAGGCAGCCCTGAGAAATTTTCCAGGCCTTGTCCGTCTGGCACCAGCTGGCCCCGGTGTGGCAAAGGGCTCAGCCTCAACTCAGGATCCACTCAGCCCATCTCAAGGCTCTGCAGACTCTTGGAATCTCCAATCTAAGAAAACTGAAAGCTGGCGATCATCAACACATAAAACCCTTGATTCCCAATGCCCACAATCTCAGACTCCTAAAATCCCAGCTGCCCAATGTGGGGAGAGGGAGTGCGGGAATGGAGAAGCCTATCCCCACACCCCCCATCCCCACCCCCCCCCCCCCCCCCCCCCCCCACCCCCCCCCCACCCCCGATCTGTGCTGTTTGGTTCTGTCCTGAGCTGTCTGAACCTGGGAGCCTGGGAAGTCCCAGGTACTGCTTCTTTATTCTTTTGCTGCTAAGTCACTTCAGTTGTGTCCAACTCTGTGCGACCCCATAGACAGCAGCCCACCAGGCTCCCCCGTCCCTGGGATTCTCCAGGCAAGAACACTGGAGTGGGTTGCCATTTCCTTCTCCAAGGAAGAATTCTATTTTTTTAAGAATTGAGCATTTTTAAGGATTTACCTTTTCTTCTATTCTATAGCAGTTCCTATTGATCATATTCATAAATCAATAGGGGATACTTGGGTTGCTATAAAACTTATATTTATCTTAGCATATTTCTATAAATACAGATATCTAAAAAACGGTGCTGCTGCTTCTTGCTCCTTCCCTGAAGTTCCAGGAAACTTGAGTCCATGACCAGCCTAAGGTCTCTCACAGAACCAGAGGCCAGGGATAGACTGGCCAAGGACCTGATTCCAGGTCTGATTAAAGGCAGAGCCCTGGCCCAGCATTATGGTGGGAAAGAGGAGGGGAGGGAAGGAGAGAAGGGGATGCCCAAAGGCAGGGCAGTGCCCCCAGCGGGGGGAGGGAAGGTGGCAGAGAAGACCCAGGCACCTGGGGGAGGGGGCAATCTGCACTGGTATGGAGTCAGTTCGGCTCCTGCCCCCCTGTCCTTCTGTCTGACCCACCCCAGCACTGGCCTGGCCAGAAAGAGGGAGGGCAGGGCTGGGAGGGCAGGGCTAGGCTCTGCCAAAGGTCCTAAGCAGCTGAGATTCCAGGTGTGACCTCAGGTTCCCTGCCCTGAAAAAGGGGACAGAGGGGCGGCTGTGAGAGGTCGCTGTCCTCCCCTCCCTCCCCCTTGCCCTCACAACAACGAGGAGGAGGAAGATTTTGCCACATCCTCCCTCCCAGGGTGGGGCAGGTGTGCTCTCTGATCCCTGAATCCTCCTCTGGACCCCACTGGCCATGAGCATCACACTCTCTGCTTCTCAGCCTCTTAGCTCTGGAACTATGTTCCCCAGGTTTGTTTATTCAGTCTCAGACACTCTGCAGGTACCAGGCCCCACGTATCTTGAAAGGAATCCATTCCGATGTGAAATGGAGTATTTCCTTGCATGTTCCCATACACAGAAAAGCGCTAAATTCCTTAATTTGAGATATCTAGTTTTCCTTAATTAATAATAATCTTCTGGTGTTCAAACTACCTGCCCCTTGCAGCAAGCTTCTACATAACGTGACGCCTCCCCCAGCCTCCTGGGAATAGCTCTCTCGGGGTCACTGGAAATGCTGTCTCTGAGGCCTGAAGTCCTAAAAATTCCCACGAAATAAAACAGAACTCCCAATTGCTAGGTTGTGACTATTTTTTCAGTTGACACTGGTTTGGTCAGAGAGGAAGACCTGGACTCTGTGACAGGGCACAGAGCTTCAGAGGCACAGAACCCTGACCAGGCCGGGAGGTGGAGTGCCTCCGAGTCCCAGTTCTCCCTTTCCTCAGCTGAAAGATTCTAGGCAGTCACTTAAACCTACTGACCTGTTTTCTCATCAGTAAAAAGGAGAACCGCTGTACTCAATCACTGCCCTTGTCCTGTCCAGTTTGGACAGTGGTTCTCCTGTACAAACTGGACAGGAAAGGGCAGTGAGCAGGAGTTCCCTCATCCTAGGGCTGGGCATCTGAGGGTTAGAACTTGAGGACACCCAGTATAGCATGCAAGCTGACATCCCATCCCCACAGCACATCGCCAGGAAGGTAACCTGCCAGGCAGCCCTCCAGCCCCTGCCTGCCAACCCAACCGGGAGTTTCCAGAGAAGGACGGGGTTTGGCTCTTGTGTGCCTGCAGTGTCTCCCAGTTCTCAGGATTCTCACTGTGAAGTTTCAGAAATTCAGACTCCCAGCTCTTCCATATAATAAACAATCTCAGGAAAATTACATAACTTCTCAAGGCCTCAGTTTCTTCATCTGTAAAATGGGAACAGTGCCTACTCCATAAAACTATTGCTGAGGATTAAATGAAATCACTACATAAAATGTTTAGCATGGTGATTTAAACATAATAAGCTTCCAAGAAACAGTAGCTACTGCTACTAGTATTACTATCAAAAAATAATTTTGTTACTGAATTGGTCACTTAACTCCACATCCCCTCCCAGCGACTCTGATTGTCTGGGACAGACGTCCTGTTTATGGGACAGAATCTTTCTTCACCTTCTGAACTATGTTCTGAAGGATGAGACAGAGAAATTCCACAGGAAGGTCATGTGGAAGACCAGCTATGCACTGCCCTCCCTCCCTCCACCTCTGGCCATCCGTGAACCTGGGGTCATCTGCCTTCAGGGTCTAGGGCTGTCCTCCCCAGAACCCTGGTTAGAATCTACAGGTCTGGGGGCCTGACAGTGGGGTGGGGGGAAAGTCTAAGTGGACCAGATGTCCTCTCTGATCAGGGCTGGGGTATTGGTGTTGAGTCCCTGAACTTCGTTGGGAGTGCACTTGTAGGGAATCTCTGAGGGCCTCCCCATATCCTCTAGCTGTTCAAACCCTTGGTGCAGAATCTCTTCCTGAAACAAGAAATGCCCCATCATGCGGGGCTCTAGAGGGGGAAGAGTGTCCAGCATGACTGAGACATGGGACAGGGGCAGCCCAAGGGACTGGATTCTGCTCCCAAGGGAGGTCCAGGTCTGCTTGGCTGGGATCACACTCTGTGCTGGAGGCTGCCTTGGCCACTACCCAGGAGAAAGCCCCTCACTGAGAGGAACCCTGGACAGAGCTCAAGGAGTGATGTCAGACTGGGGGAGGGGAAATCAGATCAAAAGAGGCAAACAAACGCCTGGGTCCTGACCCTGCCTCTGCCACTTATTTGCTATGATCTTGGCCAAATTATCTAACCTCTCTCTATGCCTCAGTTTCTTTATCTGTAGAATGGTACTTGACTTCTAAGCTTGTTGGGAGGACGAAACTGATTAACATATGTAATAGTGCTCACAGAGGTGCTGTGTGCATTTGCCGAGGTCATTCTCACTGATGCTATTACTCAGCTCTCTCTGAGGCTGTTTCTTCCCCTGTGTTACTGGAAGACGACCCTTGTCTCAAGGAATGATGTAAAGTTAAATAAAGTAACACATTTGCAGTGTCAGGCACACCTTAGGTATTCAAATCAAGTACAGCTCTCTCCATTTCCCTTTCCTCTCCCCAAGAGGGCCCAGATGAGAAGTCGGGTCACTTCGGACCAACCACCCCACCCTCCCTGCCCCGTCCCAGCCCAGGGCTTGCTATGTGATCCTGGTCTGATCTCTGGCCCCTGACCTCAGTCTTCTTATCTATGAAAAAAGCTTCCGGGCCAAGTAATTTCTGACTGTCCATGGCCTCCTTCCCACCTCCATTCCCTCTCCATTTCCAATTAATGTCCTACTGCACCTACTCCTTCAGCAGCAGAACCCTGGGAACCCTAAAGTGGGGTGGAGGGGACAGCCGGTGGGCAAGAAGTACCCGCCTGCGAGCAGCCCAGTAACCATCCCAGGTCCCCAAGGGTTAAGATCCAGAGTGAAGGGCGGGGGGCCAGGGTCAGTACTGGACAGACGGGCCTGCAGCCCAGGGCCTGCCTCCCCTCCCCCCATCCTAGGAACAGAGGCCACTTGTTTGAGCATCAGCTGGCTGGCTTTGAGCTCAGCCAAAGGAAGAGTGGGGTGGGGAAGGGAGAGGGCCCCTGGAGAGTGGAGGGGACTCCCTTTTCTCCTAGGGCTTTGTACTGGGCTAGTCCACACCTAGCCCCTTGGACTCTTAGAGGCCCCTTACCCCTTTGAAGTGACTCCTTCCCCCCAGGTTCTCCCTGGGGGTGAGTGTTCTCCCAAACACCCGGGGTGGGGGTTGGGGTGGGGGGGTGGATTTAGACTCAGACAGGCTCAGTTCTTGCTCCAGCAGTCTCTCTCTTTGGAGCTTGGGACCAGGTCTTATCACTCAACCCTGCAGATGGGGTAATGAAGTTTGGGAACTTGCAGAGTCACACAGAGTTTGGTGGCTGCACAGGGACTGTCCCAGGTCCCAGTCAGTCCTGGGCTCTGCAGTCCCCTTTCTCACAGAGTTCCAAGGAGATCCTAAGTTGTGCCATTACACAGGACTGAAAGACGAGGCCCACCTCCGAAATCCCAAAGGCCCCAGGAGGTTTGACGGGGAGAAAACTTCCCTGGGAGGGAGAGGGCAGGGGTGGGCTATAGTGGGAAAGACAAGCAACGTGCACAAACAGCTGAGGGTTGACACATGAAAAGGCATGGCTGGAGTCCAAGAGATGGTAGGGGTGAGGCTAGGGTTGACTGGGGAGGACTGAACACCCCAATGAAGCCTGGGAGAAATGTCTACTTCACTTCACAGTTGTTAGAACTCTTGCCTGGGAACATACCCCTTCTGCCCTACTCCAGTGAGCAAGCAGCAAATGGGGAGAGGGAATCCCCAAGGCAGGGTCTGGACCATCCTCAGCCAACCATGAGACTGGGGGACTGGTTATCTCTATACCCTACCTCTGCCACCCACTCCAGCCACTTCCATCCCCTTGTCATTACTCAAAGACACCATGCAAGTTCCTGCCTTTGCACAAGCTTTGCCCTCCTCTGACGGTCCTTATCCTTGTGAATTACCACTTAACTGCCAAGGCCCATTCCAATCATCTCCTCCTCCCTGAGCTTTCAAGAGGCTCAGTGTCTGATTCCTCCCCCATACCTGTCTGCACCTGTATTCTGACTCTGCTGGGCTCCTTCTACCCTGTAATGAGCTTGCTGGGAGGTCTCTCCCAGCCTAGACACTCTGCTCTCCAAGCACAGGTATTCTGGGTGTCTCTGTCTGGACCTTGCTGCACAGTGAAATCCTTCCCTGAGTACCTCCATACATCTATCCAATCCTATATCCCTCCCCCCACCAAGCCTGGGGATCGAAGCAAGCTCCCCAGGACAGGAGCCTTCGGGGAATGGGGTGCATATACCAGATGCCGACCAGAGCTCCCAGCACTAAAAATCAGCCCTGGAGATCTGGGACCAGACACCCACTCCACCCCCTCAGGCCGCATTCTGAGTTTGCTTCCTCCAGTCCCAATAACCCACTCCTGGCTTGACCCCATTCAGTGAACACACACCTCCTTCTTTTTCCAGCAACTGGGCCAGGTAGGGGCTCTTGGGAGGCCATGCGCCCATTTACTGGTGGGGAATTGGGGCGCAAAGACTGGATGTCGTCTGCCCAAGATCACTAGAGCCCCAGGTCCAGTGCATAGGGTCATATGAACCAGCAGACCTGTACGGGTTTCCGCAGTCAACGAAGTGGGAGCCTTCATTTCACAGATGAAAAAATCAAGGCACCCGAGAGCGGGTTAGCTCTGGAACCTGGGAGGTTTCACGCCAAAGGGCTAAGGGCTGGAAGCCCCCTTTCCCGTCGGTTCGCTCTCCTCCCTACCGTCTCTGGTCCGACCGCATATCCTCAGGAGGCGACTCCATCCCCGCCGCCAGTCAGAACAGAAGACGTGACCTAGAGAAACTCCCGCGGAAGTAGGTGCCGGGCGCAGAGTTGCCGCGCAGCCTCGGCGTTCCCTTCCGCGGAATGGGGAAACTCCGGGCCACACCTGGCCAAGGGGCGGCGGACGGGGAGGCCCCGGCTGCCGCACTGACCTGTTCTGATCCAAGAGTCCACGAGCGTACACAGGGCCCCGGCTCCACCACAGACACCGTCGTAGTCCACTAGCGGCCGCAGGCCGGGCGCGCCCACCCCGCCGGGCGCTTCCGCCCGCCCCACGTGACGCCCCGGGGAGGGGAGGGCGGGGTAGGGGTAAGGACCCGCCCCCTTCCCGGCCACGCCCAGTCACGGTCCTGGAGTTCGCCGGCCTCGCGGACACGTTGATCTGTGCGTCTCCCCTGCCGTCTCGCTGCTCACAGATCCGTCTACGTCTCCTGAAGCTGAGGTCTACCTCCACCACCCCCGCCCTCTGAGTCTCCCATCTCCTCCTGAGCCTCTCCGCCTCCTGCCACCCCTCTCCCTGGGAGGGACAAGTCACAAACCACCCCACCCCCAGAGCGGTAAGGGGCAGTGGGAAGTTGAAAAACCCAAGTTCCTGACCTCTTCCTCCAGGAAGTCCTTACCCACTTCATTCTTCGAGAATATCCTACTTCTCTCCCTGGGCCCACATCTCTCAGGAGCAGGGTGGTGGGGAAGATGCAAGTCAGAGTGTCCAAGGATCCCTTAGTTAAAGGCTGCAGCCTGAGATCTCGGCTGCCAGGCAGCTTCCCTGGCCTAGAGAATGGGGAATTTCCACCCATCCTACCAGCATACACAACAGATGAGGATCTGGGGTTTGACAGGGCTGAGATTGGGTGTCATTAATTTGAGCATCTACTACATGCCAAGCCCAGGGCTGGGCAACTTATTTCTTCTATCTCAATCTGCCTGAAGGTAAAAACTATCACCCCAGGTTATAGATTAGGAAACGAGGCTCCAAAGAAGCTCCAGGGCTTGCCCAAAGTTACAAAGCCAGTATTGGGTAAACCAGCCAAGTCATAATGAGTTACAGAATCTCCTGCCTACCCCTACTGGACATTCACCCTGCCCTTCCAGGAAAAAGTGGACTCCAGGTGTCTTCCTGACAAGGCAAAAGTAGGTCGTTTCCCAGGAGAGTGCAGGGCCAGACCTTGGGGAGAACTTCTGGCCCCAAATTCATATGGGGTACAAAAACACTGGAGAGGGGTGGAGCACAGGGCCCTCCTCCCGACCTGAGAGCAGAGGTGATCCTCAGGCAGCAGAGAGCAGCTGTGGGCTACAGAGAACTGGAGAGACCCAGGCATCCCTCTAGACTTCAAAGCTGCTTTGGGGAACACAGGACCAGGGGACTGGTATCTTGGCAAAAGGTTAGAGGCTCCACCCTTTCTGTTAGCACAGGCCTGAAGTAGAAAGGACTCAATTTGCAGGGCCTGGTCCCTTCACTACACTGGAATCTGATGACATTCCCCTCAACCCCCAGACTTCCTCCAGAGAATGCTGCCCCAACCTCAGCTCTGGGCCTACAGCCCGGTGGTCTGAGAGCCAAGGACTTCTCCCCCTCCTTGTCACAATTGGCACATGTCAGACCCCCAATCCAGAGGTTGGACCCAGGGAGTCTTAGGCTGCAGGTCTTGCAATAGAACCCCATTCTCTGACCCTGACCAGACCTGCTTCTTCTCTTAGAGCAGTGAAAGGTAGCCTAAGAGCCTGAGTGAATGGCAGGATGAACACACAACAAGGACAGGTGGATGAATGAAGAGTAAACTAATGAATGGACACAAGGAGAATGAACACACCGGGGACAGGAGGGTTGACAACCACCCCCGCTTCACATGGGGAAACGAGGGGATGTCTAAAGGAGCAAAGGCCCGTGATCAATAATAAAATTAACAAAATGAACTGTAGAACAAAGGGGCCGAAGGCGGTGCCCGTGCCGCGAGAAAGTGGGAAGCAGGCAGTGATGAGCCAGATGAGGTTGTGGGATCGTTTATTGGGGCTGTGTCCAGCCAGGCCGCAGCGCCAGCCTGGGCCCGAGCCCAGCGTCCCCAGGAGGCGCAGGAGGTGGGGGAGGGGAGAAAGCGGGGGAGGATCCGCCGCTCCTGGGCTCCGCCCCGTTGTGTCGCGGTCCCTGCTGAGGTGCAGCGTTCAGGTGAGCGAAGTGTCGTCATCGCTACCCTCGCCGCCAGCGCTGCCTGTGCGATCCTCTCGGCTCTCTGCCACCGCGCTCTCGTCGATGTTCTCCAGCGAGTCCGCGTGTTGCACCGACAGCTCCGATAGCGCCAGGCTCGGCAACGAGCTCTGCTCCGGGTGTAGCCACGGTTTGAAGTGTGGTTGATGCTTCTGCTTCCACTCAGGGTATTTGACGCATGCCTTGTACATCTTTTTCATGGCCTGCGGACCGGTTGTTCCGCCGGATAAGGGGTGAGCTGGGAGCAGGACTAGGCCTTCACCGCGTCTGCTCCCACGCCCTCCAGCGGCTCAGTCAACTGTTCCCAGATCTTGACTCCAGCTCTGGTTTCGTAACCCCGCCCCTCAGCCTTAGCCCCGCCCCCTGACTCCCATTCCTGGATTCCATCCCTGCATCCCAGAACGCTCTCCCCCAGCCTCACATGCGCCAAGTCCCAAGGTCACTCACCTTGGGAGCCAGGAACTGAGAAGATTTATTCACTACCCATTTGGGTAAGGAGCCTATGAGAGCAGGAAAGGGTAGTGAGAAGAAAAAGGAAGCAACAGCCTTAGGGATCCGGCCCCCGACAAACACACACACCAGCTCCCTTACACCAACCTGGGGTTTCCAGGGAGAACACACTCTTCTCCATAGGGAGGGGGCAGAGTGAGGCAAGTCCTGTAAGACTTCATCGCCTTCACTCCCTCTTTCCATCTCAGACCAAGGTCCTCAGGCTCAGCTCTGTTACACTCTCTACCTCTACCACCCGACTGCCTCTGCCCTCTGCTGAGTCCAGGGGCTGCATGAAGGAAAAGCACAGGGTCCAAGGTGATCATAGGCCTCATGAGTTAAAATCCTGGCCAATCAAGTGTCTGCCTGCTGCCTCCCCTCTACTCACACTTACCTCCCTTTTCTCATACCCAGTCCCACTACCCTGAATGGCCCTGATGCTCATCCCCTGCTCTGCCTGTCCTTCTAAGCACCCTGGCACAGGAAGCCTAGCTGCTGCATGATCTCTTCCAGCCTGGCCTCACCTGGAATCCGTGCCCTGATTCTCCACCCGCCCCATCCCCAAGTGTCTGCTCTGCCTCTGACACCCAAAAAACTCACTCAGTGAGGTGCTGGGGAGCTCTGGGCCTGGGCCAGTGGACCCTCAGTGTTGCTGGGCGGATACCCAGGCAAAAATGCTCAAGAGCCTACCCTTCCTCTAGTTATTCATTCATCCCCTCACTCAGTCCAGTCACTCAGTGACACCCACCCTGGACCAGCCCTGGGGACCCAGAGAGGAACTCACTGTCTGGGGGAACCCAACAGTGTGCCAAGTGCTCTGCTAGAGGGGTATGGGCCCACAGGGCAGGGAGCCAGCAACTCCTCTGGGTATCAGGGATAGAGGAGGTGAAGCAGCCCTGAAGGGATGAGCAAGGGCAGAGAGGTGTTTCAGGCTGAGGGAAAGGGTTGCTTAGACAAGTAGGAAGGTATAGGCTGTGAGAAAGGACTGGGAAACCTGGGGAGGGGGGCTTAGACTTCACTGTGAGGGCAATGGAAAAATCACAAAAGAATTTTAAGCAGAAGAGAGTCACAAGGAAATAAGTCCTTTGGAAAAATCTCTCTGGTTAGCTATATGGACAGACAGGGTGGCTGAGTGTGGAAAGAAATGACAGATCCTGGAGCTATTTATGAGGTAGAATCAATAATAATTATTGATTTGGGAGCTGACAAGAGGGGACCCCCCCACAACCACCATGTTTTTGGCACGAGTGACTAGAGGGAAGAGACTTAGGAGAAGGGACAAGTTAGGAAGGGAGACAGTTCAGCATTGGACATAGTGAGCCTCAGGTCCTAAGAGACATCCTGAGGGACACATCAAGGAGGCCAATGGCCACAGGGACCTGGATCTCAGCAGAGAGACATGTGGTCACCTAGCCACAGAAGCCTGGGGAGTGGCTGAGCCCTCTCAAGGGAAAAAGGACTGGGGCCTGGGAAACCCAGACCTCCAGGATAGGAGCCAATAAGACAGGGGGAGCAGCCAGTGAGGGGGGAGCAAGTCAGAGCATGGGGGTGTAGGAGTCCAGGAAGAGAGCTGTAAGCTTCGTCTTGGGGCAGTGACTACCACCTTGATCCTTGCTTTTCAAAACACTAAAAGTCTCAAACTTTGGCTCAAAGAATGTTTTGGGTACAGATGCCCCAAAATACAAAACACCTCTAAACAGAGGCCCTTCTGGATTCCAGTAGATCAACTAGATCAAGCCCCATCACTGTGGTATAGAGAAGGATCCCATGATGGGCTTCCAGGGCCAAGCCCTCACCTTTGGGGTCCACCTGGGCCAGGTAGGTGATGACGCAGCTCTTGGGCCCTGTGCTCTGGATGAGGTAGCCCGTCTGGATGGACACAGCTCGGACCAAGTCTTTCCGAGGTGGGTATTTCTGGGGATGGAAGGCACAGGGAGGTGAGACTCAGGTGTGGGAAAAGGTGGTGTCTTTTTGAGTACTAAACACACACACAGAATTGGTTCACATGCCCTGGCATCCACTCCAAGCCAGGCCTGATATTGGGGTAAGAAGAAAGAGGAGTCGGACTAGGTCATCATTACCCCTCTAAATTTCCTCTGTTCCCCTCCAGAAACACCTCAGTCTGGGGTGAGGGTTTATAAGCACACACATGGGTGTGTGCATACACACACACAAACGCACACACTCATCCTTTCCCAGGCCACCTGCACTTGCCTGTCCTGCCTGCCATGGAGATCAAGGCACTCAGCCTCAGGGAGGGCCAGGGGACCCTACCTCTCACTTCTGTTCCCTTTTTCCCAGCCAGCCCCTCCCACCCACTTGTCCAGAGTGATGGTCCACACTTTTCTGCTTAAAAGCCCCAGCAGGGAGACAGGAGCCATTATTCTGTGTAGGTAGAAAACAAGGACAGGAGGCTTCATATCTGGACTGAAGTCACAGAGAAGTCTTGGTAGCAGCCAGGGGCCTTTCCCTGGGCTAGGCCAGTAGGCCTAGCCCTACCTGGTACTATCCCCTGCCCACCCAGCAGGGAAGGCAGGTTGACTCACAGGATGTTTGACTGAGTAGTTCATAATGATGTAATCAGTGCCCATGGGCAGCCAGGAGCGGAGGGTGATGACATCACGATTCTTCAGGGGCTTTGGACACCTCCCTGTGGAGGGCAAGGGACAGTTCAGCCAGACCACTGGCCTGCCTGCCTGAAAGGGGGTGGCAAAGCCCAGAGACACAGGGATGCTGGGTTAACTGCCGGCTCCCCCTGATCTAAACAGGGACCCCACCCACCAGACCTAATTTCTGGAGCTAGGAAGGAGACAGAACAGCCCCTCTCCCCTCCTGCATCCAGCTTCCCCTGCTCCTCACCACCTCACACAGCCCTTACCTTGCTGGCCTGATCTGTGTGTGTATGTGAATGTGAGTGTAGGAGAAAACAATGGTGTTATTGTGTCTCCATGAAGCGTGGGTAGGTGGGTGAGTAGGTGGCATGTGGCTGTGGGTTTTATACATGACCATGCAAATGTGTTTGTCTGGAATGTGCATGCATGAACATGGGAGTGCATGTGTGTTTGTGAGTACACATTTCTGTATGCTCAAGTGTCTGGGAGCAGACAAGGATTCAGGGAAGGCAGCCCTACATCTCTACACTCAGGTCTCTGAGCAGCCTGGCCCCGGGAGTGACTGTGAGGAGAGAAGCGGGTAGGAGGAGGCTGGGCTGGAGGCCTGGGTAGAGGTGGAGGGGGCTGGGATTGGCGTGCTTGCATCTGCTCACAAGAATAATAGCCCACATCAGCGTTGACTGTCAAGCGAGCAATGTCGAAAGTTTCAATGACGTTGCTGTCCCACTTCTTTCGGTATTCAATGTCATGTAGGACATCGTAGAGTGTCTCTGCTGGCACATCACGGCACTCCATCCGACACTGCAGATAGACACATGGGTTGTCAGGGTCACACAGGGCTCAAAGTGCTAATCGGGATAGCAAGGCATGCAGGCAAAAGGTGGGGGCGGGGAGGAGGAGGATAGGGAGGAACAACGACCTCTGAAGTCAACATGGACTCACCTCTTGCCATGAGCCCCATCCAGCCCTCCCAGAAGCCACATGTGCCAGACAAAGTTAGCCTCTGCATCTAGATACTATCTCCCCCATCTCAGCCCCCACCAAACCTCCCCATTCATCCCAGTCTCCTCCTCCAGGAAGTCTTCCTGAATTACCCAGCCAACCTTCTGGACTCCTATACACTGTGCTCTCCTCCTCTTTATCTTCCAGGCCCCTGAATTTCATGGGCAGAGGCTCAGTCGATTCAGTACAGAGCCTGGCATGAGTATATGTTAAATGAAATGAAAGCATGAATGAACAATCCCATGTGCCAAAATGAAGACTGAAGAGCCCGCATGCCACAACTAAGACCCAGCACAGACAAATAAGTAAATAATTTTTTTTAAAAAAAGAAAACTGAAATTGAAGAACAGCTTCAGACTGAAAAGACTCATTCCCTCCCCACCCTCTGTTTGCTTTTCTACTCCACAAGAAGGTATGACCAGATTCAGTCATTTCACCAGCTTCAGCTCTGTGCAGAGCACAGAAGAGTCAGAGATGAATCTGAGGCCTGTCCTTCAGAGGCTTCCAGTTGAGAGAGGAGACTAGTGTGGAAATGGGGAGGTACCCAGACTGTCCGAGGGGACACAGAGGAGGTAGTCAGCTGTGTGGGGTGAGATGCTGGGAATCAGGCTTCACAGAGAAGCTCAGTGTAGAAAGTAGGCATCCTCCAAGTGGCCATGGCAGAGAGGACAGAGTGGCCTGGAGGTCAGCTGAATGAGCTCCATCTGCTCCAGCGCCCAGTGCTGCAGCCTAATACTCAAAAGGTCCTGCTTCCAGGTCTTCTTGGAGAAATGTGTGATCCTGGGACAGGGTGGGAGTAAGCATAGGAGGAGCCTGGAACTTATTGTGCCAGGGGGTAAAGACAGTGTACTCACAGAATGATAGGGACCTTGCCTAGCAGACTCAGGAGCGGGTGTGAAGGGCTCCCCACTGGTTCCATGACCAGACTCATCAGGGTTTGCCAGTTTAGCACTGAAAATTCTCATCCCAGGAAACCTCTCAGTCCCAGGCAAACTAAGACAGTTGGTCCCCTACCACGGGCGAAAGCTGGGCCAACTCATGTATTAAGGTAAATAATGATAGTAACAGATTATACTCCACTGATTAAAATAGGAAACCAAAGTATATACAGGTGTGAATAAATAAATAAATTGAATGTTTAATGAGGAATAGGGTATTCACATAGTTTCAAAGTACCTTCCCATCAACGCAGTAACTTCACTTTGCCTGGCAGATACCACCTTAATCAAGTGATCAAAGGGAACGTCATTAGTGACAGGGCAAGTTGCAACTCAGACGCTTCCTAACAGGATGCAATGAAAAGAATACAGACACCATTTATGTGGTATTTCTGCCAAAGATGCATGATCTAAATCTAATCACGAGGAGGACTGGACAAACCCTAAATGAGGGGCTTTTACAAAATATCTGGCTTCTAATTGTCAGGGTCATGAAAGTCAAGGAAAGACTGAGGAATTGTATCAGACTGAGAGAGATAAATGGAACACGAGTGAATAAATGAGTGAGTAAACAGAGCAATGAGAGAGATGGGGTGGGGAAGACGGAAAAAGCTGGATCTGCATCCTCAGGAGCACCCAGGCGAGTGTATGCTGTGTGGTGAAACATAGGTCTAGGTCCAGGTGCTGCACCAGGCGGTCAACACACACACTCACCCTTCACCCCCATCTTCTCCATTGTGCTGCAAAACAGAAAGTCAAGGCTCAGGAGAGGAAGTAACCTGCCCAAATCAGAGAGCAAGAAAGCAGCAAAACTTAAAACCGGATCTTCCAATACTCTTAACCCTCAAGGAGCACTCACGGCTCAGGAGAGGAAGTAACCTGCCCAAATCAGAGAGCAAGAAAGCAGCAAAACTTAAAACCGGATCTTCCAATACTCTTAACCCTCAAGGAGCACTCACGTGTGAGACTTCTCAGGAAACCAGAACTTCTCTAAACCAAGTTTGGAAGCTGGTTTGGCTTTGCAAGTCCTCAAATGTGTTACCCCAGGCCATGAGTGTATGAAGAGGGAGTGACAACAGAATTATGCTTTGTAGGTTAGAGTCCACCCGGGAAGTCCTCCTCCCTCAGGCCAGCCTCAGTGCCCCCAGGGCCAGCTGCGCCCACGGCTGGGTGCACACTCAGAGAGGCCCACACTGCCTCTTGTCCCTCAAGATTGCTGTAGTTCAGGACCCGGGGCCTCGCTCTGAGACAGCAGGCAGTGGGAGGGGCGTGCAGAGCACAAGACAGAACAGGCACCAAGCTGAGCATAAACTCGGTGTGATATTTTATCTTTAAGATAAAGAAGGAAACTTCAGAGGTTTCCCAAGCTCATGGTAGGTTCCTAGGGAGGAAGGTCGGCTGCAGGGCTTGCTGGGAAGGTGAAAACCCAGGCTGCGGTGGTGGCGCTGCTGGTAAGGAGACTGAGGCAGTCCAGGTGACCAGCCTGGCTCTGGGCCTGCCCCTTTTCACAGCCCCCAGGAGGCTGCGTGGCTGAGCCAAGAGAGGTCAGTTACATCCATCATCGTTCCTGTGTGCAGCTGGAGCCACCACATGGGCAAAGTAATTCTAAGAGGCTTCTGGAGGGATGGGTTGGGGCAGAGGTGAGTCATCAGAGAGCACCTGGTGGGCAGGGTCATGACCAGAATCCACAGCCATTGGGCCCTGGGCAAGTCAGTCACTCTGGCTGGACACCTGGGAGCTCCTCCTGGAAACCAAAACTGAACCGGAGGCAGTACCGCAGCTGCTCAGCCAGGGAGCAAGCCATGCTGGGCTGCAAAGCTCTTAAGGCCTGGTTTACTGCAGGAAGTCTCACACGCAGTCATTTTACACCTGAGAAAACTGAAGCCCAGAGGGAGCAGGTGACACCCAAGAAATTTTAGACTCTGTACCCACTACACTCCATTCTTACCAGACTCCTTGACGGAGAGAACTGAGATTACCTAGAACCCCCTCAGAGCCAAGGTCAGAGGGAACGGACAAGCAAGGAAGGCCATCAGGGTGACTCCTGTACGCTTTGAGTCTGGCGATCCCAGGTTCCGATTTCTACTCCTCTCTTTAGGCGCAAGATTAGTTAGTTTGAGTCTTCATTTCCTCATATGAAAAATGCAGATAATAAAAATACCCACCTCATGGGGATGTTGTGATCAAATTAAATGAGATAATATATGAGACAAAAATGAGCTCCCTGGTAGTTCAAACAGTAGTGAATCAACCTGCGATGCAGGAGACAAGGGTTCAACCTCTGGGTGGGAAGATTCCCTGGAAAGCAAATGGCAACCCACTCCAGTATTCTTTCCCGCAGAATTCCATGGACAAAGGAGACCAGCAGGCTACAGTCCATGGGGTTGCAAAGAGTCGGAAACAACTGAGTGACTAACACTTTCATTTCACTTTAGTGTATGTATGCAATATGCCTGGCACAGGGCAGGTATCCCTCAAAACAGTAGCTGTTATTACTTAAGCAGACTTCCATGAGCAGCCAGGCACCCTTCCACAAGGCCAAGACCACACACGTCTGCATGTATCTGTCTATACTCTGGGCCCCAGGTGCCTCTCTTGCCTCATTTGGCCCTGCCCTTCCATCCATCTGTTCACTATCTTCTGGAGTATTCTGCTGCATGCCAGGCCTGCAACTGGGCAGCAGAGACAGGTAAATAAACCACACCTGGGCCCTGCCCCAAAGAGGGCCCATCAAGTGGCAAGTGGGAGAGAAGAGGACATAAAACTCCACTGGAGAATGAACTTGGCAGGGGGCATGGGAACTAACTGTGGGATCAGAGGGCAACTGAACCTAAACAGGGCTGAATTGCTGAAAGGGGAGAGAGGGCATTTCCAGCAGGGAGACTAGTGGGTGCAAAGGCCTGGAGGCTTAAATAAATCAGTACAGAGCAAGATCCAGGGCTGTCTCGGGGTCTCACTCTCCCCTCCTCCTCTCTCCCACCCCTAACCCTGTGCTGCTTTGGCAGATGGTCCAGTGGAGGAGGGAAGTGTGGGGGGGAGGGGCTGCAGTATCTCCCAGGACCCAGGGAGATGGCTGACCCGAGACAGAAGAAAAGAAGTCAGGTCATGTCCATGGAGCTATGGTGTGACCTTGAGGGTCAATGGCCAGGGCAGTAACAAGGAAACTGAAACATGGGCAGATGGATCTCAGTCTGGCTCAGACACTGAGACCTCACACAGCGGGTCTCCGATATGTTTGCCTGTGGAATATATGGGGCATACAGATTATCCCAGAGTAAGGACTCCAGAGATAACCTCTTCCACCATTCCTCTTCGGGTTACCACCAGGGAAACTGAGGCCCAGAGAAGGGGAAGGGGTCCATTTGGGCTCTGAAACCTCCCTCAGGCTGTGCTGACTTCCCACCATGGTGCATTTTAGAAGTTTTGTTAAAGAACAACTATTAAGCACATCACCCTTTCCCAAAAGAACCATATTTAACACAGAAGTAGCACTCCTGACCAGGGTGGAGCACTAGCTATCAAATCAATCATAGCCCCAAATAATAGACCTCAACAATCACTATCAAGTGCTCCAAATCACCAATTCATCATCCCATGAAGGAGACAGCAGCACCAGACCATGGACCCCACAGGGGCTGAAATTTAGGTCAAACCACCTCTGCCAGCTATCAAGGGTGCCAAGATGCACCCTGTGTAGACACTGTCTCTTACCCTCCCAATACTCTGATGGATATCATCAACCCAATTTTACAGATGGAGAAAGTGAGGCTCAGAGAGGTACAATGATTGACCACAGCCACAAAGCTAACAGTGGTGGAGCGAACCAGAGCCTGGAGTGCCAGACCCCAAAGCATCAGGACTTTATGCTCCCCTCCTCAAGAGGCAGGACTGACCCAGCAAAAACAAACATGCTGGCAATTGGAGGCTGCCTTAGTTAATTGGTGGTTATTATGAAGTGCTCGCTGTATTCAGGAGGACTTGCTGATCAAGGAGGCAAAGCTCAGCGATTCTTCCTCGGAACCAAATTCCTGACTCCATCCTTGGCCCTCACTGGGCTGAAAGGCAAGGCCATGCTTTTCTGAATCCCAGCCCTGGAGCTCTGCACTTGGAAGTCTCCTCTGAGAAGACTGGAGCCATCGCATTTCCCTCCCAGGCTCACACTCACAGCGATTCCAGGCTGTCTAGTCAGACACTTCCAGTCCTGCCACTTCCTGCCTGTGTGGCCTTGGCCTGGGCAAAGGACTTCAGTTCTGAGTCCCAGTATCTTCATCTGTCAAACAGGGATAATCCTCCCCTCAGAGTAAAGCTGTGAAGATTAAAGGAGACTTACACACCAAGCCCCTGGTGGCAGCTGCCCTGCCTCCAGCCTTAGGCCCCCACAGTTTCCCCTGACTTCTCAGGCCCTGCCTGTTAACACCAACAGGCAGGATAAAGGAATAGGAACAAAGCTGAAAACAACAAGAATACCCCAGAACCTGCCACAGGTTGGACGGACAGAGAAGGACAGTGGAAGGAGCCTGCCCAAGTCCACAGGTTCCACCCTCACAACCCACCACCAGGCACTGCCCTCACCATGTCAGCCCGGGTGCTGAAGGATGCAGAGACTGGCCCTGGGCACACGGCACACGAGAGGCTCAGCACTAGCAGCCCCTGTGCCCTGTCTGTTTCTGTCCCCAGTCCTCCTCCCTGGGGCCCCTCACCACCCGCTCACGGCTTTGGGGCCCTCCACTGCCCCTCCCAGAGGCCCCCCAGGGCTAACAAGCACAGGCCCCCTAGCTGCTAGAGCACCTGCCCTTGCCTCTGGGTTTCTGGGGCCCCAGAATGGAGACTGCGAGGCCTTCTCCTCATGGTCGTCCCAAATCACAAGAGCAGCTCCAGGGCACTGACACAGGGATCAGGGAAGCAGAGGTGGAGATGCGCAGGAGGAGAGAGGTCTGCTGAGGCCTGCTTTCCCAAGACCGCCACTCGCTGGTTCTTCACTATTTGTCCTCACCCTTGAGCCTGGCTGTGCCCTGCCCAGGCAGCCTACCCTGTCCCCACACTCTGCAGGTTGGTCTTGGGGCCTGCTCCTCCACCCCACTGGCTCCCTTCATCAGCAACACTGTGATGCATCGGTTCATCTTGGCCCCTTGTTCGTCTTGACGTCCTCAGTGCCTGGCGAGGTTTAGTAAAGAAATGTTGCCTGAATGGAGAGAGGGACAGGTGAGCCACCAAAGATGCCAAGCCCATGTGAGCTTCTCGACTTTTAGAGCTCTGGGCTATGGCTGGTGGCTCTCAGTGCTTTGTGGAGAAAGAAGGAAGGGTCGTTGTGAAAACCTCCTGGACGCTCACCAAACTCTATGGCACATGAGGCTGATTTCTATTTCTATCCTCATCCTCTTATAAAATGAAGTGTAAGTGGGGAGACGGGGTAGAGACAAGTTAAGGGAAATTCTGGGACTTTCTGTAAGATCTTTAATAACTCTGATTTTTAAAAAAAGGTAAATTAAATCTGTACTGAAATATCAATTTACACTCAGTAAATTAGCAAAAATATAAAAAATACCCACTGCTCATGAGGATATGGTAAAACTGCTACCCAGTTAGTGATAGCAAAAGCTGGTTCCATTATTCTGAAAAGCAATTTGGCAAATATTTTTAAAATCATAAAAATGTATCTTTTAACTCAGTTTCTGGACCTCCAGAAATTGAAATTTTTACTCAGGGGATGGGGAGGGAGGGTGGGGGTAATATGAAATAAGAAAAAAGTTCTGTTACAATATTCATGACAATAATATTGCTCTTGTAATTAGCAAAGTATATTGGAGGACAACCTGGAACACCACCAACAGCAGGGCCTGGGTGAGTTAAGCATGATACACCACCTTGAGGATTATCGCCCCTCTTCGGAGGAAGGACAGTGGGCTCCCTCTGGACAGGGGCAGGGGCAGGGGCCCCTCAGAACCCAGAAGAGGCCTGGCAGGCAGCAGCTGCCAGAAATGTTCCTGAATTAATAATTCTGTAGCAATGCAAGAAATTTCCACAGATGCAATGTTAAACGAACAAAAGAGGACACAAACTTGTATCTGTGCCACAGGCTTAATTGTATATAAATCGTCTACACCCTTGAATGAGAGCTGGAATGAAACAGGGGAAAGTTTTACTCGGGAATTGAGGCCGGCTGTGCCTCATTTTGGGGTTCGTGTTACTGTCGGGACAATAGAGTTTATATAAGATAAAGAAACTATATTTTTTCCCCCTAGGTTAAGAGCGTTGTCCAGAATCCCAAGGGCCTCATTCCCTGGACCTGGGAGTCTGTACTCAGCTGAGATGGGCCTGAGGCTGCCCAGGCTGATGCTGAGCTGTCTTGGAAATGCTGTGTAGTACAGCCATGCTGAGAGGGGGGCCAGAGGGGACTCAGAGTCCTTCCATTCTCAGCCAGGACACAGGTATGAAACCTGAGGGCTCAGGGCAGGGACAGAGAAAAGTAGGGGGACACAGGTACAGGGAGGGGCACCCCGAAGTAGGATCTTACAGGATGAATAGCAGATGGCACCCATGTGTAAGAATAGGAAAGAGACTCCTGGCAGAGGTGCTGGACTGGAAATGGCCTGGACTGGCTGGTGGAAGGACAGAGCTCATGCGGTTCCACAAGGTAACCCGAGTGAAGAAGGATGGAAGCGGGAGGAAATGGAGCTGTCCCTTGGGTACCTCAGACTGTTCATTCATTCATCCATTCAGCAAACGTTAACAGCGTGCCAGCTCTGTGCCAGGTGCTGTGCTGGAGCCTTGCAAATTCTCCTAATTCCATCCTTTCAACTACCCAGGAGGAGGCAAGATTAGGCCCATTTGTAAATGGTGGCTGAGAAAAGTGAAGAACCATTTGGGAACCCAGTGTGACCCAAAGTCGACTGCTAAAGTTGTTCTTTAAGATTTAGGCTCTGCTCTGTCAAGGAATCCCAGGTGGGCCAGCACTTGACCAGATAAGGCCTGTCCCTGGGGAGTCCCCACTGGGACTGAGCTATTGGGGCAGCTCTGCCTGGAGTGAGGGGAGCTAGAAGCACACAGCAGGTTTGATGTGGGCCCCTCACAGGGTTTCCTTTCCCCAGCTTCTGGTTCAGAGTTCTCATCTGAAAAATGACTAGACAAGCCTCTTCTGAAGGGAAGAGCATCTGGCACCAGACAAAACCTCAACCCATCTTCTCTACGAAAGTGTGGCCCTCCTGAGACTGGTGGGAGGTGGAGGTACTGCCATGTCTACCAGAAACACAGCTCCCAGAGGCTGCTCAGGCAGGCCAAGCTAGGCCCCTCTGCTGTTCTCTACCAGGGCTGAGTGACTCAGTCCTACTCTGCCTCCATCCCCCTGCCCTCCCCCTAGTCTTCAGCAGCCTTCCTGGACCCCTGCCCCACCCCCCAGGCCTCAGCATCTGAGGCACATCCTGCTCTGACCTCTGAGAAGCTGACCTCCTGGTCTGGAGCTCCCACCACTTTGTTCCAGCCCTGGGGGAGGTGGGGGAGCCCAACAGAGGAGGGAGACCTGTGAAAGAACAGAGTGGGTGGGCCTGCAAGAAAAGAAAGACAGTCGAGGAGATTAGTGAGACAAGACAGGGGCCAGGGCTGACACACAGACAAGTAGACAGAGACAAATTGGATAAACACTTCCCAGGACTTCAGGGGCTGCCAGTGGCCTCATGCTCCCAAAGCTCTCTAGTAAGCTCTGGACTGCATCCTGAACAGCCTCCTGGGCACCACCCCCTGCACAGCCCACAAAGTTCACCCTAACCATGTTCACTATTGTTGTATTACCCAATCCCAATGCTTACCCGCCTCTGCTCCCCTCCAGTGCCTGGAACCTGGGATTCAGCTTGGCCATGACCTTCCCAACAACCCCTCTTGGCCAGACTCAGGCAGGCCTCACCATCCTTGCTTGGACCACTGCAGCCGCATCTTCATCACTGATCTCCTGACTCCCAGGTCAAGCTGTCACCTGCAGCCAGGAGCTTTCAAAAACCCAGTGTTGGGAATTCCCTGGTGGTCCAGTGGGTTAGGACTCTGTGCTTTCACTGCTAAGGCCCTAGGCTCGATCCCTGGTCAGGGAACTAAGATCCCACAAGCCACATGGTGCAGCTAAATAAAGTAAAAAATAAAACCCAGTGATGATGGCACTGCACAGCCCGAAAGCCTCTGCTGCTTCTCCCTGACTTCAAGATCAAATCCTAAAACGTCCTCCCCACTCTAGCTCAGCCTCCACTCCTTCCTTACCCTTAGTCCGCATCCACCAAGACCTTCTCAGCCTGCCACCTAACACCTGTTGGGCCCCCCAGGTCTTACCCAAATACTACTGCCCCCCACCATGCTGTCACTCACATATCCCTTGGCTTGAGGAGTCATGGAAGGCTATCACCTCTTCATCAGTCTCCTCACTAGGCCTTCAGAGCAGGACTCAGGTGTGATCCATCCCCAGGCCCCAAGCACCAGCACAGAGACTGGTAGTGGGTGGGAGGCATGAGAAGAGGTTTGCTGAACGAATGAATAACTGAGACAGGGAAAAAAAAAGGGGGGGTGGGGAGAAAAGGGACAAGTAGAAACAGACAGGCAGAGGTAGTAACCATCACAGACAGGGACAGAAAACACCCTAAGGGGAGACTCTGAGACCCAGAGACAGGCCCAGAGGCAAAGACAGGAGGCTACAGGGAAGCAGGGAGGGGAAGACCGAGGCAGCGCTGAGCTGGGGGGCGGAAGCCACTGGAAGACAGCTGAGGAGACATAATTGGATCAGAGACAACTCTGCTGCAGTGAGGGGGTGTGACTCACACACAGAGTAATGCCAGACACAGAAACACACACAGTCTCACACTCAGAGGCACAGACGCACACAACCTCGGGTGCATGTACAGACACACACACACACGTTCAATATGGATTTAATAACCCTTGTCAGGTGCCCTGCCCCTGAGGGGCTCACAGTCTACCCAACCAAGGACCAGATCATACACACAGGCACCCACAGTCCAGCTCCACACACACAAGGCCCAAATATAGAAGGCCAGACAACTCCCATCACATCATCCTGTCTTCATAACACACAAACACCATCTGGTATCTTACGCTTGTCTCCCCCTCAGGATGTAAACTCATGACAACAGGGTCTGATCTGTTTGGTTTGCCACTAAATTCCTGGATATACTTGGTGTATAGTATGTTCACCATATAGTATGTTGAATGAATGAAGACTGGAGACACACAAGGGAACTCCATCCTCTCTGGCTGTCAGGCCTTTGCCTTCAGACTTAACACTGCTCTAGTCCAGTACCAGGCCCAAGGCAATCTAGAAGAGTCCAAAACTAGGAAGGGGGCATCAAGGAGAGGCTGGAGGGGATTCTCAGAAAGCCAGGGTTAGATGACAGGAAACTCAAAGGATGAGATTAAATGGCTCAGGCCATTTAATGCAGAAGAGACCAAAGATGGGATTTATCCCTACTTCCCATGGAGGAGGTAAACTTGCAGGCACTGTTCAACTGCCCCAAGATAGAAGGATTCTAGACACAGGTCAGAAGTATCAAGTAGCTGCCTTCAGGGAGCCAGGCTGAGAGATAGGGAGGTAGTTGTTATACTAAAGCCCCAGAGAACAGCTCTAGCTACCCAGGGCCACCTGTCCAGCCTCTCTTTAACGATAAGTGAGAGGGGTCTGTCTTTGGGGTGGGACCCACCACTAAGTTCTGGGCCTGATACTTTCCTCCATGGCCTATGTTTCTGCAGCTTCAGGGGTCCTGGAGCATTGAGGCCAAACTAGATATGCTTGAGGAGACAAAGTGAAGCACAGCGGGCATAGGCACCTCAAACCCAGTGCCTGGTCTGAGCACCTTTCCTCTCACCGGTTGAGGGGGTGGGTGAGGGGTGATGCTCACCTCCCAGGTCAGGGCTAAAGGTAAGAGAGCAGGGCGGGAATAGAGTTTCTAACTCCATTGGTGGTTGCTGGCCCATCATTAACAGACGGGAGAGGTCCAGCTGAGGTCCAAGATCCCTAATGAGTGCCAGGTCTCCGGGGTCATGGCACCCACAGCCCTGGCTCCCGGTGGCTCAATCAGGCACAGAGATGCAGGGGAAGAAAGAAAACCCATCTGTCTCCAGGACTGCCTCCTTTCTCTCATCTCCTGAAACTTTAAAGACTCTCGGCTGGAAACTGAGATGGGGCTCGTTAAAGTTTAAAAGCCAGAGCCTGGGGGGCTGGTCATGGAGGCACGGAGCCAGCCTACAGGCCTGAGGGCTCTTCTGGGCCCAGCGTGGACACCGATTGAAGACACCCACCCCACCAGCTCCTTGCCCCGGGGGACTGCACATCTTATACTATCTCACATCCCAGCCTGCACAAGTATGCTGTAACCACTATGTTGTCCCTTATCCCTCCTAAATCTTTCTGGAGGCAATCCCGTGCTCCACTCCCCACAGGCACTACTTTAGTGCAAGTCTTGGCATGTCTGTGCAGACAAATAGAGCAGCATCTTCCTCCTACCACCCACCTTGTCTAAAACCCTCCCCAGTACCCTAGAGCCTCCCGGACCCAAATTCAAGAGCCTTGATCTGGTTGTCTAATCACCTCCGCCCCCCTGAGTTCCAAGCCCCACAATATACCACCTGCAGTTCTAACATTGCCCTGTTTCCTTCCTCGGGGCCTTTACATAGCTCTTCCTCTATATGAAATGTTCCCAGTGCTGTCAAACCTGTACTCCTCATTCTCAACCCAATTCCAGACCAACCACCTGAGCATTCCTCCTCTGAGAAGCCTTCTCTGGTCTCCAGGGATGGCTCAGAGGCCCCCTCCAGGTCTCTGCAGCTCCTGTGACAAGTGTCTGTTCCAGCATCCTGATTTTCCTCTTTGTCTCCAACCTGAATGAAGTGCCCAAAGACAGGCAGGCCAGCACAGCTGCTCACATGCGACAGATGAGGAAGCTAAAGCTGGGGAGGGGGCAGCAATCTGCCCAAGGCCACATGGCCAGGACCCTGGACTCTGTTCTCTCCCCCTGTAGGAAGGACCTCCAGGAACACCTTCCTAAAGCCTCCAGCCAGCTCTGACCTTTCCTGTCTCTGATTTCTTCCATCTGAAGATCCAGACCCCAACTTTGGGGGGCAGCTCTCTGGGAGCCCTGTTTCTTAAGGACAGGTCTGGACAACTTCCTCCAGTTGCCCCTACACCAGGTCAGAGCTAGAACCATCCAGGAATTCAGGCCAGGGGTTCTCAGGGCCTCAGCCTGGACTCAGGAGCCTCATCTAGGGATCCCTCAGACAGCACAGACCAGCAAGGCTTTAGCTCTCCATCCTTACCCTATATCCAATACTGCAGACACCCTTACCATGGCCTAGGGCCAGGCTCTACAAACCACCTCCCCAGCATCTTTCTAGAGAAATAGGGAAACGAAGCCCCAGAGAGGGCAGAAGCCCAGCCTAAACCTGAGCTCACCAAATCCAAACCCCTAAAACCCAATTAACTCCTGCCTCTGCCACCACAGATAAGAAGATTGACCCAGAAAGGTAAAGTGAACCCCAGGGTTACACAGTAAGGACTGGGCTCTTGCTTAGCTGGGACCCCTCCAGGGTGCCCTCTCACAATAACACAGCACAGGCACAGGAAGACCTAAGGCAGGAGAGAGAGGTGGGTTCTGAACGACAGGGTCCAGGAGATCGAAGGGCCCAGTCGTGCTAATAAGCAGGCCCAAGACACTGAAGCCATCCTGGCCTTGGAGTCTCAAGGACCTGGGTTCAGATCCTGCCTCAGCCGCCTTCAAGCTGTTTGCACAAGTGAATTCCTGCCCTGAACTTCAGCTTCCACATCTGTTCAATGGAGTCTGTAAGATACTTGTGAAGATTCAATGGAAAGACGTGAAGAAGACCCCTGGCTCTGTGACTGTCTCCACCATCTCCATGACCCTTTTAAATCCCATAGACCATTAAGAGTAAGAAGGGTCCTTGGAGATCCCTGAGATGATCCCAAATTTCACAGGGGAAGAAAATGAGAGAGAACAGGCTTGAGCACTAGCCTAAGAGCTTGGAACCCAGGAGGGCGTGATACGGAAGCAGGTGGAGAGCAAGACAGGTCAGAGAGGGGTCACCAAGCTTTCTCCAAAGGGGAAGGGAAGCAGTCCTAGGACAGGAAGTCAGAAGAGATAGGTCCCCACTGCTCAGCTTCCTGTGGTAAAAGGGACCTCAGGTTCTCAGCCATGCTCCCCCAGGAGACCTCACACTCCTGTTCCAGCCAAGGCCCTCAAGGCCCCTAATCATTGACACCCACTCCTGCCTCAGTCGTTTGCCTGTGAATATCCACCTCACATAGTGGGTAGGGAGCCCTCTAGAATTGTGAGTCTTCCCTCCATCCTCTGGAGATCTGGCCACCCTTTGCCTCTCAGGTGGCTAGGTGCACAGCAGGATCAAAGAGCCTGAGTATGTGAGCATCAGGGCAGGACTGGGCCAGCCAGGCCACGCCATCTCTGGCTTTCTGTCCCCTGCCTCATCCTTCAGCACAGGTACTGAGTCTAGAGGCTCTTGGAGCCAGGCAAGCCCCATGGCACAGATGGAACAATAGCCCAGAGAGGGCAGGGATGTGCCCACAGTCACACACAGAGCAAAAGAATTCAGGTGCCCAGCGGCCCTCTGCCTTGGGATCCATGTTCAGCATTGGCCTTTGGGACGAGGCCTGACCTCACAGGGGGTGCTATCTGCCTCCTCCTCCCCAGAGCACTATGCAGGCCTGGGACCAGGCCAGACCAGAGGCCAGGAGGGAGGGAAAGGGCAGAGGTGGCCTCCAGAAGCTCTGTCCCTTTCTTCTGGCTCCAAATGCTGGGCCAGAGCCACAGTGACTTCCAGGAACCTCTGGACACAGCAGTAGGGAGAAGATAAGTCTGGGGGAAATGGGGTGAGGTAGAGGAAATCAATCAGGTAGGCAGTTAGGTGGCCCCTCCCCCCCCAGATTCATGCGCACAGGGCATGTCCAGCAGGCAGCTGGCTTTCCCAGCTCAGGGGGCAGACCAAGAACAGGCTGTGGGGAGCAGGGAGCTCAATAAATACCTGTGGTTGAGTCCCAGTCTCCGGGACTGACCCAATCATTCCTGGGAACTCTGGCTTCAGAGCTGCTGTGTGACCTTGGCAAGCCACTCCCCTTTCTGAACCTCAGCTTTTTCATTTATCAACAGGAATAGGATGATGAGAACACCGTGTTCTTCAAAGAGTTACCAATGGGGTCAAATGCCAAAATGTTGACGAAGATGTGAGCCCAAGTGGAGAGAGGCAGGGGCTTTGGAGCCAGGCTGACCTGGGTTCCACTCCTGCCTCAGCTGCTATGTGACCTCAGGCAAGTGACCTCACCTCTCTCAGCCTCAGTTTCTTGGTAGCTTGGAGATAAGCCTACTACTGCCCAGGACTGGTATGAAGGTCAATCAGACAATGGAGATAAATGCTCAACTCAGAGCAGGGGCTCTTATCAGAAACCAGAATCCTGGAGTCTTGGGGATAGGGGAGCTCGGAGACCTCTACCTGTCCCCCAGAGCTCCACGTGGCTGTGCTGAGGGGATCCGAGATCTCGGGATCACCTCCCTTTCCTGAGCCAAGGCCAAGCACCCTCCTTAGGCCCCAACTCTGCTCACCTCCTGGCCCCAGCCCCCTTCACTGTGGGGAGCACAAAAGAGAGAACTAAGCAGGGAGGCTAGAGATCTGGGTTCCAAGGCTGGCTCGGCTGGGGCTTGGCTGTGTGAGTCTAGGCTAGCCCCTGCTCATCTCTGGACTTGCACTCCAGTAAGGAGTGATTATGAAATGGGGATTGCAAAGGCACCCCCAACCTCTGCTCAGTCTGAGAGGGAAGGAAGGTCAGGTGTATGCCCTAACTACAAGCCCACAATACCCCAGTTTTCCCAATCCCCTCTACTCTCAAGGAAGAACACCTGACAAATCTGATATGGCCACAAGAGGTCTATTGTGGAGGTCTGGCTCCCAGACTCATCAATTCCAGTCCTGGACTGGGCTGGGTTTATTCATTAACCAAGCCAGATGGAGGAGGCAGCTCCACTCTGTTGACACAGAGGGTGGGAGTCCCAGGCTCAGTTCAGACTTTCCCCTTCCCTTCCTTCTGAAGAGCCAGCTCGATGGGGAGATTACACTTCCCTACCCCATTGCACTGTCCAGCCTGAGCCTTTCCCAGGTTACAAGCCGGAAAACAACCTTTTTCTCACAACTTTGCTCACTTTGTATTCAACTTGTTCCTTCATTCGTTCCTTCCTTCCATCCTTCATTCAACCAACATCCCTGCTGGGCCTGTGTTGGAGGCTGAGGACACAGAGGATAGGACATGTCCCTGTCCCTGGAGAGCACTAAGTTGGAACATACCAATGCCCCTGCCCTTCCCTGCTCCTCAGGCTTAGACACAGGTCCAGCTCCAGGGAAGCCCCTGGCTCAGGGTCCTCAGGCCCAGGTAGAGAGTCCCAGAAAAGGAGAAAAAGAGACACACATGGGAACTGGGAGAGAAAAAGACAGTCAGATAGCCAGGGTGTAGACAGGGAGTCAAGAAGGGAACAGGGAAGACAGAACAGGTGAGCCAGGTGTCTACATGGGGACAGATGGACAAAGCTCTAAATGACTAAGACAAAGTGAGACAGAAAGGCACAGAGTCAGACAGGGAAGGTCAGACATCTCTGGCCCTGCTATGAGGCCCTGATGCCAGAGCTAAATCCGAATCCAAGGGCAGGTCCCAAGCAGGAGGGGCTGGAGTTGGGGGAGGGTAGGAGAGCTCTCCAAGTCCAGTGCCCTGCTCCCACCTCTGCTGGCTTCCACCACAGGAATACACTTCTCCATGTGTTTGAGAAGGAAAGCAGGAAGGCTGAGGCAAGAGACAGAGGAGGGCACAGTCTACAGCCAGGAGCCCACTGAAGGGAGACCTGCCCCCTTGAAAAGTGGCACTCACAGTAATGTCAAATGTGTTGTGTTGAAGGCAGTTACTGAGGCCTCTCATCAGAGTCTTCACTAGCCTATTCCCCATCTAGTCCCCCAGGGGAGGTGGGCTCACAGGGTCCCAAACCCCAATCCAGTCCTCTTCTGACAAAGAGAAGAAAATGATGGGGTTATGAGGAGTGGAGTGGATGGCTGTGAGAGAGACGAGACTGAATATGCCTGCATCTTCCCTGCTTCTGCTGGCCTACACCCTGGTCCCTCCTTCCCCAGCCTGCCAGACCAGCTTGGCCCTGTGTGAGGCAGGGACATCTAAGCCCTGCTTTCAGGATCTGCCAGCCAGGATCCTGAGTCCCTGCAGGAGAGACTCAGGGGACAGCCAGGAGGGAAGAGGGAAGAGCAGGGTATCAGGCAGGAAGAAGTGCAGAGAGTGGGGAAAGAGACCCAGTTCTGGCTGAGAGAATCAGGAATTAGGGACTGAAGGGCTCAGTCTCCCACCTGAGATGACTCAAGTCAGGAACTGGTGAAGGCTTCAAAGGCAGAGGGCTCCTTGAGAAAGACCACTAGCCTAGGCGGGCTTGGCCGTGGACCACCTTCCTGAGCAGGCAGCGGCTGAGTGAGTCACACCCCCTGGAGAGGCCTCAGCTGGTCCATCTGTGAGATGGGGGCTTGCCCAGCAAACTGCCTCCTGGGTTCTGCAGGAGACTCTGAGGTGCACAGCCAGGTGTCTCTACCTCTGCTGGAGGACCAGGAGACTCCCAGTCAGAGGGAGTCAGGGCGCAGTGCAGGCTGCAGCTGCTGTGGGGCCACCCTACCTTGATCTTGTGCAGGGTACGATCCATCTCCACAGCCTGCACCCACACAGACACACCGGCCTTGCTGTAGGTCAGGTTCCAGCCCGCCTCGGCCTCACACTCTGACCGGAAGCTGCGGAAGTCCTGGTCGTCGGGCACCTGGACGCTGTCGCGGCCCAGGACTGGCCGAGGCCCTGGGGTCTCTGGGGAGGCAGCTGACTGCTCCATGGGGAGGCCCAGGGCCCTGGTCCTGGTCCGGCTCTCCTGGGTCCTCCGCGGAGGCTCCAACAACGTCGACGCGGCTGCAGATGCTGACGCCACCTTCCAGGGACCTGCAAGACCGGTTTGGGAACCGGAGTCAGAACGCTGCGGGCGCGCGTGCGGCTGTCCGGGGTCCTGGCAGGTAGCGAGTTCGAGAGAGGCAGCGGCTGGCCCCCTGGCCAGCGCGCACCGCCGCCACTGGGCAGTACGCCCCTCTCTCTCGCCGCAAAAGGGCGACCTCAGACCGCCGGGGGTGGGAGCCGGAGTGGGGGCTGCGTGTCGGGGTGCGGGGGGAGCCGTCGGGACGCAGGGGAGGCCGGGACCCGAGGTGACGGACGGTCTGGTGGGGTCCGCGCAGTGCTGTACCGACTGGCTCAACTAACTCGGCAGCGGCGCCGGCGCGGGAAGCGCGCGGGGCCGGTGGTGGGGGCGGGGTGGGGCGCCCGCGGGGCCGGCAGGCTCACCTGTGCCCGCTACTCGCCGGGGCCAGCCGGGGCCGGGGGTGCGAGCGCCTCTGCCGCCGCCGCCGCCGCCGCTGCCCGGGCGACCGGGTTCTAGGGGGAGGAGCGGTGGGTCCCGCCGCCCGGCCCCGCCCCGCGTCCCCCTGCCCCGCGCGCCCTCCCCCCCGCCTTCCTCCCTTCCCTGGGGCTAGGCTGGGGGCTCCGGGGGCTCCGCTCGCCTGGGCTTGGTATTTTCCAGGCTGCGGAGGTACCGCTGACGGGGCTTGGAGCCCCGCCCCACCCCGCCCAGCCGGGTCCTAGCGCCCGCCCCCATCGCCCCCGAAGAGGACCTGGCCGGACCTCTTCAGGCAGGGTTTGAGGAGGGTCCAAGATAGATAGGGCTCTGAGAGGAAGAGCGAGGAGGTGCTAGAAGGGGGATTCTGGAAGTTAATTGTGAACCCTTTATCTCCAACACCCTCCCACACTCACAGGTACACACCTCTGCAACAGCCTACTTAAGACATACAAG
This sequence comes from Antilocapra americana, assembly GCA_007570785.1. Lineage (NCBI taxonomy): Eukaryota > Metazoa > Chordata > Mammalia > Artiodactyla > Antilocapridae > Antilocapra > Antilocapra americana. Next base: position 2,528,638 of record ML663009.1, on the reverse strand, counting down.
CAGCTGTCCCTAGAACCACCCAGAGACATCCCCCACACCACACCCCTGAGGCCCAAAGATGGACATACTCCTCCCACCATAATTTAGAGCCCACAGCTAGCCTCCCCCACCAATCACTGGCCTCAAGGTTCACAAGGTGGCTAGACTTGGACAAAATCTCCACTCCCATCGCAGTCCCAGCTGGGAGCTTTAATCCTCCTCCAGTCCCAGACTCTGGCCCTTGTCCACCCCCAGTCCTCCTGAGCACCCCTGTACATATTCACACACCTCCCATGGATTAGACTAGGCTTTCCAGAGCATCTGGCTCCAGAGCTCTGGGGCTCCCTGGCCCTCCCCAGGCAGAGCTGGCCAGAGCTCCACAGCCACAGGGGAGATATGTCCACCAGCATTCCAGCCACCCCTTCCAGCCAGAGCGACTGTTACCTGCCCCCTGGGTCCTAGTGCTAGCTCTGTCTCCAGCTGCTCTGTGTGACCTGAGGCCAATAGTTCAATTTTTCTGAGGTCAGGCCAATATGAGTGTGGCAACAGGCCCAAGGCTGAGCATTCACTGACCCTAGTGACTAGGGAGGGCTCGTGGTGAGCTCCTCTAGATGGGCAGCTAATAGGGCACAAGTGCCCATCACTTGCCCAGTGCCATCAGTGAGTACATGGCCATCCTGCCAAGATTCCAGGTCTCAGCCTCCTCCCACCCCAGGGTTCCTTCCTTGGCTGTGGCTGCCCTGTCTCTCTGGGCCTGAGTTTCCCATCTGTAGAATGTGAGCATGTGAATGTATAACCTCCTAGCCTCACCATCCTCGAGCTCTAGGATGGAACAGCTTTTCTTAAAGGTGCTAGAGAAAGATGAGGAGTTGTCACGGAGGATTCACAAATAGAGGTGTTTCTTCCTCAAGTGCTTAGGGCTCTGAGATGTTTGTGAATCAGGCCCAATTTTAAAAGTCGAGGGGCTGAGGAGGGAACTGTGATGGCAAGTCACCCCAAGGGGCATTCTGCAAAGTAAATCTTGTAAAATGAGTTGCAGGTCCCCACGAGGCTTGTGTGATGACCTTGGATCTCCAGTGTGAGCAGCACAGTCAGATAATCATCCTTGGCCCTTCTAACCCACATTCTTTAAGTGTGTGGTAGTGAGTGGGGTGGGGTGGGTGGGGGTGGGCTCTGGGGTCAAGAGGCCAGGGCTCTGGCTCTCTGCTATACACATCCTCTGCCTTCACCCCAGCCATAGACAGTTCACTTCCCCTCCCCTGACTTCAGTAGTTTTATCTGACAGCCTCATACCCAGGCTAATGAGAGACTCAAAAGAGGGGTATACAGAGCCTGCTTTGTGAACGTAGCCTCTGGGATCTGCCATGAAGAAAAGGGAGAGGAGCACTGGCCTGGTGGCTTCTGCCTTTTTAGGGCCCCAGTGACACACGTCATCTGACAGCAGGCACCAGGGTAGTACACCTCTCATCCCCATTGCCTAGTACTGGGAGAAAGAGATAAGGCTGAAGTGACAGCAGGAGATAGCAGTGAGGACAGGCTCACAGGACTTCTCCACCCCCAAGAGCACTGCCAGTCTGAGACACACAAATTCAGGGAGGTAGAGATGGCAGAAATCAAACCAGCACTCAAAAATCCAAATATAGATTAACCAAGAATAAATCTTTTGAGTCTGGGGTCAGAAAAGGTGGTGACCTGGTACCCCTGGGCTCAGGTGGCTATGCCCTGGGCACAACCCTGCCTGGAGGTTTAGGCCAGGCTAGCTGGAGCATAAATCCTCATTCATCAACAATTTGCCCTTGCAGGCCCTCCCAGTCCCCCAGGAATTTAGGTGTCTCTGGCTCAAGGGTTTATAACAACCGCCCAAACACGCCTGGATCAAAGCAGATTCATATCCCATCTCAAACAACCCTGAGCAGCAGAGAGAAGGGGAGGATCCTGGCGAGGAATCCTAGGACTTGGCGATCCCTGCTTCCCACAGCCTGGTGTAAAGTGGACCTGGGTTCAAATCCTGTTGATACCATTTCCTAAATGTGTGACCAGAGCAGGTGACATGTCCTGTCTGAGTTTCAGTTTCTTCATCTAGAATAATAATACCCACTCTGAGAATTATTGCAAGGAAAAGAGTTGTATACATGTCAGTTTCACCCCCAAACAACTACAAGTATTAATTGGAGAGGGAAAGGTAGGGAGGAATAAATACACTGTTCAAAGATGGCATATTTCCTACAAAAAGTCTTAAGGAAATAACTTTATAGGATGGTTGTTAAGGTTCTCATGAAAGAGTAAACAGTGGAAAAGGTTGGCAAAGCACAACCCTGTCTGCCCCCTGCAGCCCCTGTCGCAGTCCCAGGGGCTCCTGGACAGAAAGTGGATTGGGTGAAGGGCCCTTCTGGGCCCCAGCCCCAGGATGGGGACAACACCAAGCAGGACTCAGAGTGGGGGTGGGAGGCGGGAGCAGGTATGAGAAAGAGAAGGTGCTTAGCAAGCTGAGAGGCATCAGAAGAATGTGAGGAATCGTGACCCAGGGCGCTGAGCAAGTGCGGATATTACACGTGCCCCTCACAGAGAGAGAAGCTGAGGTGTGGGAGGCATAGGGACGCCCCTGAATCAAAGTAGGACAGAAGCCATCTGGGGACCAGGAGTACCTAGTAGGACTCCTGGAATAGCGTGGGGGGTTGTTTAGAGATATTCACACCAGTTCTTGTTTATTGCCCCCTGACAGCTGTTGGAACAGAGTCAGGACACCTGCCTGGAGGCATCTGTGACCTGGTCCATAACTCTCCTCTCTCAACTCCCCTCACTGAGTTCCCATCAGGACTAAAGACCTACAGACTAACATCATCTGGCCATAGCCCCTAACTGTACAGATGGAGAAACAAAGGTCCAAGCAGCAGGGTCAGAGCACAGATAAGATCTTAGGTCTCCCAGCTCCTAACCCAAGGCTCTGTCCCTGCTCTCCACTATATGCCACCCCTTTCACTACCCTGGGGGTGACCTTGGGGCAGTCACCACCCTCTGCTTCAAGATTCCTCCACTGCCCAAAGGCCCCCACCCTGCCTAGTGTCCTAGACAATGAGGGACTAGCAGGTCCTGACTTGCTCCTGGTGCTCCCTCCTACTCACCATCTAGTCAGACAGACGGATGGCTGCCTCTATCTCCCCTCTGGGAGATGAGGAGAAGGCCCCCCTGACCCCTTCTTCCCCCAGCCCCTCTCCTCTGGGGTAACTGGCCTTGCCAGTTTGGGTGAGAAAATTCCCCGGTTGTCTAGGGGAATGAGGCAGTATCCTGGGGGCACCATTCTAGAAGACTGAACAATGACCTGTGTGATGTCACCAGGAAGCAGCAGAGAGGTGATTCCAGAGGCCCCCCTGGAAGGGCCAAGGACAGAGCACTCTGAGGCCCCCCGGGGCTGGCATAGCGTTGAGGGATGTGTCCTTCACAGTTTGATGGCAGGTGGCAACAGGTTCAGCTGCTCTAGTCCCACCTGGAGCCGGATCTGAGTGTTTGCCCAGGGTGGGTCTCCTACCCCTGCTGGGCCTCACTGAGCAAACAGCTCAAACACTGCCCTGAGTGAGCTGTTAGAGCCTGAGGGAATCGCAGAGAGGCACACAGTCAGAGTTAGCCATATCCTCTCTCCTGGCTGTCACAGCCAAGTGCTGTGATAGGGACAAAAATAAGTGATTAAATAGTTAATCCCACTAGGGGATTATAAGTAGAAAAATATGGGAAACTCCTGTAAATTAATGATTACTCGAAAAAGCAGGTTTGCTTAACCACAAAACTAAGCAGGCTTGCTTAGCAACAAAACCATGCAACAGAAGCACAGGACGTGTCCCCAAACAATAAAACAATGGTGGCATGAGACCCACACCCAGACCAGTGAACTTAATAAGTTAATGACTCCCAAAACAGGCTCTGTGCACACACACAAAAAAACCCATCATTTATGGGAAAGTGACTTTTCAAAATGAAAGACCCTCACTGTACTGAGACCTGAAAATATTTTTCGAAAGTGCTAAGACAGTCCTGGCCTAACCATATATGGAGGGACAAGTAAACTTCCCTGCCCTGTCTTGGGGAGGAACTGATGATGGAAACGTCATGTGTACTCAAGAGAGACAAAGAAGGTCTTCTCCCCCTTCCCACTTTTCCTTTGATTATAAAACTGTAGCCCACTAAGTTCTGGGGGCACTCCCCACCCACCTGCTTGTAAGCCTCACAAGGGTCTTATTCTCATAAATCACTTCTTATCTACCACTTTGCTCTCGCTGAATTCTTCTCCACGCTGACATAAGGACTATGGTATGAAGCTTTTCGGAGCCCCGCTGAAATGATACCAATTGGTTTCACGATCACACCCATCTCCCGTCTCAGTTCACACAGCCACATACCTTCTCAGTCTCATGCATGGGAATCCAACAGGGGTACACTGGCTTGAGCAAGCCAGGTCACCCAAGGAGGATTGCCAGATAAAACACAGGATACATCTTGAAATTTGAGTTTCAGATAAGGAAAATCATTGTTAGTATGTTTCAAATATTTGCTAAATCTGGCAACCTTACACCTGGGGCCCTACCATACCCACATCACACAGCCTCCAAGAGCTACACACCAGTCCCCTCACAGACCTCAGTCTCTGGCCTGCCCTGGGAATGTGGTCAGCACCTGGGTTACAACTGTTGTGGGCACACGTGCGCACGCACACACACACACAAATGGCCTGGCACATCCTCTCCGTGAAGAGGTCCTGGGGCAGAGTAAGAGTCTGCCACACTCCTTTTGTCTAAACTTCACAATAACCTTAGGTGGAAGGTCATGCAGGGACTCTTAGCCCCGTTTGAAAAATGAGGAAAATAAGGCCCAGCAAGAAACAGAACTTATCCTATCCCCACGTGTGATCTCTGGCAGGAGGAAGGAGGGGTATGAGGGAAGTCTTGTTATACCTGGGCCAGGCTGTGTCCCTGGCAGGTCTGAGCTCCTCAAACAGGCCTCTCAAAGGAGCCTCTTCCTCGCAGGAACAATAGCCTAGGGGTTTGGGGGTGGGCCCTCTGACCCTTCCCCCATTCAAGGGTGATACTAATAGCTCCCCCAGAGGCCCATTTAGTTCCAGGAGGTGGGAACTGTTCTGTCAGGGTACTGCAGGCTCAGCTTTGAGATGAAAAAATATGAAGAAACCAAAAGAAGGAAGGTATGAGGCTTCCAGAAAAGAAGAGGTCATCCCAGGGCTGGAGCTCTTTCCCTGGTAAAAGGGCCAGACAACCTAGTCCTCCCCAAAGACACACAAAGACACCTCCACCCCACTGCCACCCAGCCTGAGCACAGAGTTGAAGGGAGGGCCTGCAGTCAGGTAGATGGATCAAGAGCCTCTGACAGAAAACTCCAGGGCTTTCAGAAGGTTGCATCAACCCAGCAATTGAACTGGGTTCCTGCAGGCAGAGGTGCCTAGCAGACATTAGCAGGAGAAGGACCTTCCCTGCAGAGGGGTTGCTGACCATCTGGGTTTGGGGCCCTTCCAAAGAGGGAGTCTCCATGGTTCTATCCTGGGCCCCATTGACTGTGGGCAAGGCCAGGCATCTCTCTGGTCTGTTTTCCTGCTGAGGTGCTTAAGATGCCTCTCTCCTGGCCTGGGGCAGCTGGATGGGCTCTGTAAACTGTGGAGTCCTGCATGGTGAGGAATGCATGCAATAGAGCTCTGTTAGTCTCTTCTTTCCTCCAAGCTTAGGAGCACCCTGGGCAGCAAGACCCTGCAAGGCCCAGAGAGAGGCTCCCAGTCCCTGGAGGACTGGGAGGGAAGGACAGGAGAGGAGGCAGCACAGATAGGGTAAAATACCCTGCTCAGCAGTCTAGCGTAATGGCTAAGAGCCTGGGCTAGAGAGCTAGGCCGTCTGGGTTAGAACCTCTTACTGTGTGATCTAGAATAAGTTACTCAACCTCTCTGTCTTGGTACTCCCATTTCTATGAACAAGTAGGCTAGTAGGACTTACATCTTTGCCTCCAGGATGAAGTGAGTTCATGCACGTGGAGAGCTTAGCATGGTGCCTGGAAAGCAACAAGGGCTCAATAAATGCCACAGCTACTATCAAATCTTGTCTCCTAAGCTCCCTTACCCCAGGTCTGGCAGCTGTCCCCAAGGCATAGCCTCTTTTCTAAGTCTCTGCTCCTGGACCTGGAGGCAGTTGCCTCCCTCTTCTGACCTGGAGGAAAAGAAACAATCTAGGTTCACCTGGAACCTGAGGGCTGAGAATAAAGCAGAAGTGACCATTGTAACATCTTGTCCCCCTCCCTCACCTCAATTCCTAACAGAGCCACAAAGGCCTGGATGGGTCCCCTTTGGGAGGCCTTCACTCAACGGCATGAGCTCCTCGTATCCACACAACCCCATTCTCAGTGTCTGATAACAGGGCACCAGGACAGCAGCAGGCCCCAGGGAGCCTGGCTATGCCTAGCCAGTGGACAGTACTGAGATGTCCACACCCCAGGGGCTGGTTTCTAGGACCCTTTGAAGGGCTCGTGTGGGGAAGGATTGCTAGGAGCTCTGTCAGTGAGTGGGGCTGAAGACTGTACCTTGGGTCAGGGTTCATTCTGAGGTCCAAAATTCGTACCTGGGCAGGCCTAGAAGAAGCCCATCTTTCCTGGGGCATTGCTGTGTTGGGGACTGCCCCCTGCCCTGAGGCACTGGTACCCCCGGTTAGTGGGCATCTCCACGGTGCTTCCCCTGGGGGCGGCTGCCTCCTTCAGCACCTTCTAAATTTAGGGCTTGGGCTCTGTGACTCATTACTGAATCTGCTTTGCTGCCCTCCTCCAGGAGTGTGCTCCCACGGTATTTTTATCTTCTGCTGCCTCAGACTCATTAATAAGGCCCTAGAATCCTGCAGCAGCCACATGTACACCACTGAGAGCGCCCCAGTCCACCCAGCTCAGCTCTGGACTGCTCTCTGACCGGGTCGTATACTCCCCTTCCCTTTACCTATCTGTGCACCCACCCCCAACCAGGTGTCCACATCTGGCTCCAAGTGTGACTGCAGTGGCAGAGGGAAAACAGAGATGGAGTCAAGGCCTGCCCCCTCCTAACCAGCTGCCAGGCAGAGCCCTGACCAAACACCAGAACATCTGAGTTCTGGCCTAGACTCACCCCCACCTTACTGTGGGGCTCTGGGTGAGCTCTCCAGTCATCTCTTTCTTTATAAATAAGGGGTTTGAACCAGACCTCCACCAAGGTGACCTGGACCAGAGCTGAAAGTACCAATGGACCAGACTGCCACCTTCAAACAGGGTGAGCTGGGGGCAGGGTATCTGATATTGGGCCCCGTCTCCCACCCAGGCACCTCTCTGTCCCCAGCTCCTGCTCTGTTCAGGGGACACACACAGTTCAAGACCCTGCTGTCAGCCTTTTGGGACTTCTACCCTGCAGGGAGGAAGGGTCATGGTTCTGGTCTCACTCCCCAGGGCTGTACTGTGCAGTTCGGGGCAAGAATCACCTTAACTCTGGACCCAGGTTGTAGGAAACATGAATCACATGCGTGTGGAGGTGTAAATGCTCCCTGCCAGGTTCCCAGTGCCAGAGGGAGAAATGGGGATGCGAGTGCCTCCCACCTCTCAATTTTCACAAACACAGGCTGCCTGGGTACAGAGTGGAGGTATCTGGGAGGCAGACAGACCAAGGGTGGTGGCATCTCGGCTCCTGCCGGACTCTAGGAGAACCCTATCTCCAGCTGGCCTCCACCTGTGTTCATGAGTAACAAAGAGCGGCTAATAGTTACTGAGCGGGTACCATGGGCCTAGTGCTGTTGTATGCACTTAACAGTTCTTAACTCATTTAATTCATAGTTACACCTCAGGTAGCCCTGGATACAGCTTACCACCCCTACTCTAGAGACAGTGAGGCTTGGAGTAGGGTAGTGACTCACCAAGGATCACAGCAGTAAGTCACTGGGAGGGCAAGTTAAAAGCTGAGTCTGACTGCAATCCTGGCTTCTGCTTGTACCCTAAGGTAGCTCTTCTCAGCGTATACATTAGACACTCAATAAATGTTTGATGAAGATGTTTGATCACTGCCATGTCATGGAAAGATCCCTATCCTAGTCCAGTTTTACGCCAGCTCCTTGTGTGTCCTGAAGAGAGTCTTTTCTTCTGTTAGCCTCAGTTTCCCTTGCTTAAAACAGAGACAAGTGAAGGCCCAGAGAATGAGGCAGTTAGAGGTGGGAAAGATCTTGAATTTCTATTTCTACAAACACCTTCCTTTCATGACTTGCCTGAGGAGGCCCCGTTTGCAACCAGACCTTAGTGGCTCCTAGCCCCTCCCACACCTATGTCCAGAACTTCTAAGAGCACTCCAGAGAGAAACAACTGGGTACAGCCCAGCTCCAAGGGACAGAGAAAAGTTCACTATCTTGGTTGGTGGTATGATTTGCCAACGATGCCACCTGACAGCGCCACCTGGTTGGAGGAGTGGCTCCTAAAGCCTCTCAGCTCAACCTGTATCACTTCCTCAGCATCCAAGCCAGCCCAGGTACCACCTCCAGCTGTCATGGGCAGCTGTCAGAGCCCCAAATGGAATCACCTGAGCATCCAATTCCTCTCAGGTTCAGAAATAGAGATCACCGTTTTCCATTCAGGGTTGGTCCCCTTAACACTAGCCCCTCATCTGCCCCATCTGAGCTCCTTCCCTTATCTGGGTCACTCTTCTGAGAAGTAGGATCTGTACAGCTTCTGCCACACTGTCCTCTGTCTCCAGGATTCTCCAGTTCCTCCTTAATTTCTTGCCTTTGGTAGTCATCTCAATAGAGCAGGGTCTTCCTCCACTAGGCCCAGAAGTTAGAAGGATTAGGAATAGGGGCTTCTCCAGACTCTGAGCACAGTCTGTCTCTCTAAGCCTATATGCAACAAAGACGCTAATCCTGGAGGTGCAAGGAAGAGCTCCAAGCCCAAACGCTGGCAGCCTGGGTTTTAGCCCTTGTTCACAGACTGCTGAGACCTGGAGCAAGCTCCTGCCCCTGTAGGGGCCCTCAGTTTTGCAATATGTAGTATGATGAAATAGTTCCTCAATCTGCAATCACCTGATTATAATAATCTTCTGCTCTTATAGATTGCTCTGCAACTTAGTTTCATTTCTGCATCTTATTTGATCCTTCCAATATCCTATTTCCATTTACAAATCAGAAAGCTTAGGTCCTCAGGGGAACAGAACTACCAAGGTCACACAGCAACTCAGAGACAGTGTCTAGAGTCCTTGCATCCTGAACCATCGTTGGTCCCTCACACGCAAAGATGCTAGGACTCTCGCTGCATCACTTTCTCTGACCCGCTGTCCCACTGGCAAAGTGAGTACTCCAAAGAGCAGATTAACAGATGTAATGAAGGGAGCTGTCCTTAGCAAACCATTAAAAAAAAAAAAAGAGCAGAAAAATAACGGTACCGTTACATTACTGTTTATTACTGTTATCTTTGCTAAGGCGCCCCCGCGTGTCCATCCCCAGGCGCTCTGTTCGCGCAGGCCCACTTCGGTGTTTACAGAAGCCCTGAGGCCCGGCATTTGCGCGTGCGCTTCCCGTCAGGGATAGCCCCACCGCCCGCCGGCGGACGCTGCTTTCCCCTAGTGGTTGTGGCTGGAGTGGAACTAACGTTCCTTGGGGCCCGGTCGGTTCTGCCTTGGGTTGAGGCGTCTCTACAACTCCGGAGCGGCGGAGGCCTAAGCAGTGGCAGGGAGAGGCACAATGCGGTCTCTCCATATTCCTGCATCTCAAGTCACCGTTGCCCGAAGTCTCGGGTGCCAACTTTCGGGCCCCTCACAGCACACTTGGCGGCAGCGGTGAATTGGACCGGAACTGACCACGCACTGCCTCATGGGAGCCTTAGTTCGCGGCTAGAACCTTTCCGGAGTTGGAACGCTGTTTAAACTACATTTCCCAGAAGTCCAAGAGGCCAGCGTCTCAGAAGAAGGCCCCGGGGCTTGTTGGGAGATGGAGTGTGGCGATGGTAGTGAGTTTGTGCAGGAAGGGAAACGTAAGGCGGTGGAGCCTCCGGCTTTTAGCCTGGGTTGTGGGTTCGAGGTACGCATGAGTTACGTGGTAGCGGTCAAAAGAAGAGAGTAGCGCTGTTGGGCTGAGACTACACTTCCAGGGGTCACCATTGCCTGTGACTCCGTTCTCTTACTGCTTGTAACGATGAAAATATTCTACAGCTGCACTGTCCAATAGGGTAGAGACTAGCCTGTGGCTGCTGAACATTTGACATGACGTTAAGTGCCATGAAAGAAGAAAAATATTTATTTGAATTTATTTAAAAATTAAGTCCAATTAATTACTTTTAGTTAAATTTAAATAGCCACCTATGGGCTCAGTTCAGTTCAGTCGCTCAGTCGCTTCTGAATCTTTGCGATCCCATGAACTGCAGCCTGCCAGGCTTCCCTGTCCATCAACAACTCCTGGAGCCTACTCAAACTCATGTCCATTGAGTCGGTGATGCCATCCAACCATCTCATCCTCGGTCGTCCCCTTCTCCAGCCTTCAATCTTTGCCAGCATCAGGGTCTTTTCCATGAGTCAGTTCTTCGCATCAGGTGGCCAAAGTATTGGAGTTTCAGCTATGGCTAGTGGCCACCTTATTCCACAGTACACAGTGTACTAGACCTCCTAGTGTTCATAATAACAATCATCTTCCAGGTTTTTGAGACCTAAGACTTTATAGTTTTCTTTCTACTGTCGACTGAAAAAAAGTACACCACGTGAAAGTTGAGAACTACGTTTTATTAGCAGCCTTACTGGAGTCTGTAACCTGGGATGGCAGCCTCTCAGATAGCTCTGAAGGAATGTTCAAAAGAGGTAAGGGAGGAGCAAGGAATTTTTCCTGAAAAAAAAAAATGTGTAGTGAACATCCAAAGATTATTGCTATTCATACACAAGAAACCAGACATCGCAAATTAACTTTTAGTGCCCTTTTATGTATGGGAAGATGCAAGAATCTAGGCTCACTGAAATTATTCCTTTGGGATGGTTTTGAACTGTGGTGTTGGAGAAGACTCTTGACAGGCCCTTGGACAGCAAGGAGACCCAACCAGTCAATCCTAAAGGAAATCAGTCCTGAATATTCATTGGAAGGACTGATGCTGAAGCTGAAACTCCAATACTTTGGCAACCTGATGCAAAGAACTGACTCGTTGGAAAAGACCCTGATGCTGGGAAAGATTGAAAGTGGGAGGAGAAGAGGACGACAGAGGGTGAGATGGTTAGATAGCATCACCGACTCAATGGACTTGAGTTTGAGTAAACTCCGGGAGTGGGTGATGGACAGGGAAACCTGGCATGCTGCAGTCCATGGGGTCGCAAAGAGTTGGACACGACTGAGCAACTGAACTGAACTGATGCATCTTAAACTATCTAGGGTTAGAATACTGTTGTTCTCGATCCAGAATTCCCCCTCAGGGTGTATCCATTGTAGGGAGTAACTGCAGGGGCTGATGACTTGATGGCAGGAAACATTCTTTGTTTACTTACTTGACAGGCAACATTTTTTTTTTTTTGTCCACACTGCCCACTTACTACACTCAGTCTTTGCAGATTCCACCTCCTTTGTGTGTCCCTTGAAAATCTAAAAATTAGTTCAGGCTGTAAAAACCTGCTGTGGTGTTCATCAAGTTGGAATAACAGAGAGAAAGCCAGCTGCAAAATTAATAAGAAACAAAATTTTTCCCAGGTTCATACTGCAGCTATAAAATATTGTAACAACCCTCTTCTTGGAGTGATTATTTCTTACTCACTGAGTAAGTTTGTTTTCTAAAATCATAGACTATCAGAAATTTTGCTTTTAGAATAGGAATGGAACTCTTGCCTGGAGGACCTACATCACTAAGAGGACAGGGTTTACAACTCAGGTGTGGAGAGATTCAGAAAAGGGACTTCTAAACATGTATTCCACATGAGCCTTAACTTTATTGTTTCCAAGGAAACAGGACCCTGAGTCCACTGAGCAGTCCAGACTTGATGTAGGCTACTTTATACACAGCTCCGGTTTGCTTTGAGCTATCAAAATACTGGCTGGTTTACATTTCACCTAATTCCACCTCTCTCAGGTCCTATAAGAACTCTTTTTCTTTGTGTCTGGTAGGACACTCCATGATTCCTCTGATGTGCTGTCTTTCTCATACCAATGGGTCAATAAACGTGACTCCACTGGACTATGGATTGTCCCCAGTGGTCTTTGACTGATTGGGTTAGAACACCCTGAAATACTGGTGTCCTTCAGGTCCTCTCACAGGCCCTCTCTTCACTGCATACTCTTTTTGGATGACCTTATTCACTTCCATCCATAAGCTGATGATCCCCCAGTTTATGGCTTAGGTCTCTCTTGGGCCTCTGAGACGTCTACTTCTGGTTGACTCAGGTTCCTTAAACTCCGTGATTTTAACACTGAATTTTATTTTGGAGAGGAGGGGCAGCTACTTTCACTGCTGTGCTCCAACTAAGAACTAGGCACTGACCACCTCTGACCATGATACGGGTAGGGACACTCCTCATCTGGGTCAGATACCTCTTCACACACTGTCCTCAAACTCCAGCACGCTGGCTCAGCTGCTTTTCACATAGGTCAGCAGCCCAAACCTTAGAAAGCTGGGGTGGGGTGGAGGTGGAGGGCTGCAAGTGGTAAGTGAGTCTCAATTACTCTGCCCCTTTCCCCTGATCCCTCAGTAATGGCCGGGGCCTCAAGAAAGAGGCTGCAGAGGCAATCCCACCTGTCTCCGCCTCCTCATCTCTCATGGTCCCCTCCCTTGAAGCTCTTTCAGTGGTGTCTCCAGCTCATCCAGTCTTAGACCCTACTAGTGCCTTGGAAATTTCACAGCCAACTGTTTTCACTGAGCCTGGTGGCTATGCAGAAGGGTGAGGTGTGGCCTGCCTGTGAACACTGTGGGAAGAAGCTTCATCGTGGGCTGTGTTTGGTTTTCTCTTAAACATGGCTAAAAGCAAATACACTTCAACATCTTGAGGATTTAACTTCCATGTGAAGGACCCTCTAGCCATTTCTATTCCACTTCACCTCTGCCACGTCTCATCTACCAAAGATGTTTGTATTCCTCTTATTCATGTAACTTTGACCTGACTTTTTAGAAAATGAAAAGGGGTCATCTTTCCTGTCCATTTCAAAGCACTGTTTACATTTACTCATATTGACTGATGCTCAAATCACAAGTTTCTCTCCTTGGTGGATGTAGTTTCAATATCCCATTCGAAACATTGTTTTCCCTTTAAAGCAGTAGTCAACAGTGCATTCATGCAGTTTGTAAGGAAGGTTAGGGGTCCTGGACCTCATCAGCTACAGATGAACTTGTTTCCCTCAAACCCTGAGCTTTTTGAGCATTTCATGCTTCTAAACCATTTAATTTTTAGTTCTATATTGTTTAATTCATAATCTTTGGTGGACCATTGATTGTAGACATAAACAGCTATTTAAATAGAAACATAAAAATAAACCTGTAAATCTGTCTAAAGATGATTGTTACCAGATTCTTGCATTAATCCAATCAAAATTTATATACAGCTTATCCAGATGTCACAGAGACTACTAAGCCACAGCTAGAAGAAAGAAATAAAAAGCAGACATGATGGCTTTTCATGTATGGAAAATAAAGCCAGTCCACTCTCACAGGTGTCATTTGTGAAAACTGCTTGCAAACAGCAGTCTGAACGTTTAAGCTCATCATTTAGAAACAAAACATAAACATTAGAAACAAAAAAACCTGTTGGATTTTAAAAAGTATTATGAAGTATTTCAGACATATACTTCCAATGTTAGGACACACATATCCAGTTTCTTCTTTGGGTTTTACGGAATTACATCTTTTGAGTATATCATATATAACCATTCATCCTGTCATATACTGGAGTGCAACTGCTGGGACCAAGGGTGTGTTTGAATGATTGTGTGTGTGTGTGACTATGATGTAGCCAAAGTGCCCACCCAAGAGGTTAGCTCTGTTTACACTCCTACCATCAGGAATGATGGTTCCATATCCACACCCTCACCAACTCTAAATATTAATAAATTTCTTAATTTTTACCATTCTGATGACTGAAACATGACCTCTCCTTTCATTCATACTTTAGCTTACATTTCACTAGTTGTGCATAATTTTTTTGTGTGGACCATTTGGTTTTCTTCTTCTGATAAAAAAAATCATTGCCCATTTTTATATTAGGTTTTCTGCTCTTCAGCTGACTTGTGGAAGTTCTTTACATCCTTCAGATTTTTACTAATTTGTTATAAACGTTGCAAATATTTTCTCCTCATCTACCTCTCTATCTGCCTCTCTTTTTACTTTGTATATGTCTTTTTTTGATAAAAAATATATGACGTAAAAATTACTGTTTTAAGGACTTCCCTGGTCCAGTGGTTAAGATTCTACACTTCCACAGCAAGGAGTGCAGGTCCTATCCCTAGTCAGGGAACTAAGATCTCAGGGAGCAGCCTAAAAATATATACATATATTACCATTTTAATCATTTTTAAGTGTACAATAATTCAGTGGCATTAATTACATTCACAATGTTGTAAAACCATTACCACTATTTCCAAAACTGTTTCATCATCTCAAACAGAAATTCTGTAAACATTAAGTAATAACTACGCATTCCTCCACATACCTCTGTAACCTCTAATCTACATTGTTTCCATGAATTTGACTATTCTGTATATTTTATATAAGTGGTCACAAAATATTTGTCCTTTTGTGTCTGACGGTTCATGCGGTATAACTTTTCAAGGTTCAGAGAAGTTATAGCCTGTATCAGAACTTCGTTGCTTTTTATGGCTGAATAACATTTCACTGTAAGTATAAACCGCATTTTGCTTATTTATTCACCTGTTAACGGACATGAGTTGTTTCCACCCCTGTGCCTGTGCTTGTGCATGCATGCTAAGTCGCTTCAGTAATGTCCAACTCTTTGCAACTGCACAGCCTGTAGCCTACCAGGCTTCTTAGTCCATGGGGTTCTCCAGGCAAGAATTCTGGAATGAGTTGCCATTCCCTCTTCCAGAGGATCTTCCTGACACAGGGATCGAATCTGAGTCTCCTGTGTCTCCTCTGTTGCAGGTGGATTCTTTACTGCCAAGCCACTGGGGAAGCCTCATTATGAACAAGGGTATACAAATATCTCTTTGAGTCCTTGCCTTCAGTAGACCTTGGAGTGGAATTAACTGGTAGGTTCTATGTTTAATACATTATGTTCTATGTTTAACCGTTTGAGAAACCATCAAACTTTCCCACAGTGGCTGCACCATTTTACATTCCCACTAGCAATGTCCAAAGGTTCCAATTTCTTAACATCTTTGCCAGTGCTTGTTATTTTCCATTAAAACAATTTTTTTATCATAGCCATCGTAGTAGGCATAAGGTGATTTGCATTTCCCTAATGAATAACAACACTGAGCACTCTTTCATGTGTTTATTGGTCTTTTGTATATCTTCTTTGAAGAAATGTCTATTCAAATTATTTGTTCATTTTTTGAATTGGGTTATTTTTGTTGCTGTTCAGTCACTAAGTTATATCTGACTTTTTGTGACCACATAGACTATAGTACACCAGGCTTCCCTGTCCTTCACTGTCTCCCAGGGTTTGTTCAGATTCATGTCCATTGAGTCTCTGTGATGTTATCTAACCATTTCCTCTTCTGCCTCCGCTCCCTTCTCCTTTTGCCTTCAATCTTTCCCAGCATCAGGGTCTTTTCCAAAGAGTCAGCTCTTCACATCAGGTGGCCAGAGTATTGGAGTTTCAGCTTCAGCATCAGTCCTTCCAATGAATATTCAGGATTAATTTCATTTAGGACTGACTGGTTTGATCTCTTTGCAGTCCAAGGAGCTCTCAAGAGTCTTTTTCAGCACCACAGTTCGAAAGCATCAGTTCTTTGGTGCTCAACCTTCTCTAATGTTCCAATGCTCGTATCTGTACATGACTACTAGAAAAACCATAGCTTTTCCTATATGGACTTCTATGGGCAAAGTGATGTCTCTGCTTTTTAATATGCTGTCTAGGCATCATAGCTTTCCTTCCAAGGAGCAAACCTCTTTTAATTTCATGGTTGCAGTCACTATCTGTAGTGATTTTGGAGCCTAAGAAAATAAAATCTGTCACTGCTTCCACTTTTTTCCCCTTCTATTTGCCATGAAGTGATGGGAACAGATGCCATGATCTTAGTTTTTTGAATAATGAATTTTAAGCCAGCTTTTTCACTCTCCTCTCTCACTCTCATCAAGAGGGTGTTGAGTTTTAGGAGAGCTTTATATATTCTGGACACTAGACCCTTGTCAGAGATGTATCTGCAAATAGTTTCTCCTATTCTGTAGGTTGTCTTCTCACTTTCTTGATCATCTCCTTTGATGCACAAAAGCTCCTTTCTTCCTTTATTGCCCGTGCTTTTGGTATCATATTCATAAAATCATAGTCATGAAAATTTTCCAAAATGCTTTTTCAAAGATTTTTAAAATAGTTTTAACTCTTAAGTTTAGGTCTACTTTGAGTTAGTTTTCTTGTACATGACATGAGGTAAGGATCTGATTTTATTCTTTAGCATATACAAATCCAGTTGTCTCAGCCATTTGTTGAAGAAAAAAAAAATTTCTCTATTGAATTGAGTTGCATCCTTGTCAAAATGCAATTGGCCATTGATGTATAGATTTACTCCTAGATCTCAATTTTATTCTAATGGTCCTTTATGCCATTACCACCTTTTTTTTTTTTTTTTAATGTGGTAGCTTTGTAGTATACCTTGAAGGGTAAAGTCCTCCAAATGTGTCCTTTTTCAAGATTGTTTTTGCTATTCAGGATCCCTTACAATTCCATATGAATTTTAGGATTGGCATTTCTATTTCTGCAAGAAAGACTCTAGTAATTTTGATAGGGCATGATGTGTTTTATTGTCCATAAATTTTATATTTTGATATGGTTAAATTACCTATCTTTTCCCTTATGACTTTTGTGTTATGCATGTTGTTTAGGAAGGTCTTCCCTATCCTAAGGTTATCAATCAATTATTCTACTTGTTTCTGATATCTTTATCATTTTATGATTATAAGTCATAATATAACCTATCTGGAATTTACTTTTGCATATGGTGTGAAGAAAAAAATTATAACTATATTTTTTCTCTAACTGGATAACTAATTGTCCTTACATAAATTAGTGAAGAGATTCCTTTTTTCTACATATTTGAAACGCTACCTTCATCTTATATTAAATTTCTACATGGGAGGATCTATTTTTGTTCTCTATTCTATTATTAATCTTGCCTATTTTTGAACCAGCAGCACACAATTTTCATTATACTAGTCTTTCCTCATTCTTAAAAATATTTTTGTGATATTCTTTTTGAGGTGCATTTTAGAAACAACTTGTCAAATTCCATAACAATGAAATTCTATTGGAATTTCAATGGGAATATATTGACTTCATAATTTGTATATATTACATTTTTATTTTTAGCCTTTCCAACTCCAAACATTTATACATTTTCTTTCATTTAGATATTCTTGTATGTTCTTCAGTTAATTTAATTGATTGCATTAAGATACATTAGATATAGAATCGATACAATCAAATTAATTTATGTTGTTCATTTTCAGCTAGTAAATTTTTTCTTGTTATACTCCTAAATATATTCGTTTTTGTTGCTGTCATGAATGACTTCATTTTTACTACATTTTCTAATGGGACATTACTGGAATGCATAATAACTTCTGAATATGTATCTATATGTTACTTATAGAAACCTTCCAACAGGTTAACTAACATAGTTAAGCAGAGATGTTTATACAGGGTTGTTCAGTGTAGTACCATAAGAGCAAATAATTGGAAATAATCTAAGTATTTATCATTATGGTATTGATTTATATATATGTAATATACCTATACAATGAAATACTTTATAGCTTTATTTTATTTAATTTTGACCATGCCCCCTGACTTGTGGGATCTTTGTTCTCTGACCAGGGATTGAACCCTGGCTCTCAACAGTGAAAGTGCAGAGTCCTAACCACTGCCTGCCAGGGAATTCCCTATTTTGCAGCTTTAAAAGGAATGAAGTATGGGAAGTTGCTGTATAACACAAGAAGCTCAAACCCATGCTCAGTGGCAACCTAGAGGGGTAGGATGGGGTGGGGGTTGGGAGGGAGGTTCACGAGGGAGGGGACATATGTATATTTATGGGTGATTCATGTTGTTGTATGGCAGAAACCAACATAACATTGTAAAGCAATTATATTTCAATTTAAAAAAAGAGAAAACAAAATTCTTGGCAAATTAAAAAAGGTTGATACCATATTATAAACCAATGTGTACAAAATTGGTGGTTTTCTTTCAGTGAAAAAAAAAGAATGAAGTAGATCTATGTAGTCTTATATGAGAAGTTCTTTAAGATATATTGAAACTATATTGTTACATAAAGAAGCAACATGTAGAACAGTGTGCAAATGCTACATTTGTGTTTTTATACTCTCGTATATATCATGAGGTCACGGCTGAGTGACTTTTACTTTCATTTTCATATATATACAAATATTTCTAAAAGGATACACACTAAATTGTTAATGGTATTAACTGTTAATGGTGATGCTTCTAGAGAAAGAGACTGGGAAACTGGTGTGTGGCAGTAAAATACGTGTTCACGCTCATTTTTCTCTTCCAGGGAACAGGGGAACACTATGTTTCCCAACTTTCCTAATAGATGTGATCTCACCAGTGAGGATGTGGGCAAAGAGCACATCACTTCAGGTCTAAGGCAATTAAATATCAGTGTGAATGTCCACCCCCTGCTCCCCACACCACAAACTTTCTTCCATCTGAACAGCTGGGATCAAAGAACTTTGGAATGATGGAGATGCTGGTGGAAGCAGCTTGGATCTGAGTCACTGTTGAAGGAAAATAGTATACCAACATGGTCTACCCAGCACTGGAATATGAGGGAGACATAAATGTTTATGTTTTAAGCCACTGAGCTCTGAAGGCTTATTCTGAAAGCTGGGGTCTTTGTCTTGGAATCTGGGCTGGACTAGGACTGCTCTGGCCAACAAAACACAGAAGAAGTGATGCTATGCTAGTGTCTGGTCTTGAACATTAACAGAATAGCAGCTTTCTTGCTGTCTGCTGGAATGCTTGTTTTGGGATGTATCCTTTCAGAGCCTAGCCACTGTGTTCGGAAAAACCTGAGCTGTGTGAGGGGCCACATGCAGGGCTTTCATTTTAGGTTTTCAGCTAGGATCCACCTTCCAGTCAATGGCCAGCATCTCCTGCTGGTTAAATAAGTGAGCCATTATCAGCAACCAACCCCGCTGAGTCTTCATATGACTCCAGTGGTTATGACTACAACTATGTAAGAGACTCAAAGCAAGAATCACCGGAGCTCAGCCAACACTCAGAATCACAAGAGCTCTTAAACAGTTGTATTAAGTAAAAAATAACCAAGAGACCTGGAGGAGGAAATGGCAACCCACTCCAGTATTCTTGCCTGGGAAATGCCATAGACAGAGGAGCCTGGCAGGCTGAACACACATACACACACAAAATCAAGAGACCACTGAATAGTCTGTCCTATGCTAGCCAACAGAAACATGTGAAGCAAAGAGGCTCACTCTTATACTATTTGAATTTTTGACTATATGCATGTTATTTTTCAATTAAAAACAGTTACAATTTTGAATTCAAAACTTCTATGCACTGGGTCGTGAGAACTGTTTCTGCACATTTTTGATGACACAGCAACAGGGGTAAATATTTACTGATCACTTAGTCAGTTGATGCCAGGCTCTGTTCTAGGTGCTTGAAGACAGAGCTGGGATCAAGGCTGAACTGGCCCTGCCTTTCCTGACGCTTCCAGCCTGGTAGGAGAGATAGGTCATAAACAACAAAACAAACAATAAAACAACACAGAAACATGATCCTTTCTGAGAGTGATAAATGCTCTGAAAGGAACAACTGGATGATCTGTAGACACTGATTAGGATAGGAGCTATTTCATTCAGATTGGGTCTTCTGAAATCTGACTTGTAGGCAAGAGTCAGCCCATAAAAGTTTAGGAGGAAGAGCACCAGGAATAGGGGACAGCCAGGGCAAAGTTTCCACAGTGGGAATTTGCCTGTGATTTATTTGTCTTTTTTTAGAAAAATTTATTTTTTTTTGGCTCTACTGAGTGTTTGTTGCTGCGCAGGTTTTTCTCTACTTGCAGTGAGTGACTACTCTAATTGCAGTGGCTTCTCTTGTTGCCAAGCATAAGCTCTAAGGGCTTCAGTAGTTGCGGCTCCCACACTCTAGAGTACAGGCTGTAGTTGTGGTGCACGGCCTCAGCTTGTGGGATCTTCCCGGACCAGCGATAGAATCCCTATCTCCTGCATTGGCAGGCAGATTCTTTACCACTGAGTCACCAGGGATGTCTTAGCAGTTATTTCAGTGTTGTGAATAAAGTTTCATTCAAGAGTAGAAAGTCAGAGATGTAGGCAGAAGCCAGACTAAGCAGGGCCTTGAAAGCCACAGAAAGGGTTTAGGGATTTGCATTGAATATGCGGGAAAGCTTTAGGAGGGTTTTAAGTAGAGTAACAGGAACGGATTTAGGTTTTAATAATCACTCTGGCTGCTGGGAGATGCCTAACCCAGGTGCGAGTTTCAAACTACACTCTAAAGTACATTAGGTCTCTAAATCATGATATAATCACTTTTTATATTTATTGGTCATCATATCATGGCTAACATAATCAAAGATTAAGCAGCATGTTAAATGTGAAGCATAAATAATTTGTCTATATATTATGAATATCATCTAAAATTTTAAGTGAACTTTATAGTACTTTTCATATTCTAAAGATAAAAAATAAATATTTTTAGTCAAAATCAAATAGTTCTTTATCATATATTATTCGAACATGACAAAATTATTTTAAATTTCCTAGATTAGGAAATCCTGACCCCAATATGACTCTCCAACTGAGAGAAATAATACCTCTCTGCCTCACAGTAAGGCAGAGCCTTGACAATATGTCCTTCAATGCACACAGTCTCAGCTCCTTTGATGGCGTCCCCAGGCACCTGCAAGTCACTCACTCCTAAGAGGGAATTTAACTGTTGCCAATTGGCCCTGAGCCTCCATGGGTACCATCCCCTTCGCCTGGGCACACCTTCTAGTTAATGTTAACACCCCCCATCCCTTCCTTCAAGAGACAAGGCTAGGCTTGGGCTGGGGCCGAGTTTAGAGAAGGCTTAACTGAAGTGCAGGCACAACAAAGCTTTGCTGGAAAATGTGACTTAAGAGTAGCAGTCAGGCCTGCTAGAGGGAAAGGTGTCACACACAACTCGCACGGCTTGGGCAAAGGAAATGAGGGTCAAAGACAATAGCACAGGAGACTGAGTGCAGTTCATTATGGTTGCAAAGCAGAGCAGCATACACTCTCCTGCGGGGTCTCCAGCAATTACAGCTTTCCAAGACCTGCCACCCATTCCCATCTGCATTCCAACAGACCTGTCACCTCTATGGACTGCAGGGCTCCACTGAATCACTCCTTTCAAACTTCACAGCAGCCTGTTTGCAGAGCTCTGGAGTGGGGTCTTGCTGGAGACAGTTTTACTACAGTTCCCTGCAAGCTGAGGACTCAAGTGAGCGTACCAGCAAGAGATGCTGCCGCTCTTCCAGAGCCGTCCATATGGAGTGGTAGGTACAGCCCCGAGTCAGGACACTGCTGGCCGGCTCAGCCATCCACTCTTGTGCAGTCTCAGGAAAGCCTCTTTTCCCCTCTGGGCCAGGGGTTTGCTCGATGAAATCAGCTGCATTCCTTTACTCTCAAGGTCGTAAATTTTCTGCGATGAACTGGAGCCCAAAAGCTTGTTCCGGACAAGGGCAGTTCTGCCTCCCTTTCTTTCAGGCCCGAATCTACTGGAAGTTTTTATTTCCTCAAAGCTCTGCGTTCTTCTCGCTGCCTGGTATCCGTTTCTCTCGGCCAATTCCTATTCCATCCCTCATGACCCAGAGCAGTGCCATCACCTCCGCAAAGCAGGGCCTCGTCCCTCAGTCCCTTCGTCTTCCGTAGTTTCATATCTCGCTGTTTCACGCTGTCTGCCCTGTGTCTGTGTCGCCTCCCCTCAAGGATCTTGAGCGCCTCGAGGGCAGGGTCCGAGTGTGAGGGGGATCTCCAGGTCCCCAGTTTAGTGCACCGCCTGGTCCAGAGTGTCTGTTATTGTTGACTTCGGTCCGGGCTCCGTGGGGTTAAGGAACACAGGCCCCGTCCCCCCGGAGGCCCCGCCTGCGGAGCGCGCCAACAGGAGAGGGGAAGCCGTCCCAGAGGCTCGGATCTCGGTCCTCGCTCACAGCTCCGACTGCCATAGGAGCCCCCATGGAGGTGAGACGTTTTGTGGACTCCTGGTGGTCTAGACCCTGGCGGCGGTTCCCTCCCGGTTTCGTTCCGTTCTCCCCCCAGGACCGCACTTGGTACAATCGGGGATTCCCCGCCGCGGTCCGCCCCTGACGTCACGGAGTCCCCTGGGGACCCCGCCCCTGCCCGGCCGCGCCTCCCTCGACTGGAACCGCGCGCGGTGCTGGCGGGGGAGGCGGCCATGGAGGGGCCCGGCGCCCCCGGCGCCCCCGCTGCACGCTGGAAGCGCCACATCGTGCGGCAGCTTCGACAGCGGGATCGAACGCAAAAGGCCCTTTTCATGGAGCTGGTGCCAGCCTGTGAGTACAGGGGACTGTCGAGGGGATGGAGCTCCGGCCCGGGGAGAGGGTTTGGCTGGCTCTTCCGGTTGTGACTCAAGGGCACTGATGCCTTTTAGCCTCCGAAGCCTGGGGCCTCCTGGCCCCGCTGTTTATTACGCCCCCATCTCCGACTAGCCAGGGTTCTTACCTTTTCCGATCCAGGCTCTGCGGAGACCCTCCCCTCCTGGACGGAGCTCCCTCCTGGTGCTCCCGCTCTTCCTCACCCCTCAGGGCTTGGGACGGGCTGGGCTTCCTATGCACGGGTACGTAAGCGAGTGTTGGATTTTTAGGGTCTCTTAGCCTTCCCCTTCCTGGGAAGTCCCCAGGACCTGATCAGTCTGATCAGTCCATTTGGTCCCCATAAGCACAGATCTCAGGACTGGCCAGAACAGCTACTTCTAAACTCTGAATCTCTAGAGAGGGACCTCAGAGTCCGAGGCTTCACCACAGACATATGATCCTGGTTCAGGTTTTTGGAGCATCTCTGTGTCCAACCAACCCTAGCCTGAGGGGGAAGCAGGGGCTCCAGGCTGCGGAGGGAGGTGGCTGAGCCTGGGGAAGTCAGATTCTGAGAGTTGTTTCTGGGGGGCTGGTCAGGAAGGGGTGTGGCAGTTCAAGCCAGGATGAACAGGTGTGCATCTGTGTGTGCACCTCTGGTTATCTGAGATTGTATGTCTGAGGTTCAAAGTCTAACCACAGTCCCTCCAGCTCCAATACTGGTCCTAATCTTGGCTGCTGTTTAACCATCTCCCCCAGCCCCACAACTGAACTTACTACTCTTGTCCTGGGACTCTTCTTTGCAACCTTCCAAGCTGTTGGTCCTCTCCGTTTGGGGATGTGAGGCCAGCCCTCTACCTGTAGGCAGCCTCACTTTGACACTGCTTGATGGACAATAGAACCCTCCAATATGAGAGAGGAGTCACCCCCAACCACCCCCTGGGAGCTGCAAATCTGTGGAAGTGGAGTGATCCTGGAGGGCTGAACTCAGAGACATTGCAGGTCCAGTCTTTGTGGTCTTGGACAAATCTTAACCCTAAGCCTCGGATTGGCATCCTCTTTAGATTTGCTAGGCGGGCCAGAACAATGCCCTGGGGCTTGGGGTGGGGTTTTGTGTGAGAACAGGCCAGCAACCTAGGTGATCGACCTAGGTGACCGACCTAGGTGACCGGTAAGGGACAGGGAGAGGGAAAGGGGCTGAGGAGTCAGGACTGGGCCTCACCTCTACCCCACCCTGAAACTGGTGAGAAAAGAGGAAATGACCAGGGATGGGGTGGAGGGGCTGTATTGCAGGGTCTGTAACAGAAACTACCAAACTCAAGAACTTTCTGTTCTGGCCTGAGGGGAACCTTACAACAACCCAGGGGAAGTCAGGACTGTTTTTCAGTACTGAGACAGAGAGTTAGAGCTCCTGGAAGGGAAGTATCTTGCCAAAGGCCACAGGCTAATGGAGCTTAGTTTGTTTCATCACTCTGGGGCCAGGCCCTGCCTTGGGGGAAGTTGAATCAATCCCTGGCCCCTTCCTTCCCTGAGACCCTCAGCAGGCATTGGCCAGATATCTCCTTTCCTCTAATGGTTGTCCTTCTCTGTCTCTGGGAGGGCAGGTCTTCTCCTGGGAGGGCTTGGGGGCTATGCTTTTAGGAGGCTATGCAAGGGCTGGAGGTCCTGATGGAGCTACACTAACCCCCTGCAGGCATGGAGGAGCCCAGTCTGCCAGTGGCTCTTCCTTCTGCATCCCTGGACTCCTGCAGCCCTCCCAGACAGAGAGGTAACTTGTCTGCCTGGGGTCTGCTGGAAAGCGTCCCTCTCTGCTCCAGGCTCACCCTTTTGCACCCCTAGATAACCGCCTCCTGGAGAAAGCTGAGCTGCTGGCCCGATTCTCAGAGAAGCTGCAGCCAGAGCCAAACGATGTCACTCCCTCTGTCCACCAGGGTCCCTGGTGAGTGTGTCTTCCCTCACAATGGGCTTCCTGTGCCCAGGCCCTGCCCCCACCACCTCTGCTGGGTTCATTCTCTCCCTGGTACCTCACTGGCCCTTGGCTGCTGCCCAGGGGAGGGGGAGGCAGGCTCTTGAGCCTTCCCCCAGGCCAGCTGCTTAGAATGTCCTTCTCATTTCATCTCTCTGCCTTTATCCTACCTCTTTCCCCTCAGCCCCCTCGCACATCTTTTTGTTTGCCTGCTCCTCACCTGATGCCTACAGAAAGTACATGATGCCACCTATTCCAAAGAAGGAGTGAAAATGAGAACCAGGGATGGGTTGGGGCTCAGAGTTGGGAGATGCTTCTTGAGAGGGGTCCTGGCAAGGGAACTCTGGGGCAAGCCCAGAGCAGAGGAGTCATGGGCAGCTCCAGTTCCTGGAGATTTGATCTTTCCTCTGCTGACTTTTGGGCTCCCACCTTCCTCAGGAGAAAATGCATAGTTCTGGCTTCAGACTTTTCACTTGCATCCTCTGGGTGAATGGTGGCACAACGAACACCACTCTG
This sequence comes from Antilocapra americana, assembly GCA_007570785.1. Lineage (NCBI taxonomy): Eukaryota > Metazoa > Chordata > Mammalia > Artiodactyla > Antilocapridae > Antilocapra > Antilocapra americana. The sequence goes on along the minus strand of ML663009.1, from coordinate 2,503,465 downwards.
ATTGGTTGGCAGGGAGAAGGAGTCAGACCAAGGCCTATCACCAGCAGCTCTGAGGGTGAAGTGGCAAGAGGAGGCGGAAGGGCTCCGGCTGGTGTGTGGAGAGGTAGGCGGGGCAGGGGTCTGAGAGAGAATGGGGTGGGCCCAGGATCCAGAACTTTGAGACTGGGAGATGTGGTCCAAGGGAGCCAGCAAGTGAGCGAGATTCCCCAAGGCCAATGGCTTGAGGCCAGACAGAGCTCAGAGTGCTCTCAAGCTTGGCCCTGGCAGCCTAGGACGAAGTGGGCCCCAACAGCAGCTGGAGGAAGTGAGGTGAGAGCTCGGGGAGGAGTGTGAGGTGTGCAGGAAACAGGCAGCCTCTGTTAACCCTTGGATGGTTCATCCTGTTCTGCTTATCACTTGCCCTGCAAACCCTGGGGCCCAGCACCAGCTGACACTCAATACACATTTGCAGACTATAAATAAGGTGGTCCACCTCCATGGCAGGGTGTGCTACCTCTACCTGACACTGCCCCCTGCCCCCCCACACCTCTCCTGCTGCCATGGTGTCTCTTGGCTTCTGTTGCTTCTGAACTTCCTTTTCTGGCTACTTTCTCTCCTCTTCACCCCCTCTCTGTAGATGTGGGTGCTTTTTAGAACTTGGGTGGGTTCACTGATTCCCATGGACTTTCTGTGTTTGCTAACTTCCAGATCCATCTCTAGCTCAGTCTTTTCTTAGGAGCTCCAGACTCTCTCAGCTGCTTTTTGGACTTCATATCTAAAATCAGACTCATTGTCACCCCTGTAATAATATGGTCAATACCACATTGACGATACTGGGTTAAGTGTTACTTCAGCTAATCCTCTCTCTATATTTTATGGTTTCAGAGGAAGCAAAAGTTTTGAGAGGTAGAGCCAGGCTCTGAACTCCCTCCTGCATGAATCTGCTTCCTGTGATCTCCATTCATTCTGTCAACAAATATATATTGACAAGTACTATATTCAAGGCACAGGCAGCTTAGCAGTAAATAAGACCTGGCCCCATGAAGCTTCTAGTCCACTGGAGGAGGCTGAGGAGCCATTGAATACCTACCTAGATGTTGTTGTTCAGTCACTAAGTTGTGTCCAACTCTTTGCAACTGCATGGACTGCAGCACTCCAGGCTTCCCTGTCCTTTGATATCTCCCAGCGTTTGCTCAAACTCAAGTCCACTGAGTTATTAATACTATCCAACCATCTCATCTTCTGTCATCCTCTTCTCCTGCCTTCAGTCTTTCCCAGCATCAAGGACTTTTCCAATGAGTCAGCTCTTCGCATCAGGTGACCGAAGTATTGGAGTGTCAGCTTTAGCATCAGTCCTTCCAATGAATATTTAGCATTTTTTTTTCCTTTGGATTAACTGGTTTGATCTCCTTGCAGTCCAAGGGACTCTCAAGAGTCTTCTCCAACACCACAATTCAAAAGCATCAGTTCTTTGGTGCTCAGTCTTCTTTATGGTCCAAATTTTACATCCATACAAGACTACTAGAAAAACCATAGCTTTGCCTATATGGACCTTCATTGGCAAAGTGATGTCTCTGCATTTTTTTTTTTTTTACTTAAAAAAAATTTTATTTTTAATTGATGGATAATTGGTTTACAACATTGTGTTAGTTTCTGCCATACATCAACAGATGTCTCTGCTTTCTAATACTCTGTCTAGGTTTGTCATAGCTTTCCTTCCAACAAGCAAGTATCTTTTAATTTCATGGCTGCAGTCACCATCTGCAGTGATTTTGGAGCCCAAGAAAATAAAATCTGTCATTATTTCCATTGTTTCCCCATCTATTCACCATGAAGCAATGGGACCAGATACCATGATCTTCATTTTTTGAATGTTGAGTTTTACGGCAGGCTTTTCACTTTCCTCTTCCACCTTCATCAAGAGGCTCTTTAGTTCTTCTTCACTTTCTGCCTTTAGGGTGGTATCATCTGCTTATCTCAAGTTGTTGATATTTCACCTGGCAATCTTGTGATTCCAGCTTGTGCTTCATCCAGCCCAGCATTTCGCATGATGTACTCTGCATAGAAGTTAAATAAGCAGGGTGACAATATACAGTCTTCACATACCTCTTTCCCAATTTTGAACCAGTCCATTGTTCCATGTCTGGTTCCAACTGTTGCTTCTTGACCCACATACAGGTTTTCTCAGGAGGCAGGTAAGGTGGTCTGGTATTCCCATCTCTTTAAGAATTTTCCACAGTTTGTTGTGATCTATACAATCAAAGGCTTTAGGGTAGTCAATGAAGCCGAGATAGATGTCTTTATGGAATGGAATTTCCTTGCTTTCTCTATGATCCAGTGAATGTTGGCAATTTGATCTCTAGTTCCTCCGCCTTTTCTAAACCTAGCTTGTACATCTGGAAGTTCTTGGTTCACATACTGCTGAAGCTTAGCTTGAAGGATTGCCAGGTCACTTGGTCAACTAATGTCCAGTTGGGACTATGAATCCAGGGAGAGCCTCTCCCTCAGAGCCCCTACTGTAGTTGCAACTACATTTGAGAGGTGATTCTCAAACATCTGAGCCCCCTTCTGGGCTGTGAGCACCCCAAGGATTGAGATGTCTTTGCTTTGTCTCCATTATATCTCTGGGGCCTATCTCCACAGTCCATGCTGATGAATATTTATAGACTAGGTGATAAATGAGGTAGATACTTTGGCCATCTGATGCGAAGAGCCAACTTACTAGAAAAGACCCTGATACTGGGAAAGATTGAGGGCAAGAGAAGAAGGGGGCAACAGAGGATGAGATGGTTAGATGGCATCACTGACTCAGTGGACATGAGTTTGAGCAAACTCAGGGAGATAGTGAAGGACAGGGAAGCCTGGCATGCTGCAGTTCATGGGGTTACAAAGAGTCGGACATCACTTAGTGACTGAACAATGGGACTTCCCTGGTGGTCCAGTGGCTAAAACAATGCAAGGGGCCTGGGTTTGATCCCTGGTCAGGGAATTAGACCCCACATGCCACAACAAAGACCCAGCACACCTAAATAAATAATTTTTTTTTTAAAAGGATACTTGAGAAAACGAGGTAGATGATTCCCCCCTCCATTGGTAGTTAACAGTCAGGAAACCCAGGGTCACTTCTGCCCCCTGGCAACCTTCCATCCATCCTGAGCTAGTCACCAGCTCATGGATCCTGCCTCCAAATCCATCAGTTTCCACTTTCTGTACCCTGTCTGACCTGGTCCAAGTTATTTTCATCACTCTCTGGATAACTCCTCTTTTGGCACCCCCTCCATTCTCCATTCAGCACTCAGAGTGATATATTTTTAATAATAAAAAATGATCTCTATTAAAAAAGACAAGTAATACACAAATACATGCTTGTTGTGAACATTTCGAGAGAACAAAAGCCCACAGAGTAAAAAAGTAACCCCCCCCCACCCTGCATTCACCACTCTCCCCATTATCAGTTTGGTGCATATTTTCCAAAGCTTAGCCTGGCTCCCCAGCTGAGTTCTCCAGCCTTAGGTTGCATTTCCTGCCACTCTCTTGTTCCTGAGCTCCTGGTTCCCTTTGTCTGGGATACTTCCAGGCCCCCTTGTTCTCAGCACTCCCTCCTCATGACATCCTCAGACAAACCAGTCACTTCCCATTGGATATGCCAAGGGACAAGGAGAGACTTTTTCTTTAATTCTTAGAACTGTTTCACACATCACAACAAGCGTGTATTATCATTTTAACTTTTTATTGAAATAATTTTAGATCCACTAAAGTTGCAAAGACAGCACAGAGAGGTCCTGTGCAGCCTTTTCCCCAGTATCTCCCACTGGTTACATCTTATGCCTGACTGTAGTACACACAGTCAGGGAATAGATGTTAGTATGAAATGTATATAGTTCTTTGTCATTTTGCCACCTGTGTAGATTTGTGTGCCCATCAAGATATAGCACTATTTCATCACCACCCCATTTTGGTTACAACTCAGCCTTCTCCTCTGACCATCCCTAACTCCTAACCACTAATCTGTTTTCCACCTCTATTATTTGGATTTTGAAAAGCATCAAAAAATACTGAATCCCAGGACATCAATGAAAGTATATGATTGGTGAGGAAACAGAAGTGATGGTTAGATTGTTTAATGGTGGAAAGAATTATAAATGTCATAAACTGGGCCAGAGACTTCCTTGGTGGTCCAGTGGCTAAGACTCCATGCCTCCTAATGCAGGGGTTGCATTAGGTTCGATCCTTGGTCAGGCAACTAGATCCTGTATGCTGCAACTGAGATCTCACATGCTGCAGCTAAGACCTGGCACATCTAAATAAATATTAAAAAAAAAAAAAACTGGGTCAGTTATAGACCCTGAGTGTGCAAGGCACCTACCCCAGCCCACTCACAGAGGAAGTCAGTGCAGGTAGACACCAACCTTGCTCCTCAGCTGGTCTCTCACCAGGCCCACGTGAGGAAGAACACAGGGACAGGTTAGCAGCAAGAACCCCAGCTTTAGTGCTTTCATGTATTTCTTGCCACCATGCTGGAAACTGCTTCTCTAAGCATCTGTCTCTTCCACTGACCCTTCAGCTCTGTGGTTTCCCCAGCTCTTGGCTCTTGGATGGACTGTTCAGTAAGGCCGGGGATAGATGAGATGACCCTCCCCTGACTCTGGGGCTGGGGGGCAGCTCCAGTATTCAGTCTGGGCCCTGTCCGCAGTCCATTCCTATTCTTAGCCTGTGTGCCTCTGCTCAGAGCATCCTGTTGCTCTCTGGGACTTATGCTTGGTAAGCCAGGGCTTGGAGGGGCGAGGAACAGAACACACATCCCTTGAACACTTGCAGCCCTTTACTTGGAGCATGTTAGGTGGCCTGGGTTCAGATATCAGTTCTGCCACTTAGCTGTATGACTTTGGGCAAGACACTTAACTAGAGAAGTGTCAATGTCCTCATCTGTAAACTGGGGAGAATGGCAGTAACTACCAGATTATAAAAGAGTTGGTACTGTAGAGTGCTCAGAACAAGACCCAGCACACGTTAAGTGCTATATAACCAGTCACCATTATTTGAAATCCTATTCTTTACAGTAATTCAGTGTTATCCTACGAGGTAAGCACTGCTATTTGCATCGGACAGGTTCAGAGTGGTTAAATCACTACCGCAGGTCACAGAGAAAAGTGGCGCTGTGAGGAGTGAAGCTCAGGTGTTAGGCTCCAGAGCCTAAGGCCCTTAGCAGTGCGTTCCTGTGCTTGATGCCTTAGCTGTCTGCTCCTCAGCTTTCTGCTGAGCTAGGGGGCGGTGGGAAGAGAGGCAGACCCGGTCCTACCAGCCTCTCCCGCCAGAGAGGGGCTGGAGGCTCTGCCCAGAGGCGCCCATGCCTACCTGTCCCGCGCCTCCGCCGCCGCAGATGGCCTACCAGGTGGTGGAGAAGAGCACGACCCTGGGCGCTTTGGAGTCGCAGCTGGAGGAGCGGCAGAGCAGGTAAGGCGCGGGCGGGGCGCACCTCGGGGAGGCTCCGGGCCATCACTGCCGGGGTAGGGGGCCGGGGTCACCCCACGGGTCTCCAGAAGGAACCGACAGCGTAACGCTCTCTAGTCCTGTGGCTGGTCGCAGAGGCCCGGAGCTGCAGGACTTCGAGGGAGACGTGGCTTAGCCTCCGCCCTGGCCCCGGGGCCAGGGGCAAGTCTGTCCCAGCTCTCAGACCGGTTCCCCCAGGGTGGTGACGGAGGTCCTCCGGGTCCTCTAGGCTGGCAGCTCTGAAGGCCCGCGTGGAGCAGCTGGAGGAGGCTCGGGCGAAGGAGGCCGGACAGGTGCACGCGCGGCGCGCGCTGAATGAGGAGCAGCGGGCGGCTTATGAGGAGCTGCGCGCGCGCGTCGGGCACCAGGAGGCGGCTCTGCGCAGGCTCGAGGAGGAGGCGCGCGACCTGCTGGAGCGGCTGGTGCAGCGCAAGGCGCGCGCCGCCGCCGAGCGCAACCTGCGCAACGAGCGCCGGGAAAGGTGAGCGCGCCCTGGGGGTCAGTCTGAGAGGCGAGCTGTCCTGGTGGGGAGGGGCCCGGATCCCTGTCCCGACACCGGAACCACCCGACTCTGGAGGCATTTCTCTCCCAGGGCCAAGCAAGCGCGGGTATCACAGGAGCTGAAGAAGGCAGCCAAGCGGACAGTGAGCATAAGCGAGTAAGAATGAGGATGCACCGGGGACCTGCCTGCCGATCCTCCGCTGGGGGTTCTGCAATGCCCTGTCCCGGGGCCGCTACTGTTCTACCCCGCCCCCACCTGCCTGCGGCCATCTGTGCACCTGACCACAAGTGTGCACAGTCACCGTGCCGAAGCCCTCAAGTAGACTGAGCCCAGGACATGTGTGGACACAGGTGGCCGTAGGAGCTAGCATCTGCGCCCACCACACATGCTCCCGCACTGACCCCTGTGTTTGGGGATGCCCATCCTCACTTGAGTAGGACGCAGGGGCACGGAGGGGCTGGTCTGGTCCCTTAGCGGTCCTAAGCTTCATTCTCTCTCCCAGGAGCCCAGACACACTAGGTGATGGGATCAGAGAGGAAGCAGAAACTCTGGTCCTGGCTGCTAAGCCAGGGTCCCTGGAGAGTGAGGCTGGTGAGAAATGGAAGCGGCCCTTCAGGTGAGGACTGTCCCAGCGCTCTGAGCTGGCCCCTCCAATATTTCTAAGGTGAGGACTATCCCTAGCTCTGAGCTGGGCCCCTCCAGTCTTCCTAAAGGACCTTGGGCCAGCCTTTGGGTGAGAGGGCTTTGAGCAGAGACTGGGGTACACTTGGACCCCAGGGTAGCTGAAACTTCAGTACCTGGAGCCATGTCAGGGACTCCAACCTCTGTCCTCACTCCTTTTTCCCCCTTCCTAAGACCAGAGCTCTGGGGGTGGGATGTGAGGTTGGTGAAGGAGCGTGACAGGAGGGAACCTGTGGGCAAGATCCAAGGCTCAGCTGTCACAAGCATGTGTGTACATACATGGGGACATCAGAGCACGTGTGTACAAACTTAGGTGCGTGTACCTGAATGCGTGTGAAGCATGTGTAGATATGAACTCACATGGGTGGGACCCAGCTGAGGCTTCAGTTCTTGAGTGCCCCTCCCTCCATCTCCCCCATCTGTCTTGATTTGCCTGGCATTGAGTCTGCCCCCCTCCTCCAGCCCTTTCTTGCAGGTTGCTGGTGTTCAGGCCTCAGGGTGGTGAAGGAACCCTGGGGAGGGGCATGAGATGCTGATCCCTAAAGCCTTGGCAGCCCTGGTGGGCCAGGTCATCTCAGGACTCATGCTTTCCTGGGTACTTCTGGGATCTAGGTTTCCCCATGCCTCTGTCCCCAGCCTGTGCTATCTCAGCTTGGGGGCACCTCATTCGTACCCCACAAGTCCCAGCTCAGCCTCCCATGAACTTTAGTTGAGGGGCACCTAGGTGATGAGGCAGTTTTTTAAGTATCATGGTGAAACTGGGAGACTTCATTCCAAATCCCTGCCTTCCTCCACCTTCCTGGGATTGCTCCGGGCCACCGTGCTCTCCTGGCATTGGAGGAGTAAGTTCTTGTTCTGGCTCAAGAGTGTAGGGATGACTGACTGCGGTCCACACACCCACCGGCCAGTCCCTTAAACATCTCTCTCGATTCTGCCCCAGGTCAGCCTCTGCCACCTCCCTGACGATATCTCGCTGTGTGGATGTAGTGAAGGGGCTTCTGGAGTAAGTGTGTGTGCAGCACCGTGTGTGTGCAGGTGTTGGGCCCCTTGGATGCCTGTGTCAGACTCCTGGATCCCAGGCTTGGGCTGTGTATGCGTCCTGGTCTGTCCTTCCATACTCTGCCCAGCACTGCGTGTGTGAGTCTCTGCTGAGCCCCAGAGGCAGGAGCTGGGTGCATGGCCTCATTCCAAGCCCTTGCCTGGCTGTCTTCTGGGCTCTGTCCTTCATCCAGGGTCCTCACAGGGGACCAAGGGCTCCAAGATGGCAGATAGGAACTACCAGTCATTTGGGAAACAGAGGCTCAGAAATGTTAGGGCTTCATTCAGGGTTACAGTGCCAACCAAGCAGTGCTCCGAGGTTTCTCAGGATCCACCTACCCCGCCCTGCCTCTGTCTTGCCTCAGTGCCGCTGGCCATGTTCTGCTGCCTTCTGTGTCTGCTTCCTGATGCTGCTGCTTCAGGAGAGCTTGAAGGGCCTTCTTCCTCTCAGAAGGCCTTGCTGAATGCCCTCCTGACCCCCTTCCCCAGTTTCAAGAAGAGAAGAGGCCACTCAATCGGGGGAGCCCCCGAGCAGCGATACCAGAGCATCCCCGTGTGTGTGGCTGCCCGACTTCCCACCCAAGCTCAGGATGTGCTGGTAAGGAGGAGCTGGGCCAAGTGCATGGGGTACGATATGGGAGTGCAGTTCCCAGGAACGGCCTCAGAGGCTGGGGAAGCAAGTTTTCCTCCCACAGATTGTGTTGGGAGCCCTTCGGCATTCTATAATGAGAGGGAGAGATGGGAGGCCAGGTAGGGGAGTATGGGGAACATGGGAGGAGGCTGCTACTAGGGTCCAGTCAGAGGTGATGAGCCCCTGTGGGGCCAAGTTTGAAATTCAGAGTTCAGAGAGAGACCCCATGTGTGCAAGGATGCGTGACAGCTGGCTGTGAGTGCACAAAGAGGCATGTGTGGCAAGGACCCGGAGCACTGACCTTCCCATTGCCCCACAGGATGCCCACCTCTCCGAGGTCAGTGCTGTTCGTTTTGGCCCCAACAGCAGCCTCCTGGCCACTGGAGGGGCTGACCGCCTCATCCTCCTCTGGAATGTCGTGGGAGGTGAGGGTCACTGCTCACGGGAAAGCTCCGTCCTTTGTCTCCAGACCTCACCCTCAGCTTGCTCCTTGGTGGGAAAGGTGTTGGGTGTCTTTGTGTCTCCTCACCCGGTCATCCTTGTGGGTAGTGGCCAGATGACCCCTTGGCAATAGTTTTGGCTCACTGCTCCTAAAAAGGGCAGAGCCTCTCACCTCCTGGAGTTGAGGCCTGCACGGTGGGCAGGGCTCAGCTCAGATGGTCGCTGTTGGGTGGTGAGGATACCATGTCAGGACATTCTACAGGGACCTTGAGCAGGTCTCTTGGGTCCACCAGGCCACCTAGCATCACTGAGATCTCAGAACTCAGTTCTGAGACAAATGTTAGCTATCTGCTGTGTTCTGTGGGTGGGGGGTGGACTGGGGAGTGCAAGCTGGCTTCTAGAGGCTTCCTGGAGGAGGCCAGTCCCCAGCTGCCTGGCCTGGCTTGCTGTGTGACCTAGGGACAGTCCCTTCTCTCTAGTCCTCTCCAGACATCTGTGAGATGACCTGCAGCCCCCTGCTGGCAGTTCAGAAAGGTGCGGCCTCTAGCTAGACTCCCCCAACCCTATCTCCCTGCCCCCGAGAACAGACCCAGCAATTCTGTCCTCTCACTTGGGAGAGATTCATCTTCCCACTCACAGTACAGGCTCCTCTGTTTCATGAGATGAGTGACTTCATTTCACTTGTTCCTTCCCCTGGCCTCCCCAGGGCGCCTGAAGGCCAACCAGACCCTTGAAGGAGCTGGCGGCAGTATCACCAGTGTGGACTTTGACCCCTCGGTGAGAGGACCCAGGTGGCATGGGATGTCCCTCCCCGAGTCTCCACACCGGGCCGGTGGGGCTCTGGGATGTGAAGAAACATCATGGGTATCCTAGAGCCATGTGTCCTGAGACGGCACCTGGATAAGTCCTCCTCCTGGGCTTCTGTTCTCCTCTGCCTGCCTGGGTAACCTGGGCCAGGGAAGTGCTGAGGCGGCCCAACTCTGGTTTTCTGGCCAGGCCGAGGATGTCTCCTTTCCCTTCCCTTTTCCCCAGGGCTCCCAGCTACTGGCAGCTACTTACAATAAGGCCGCTCAGCTCTGGAAGGTTGGGGAGGCAGAGTCCAAGGTGAGGTCTAACTGAGGAGGCAGCCTGGGGGGATTGTGCCTTGGGTGGAGGGGTTGGTTACAGGGTCCTGACCATACCCTTGATACTTCCCTGGGATGTGCAGGAAACACTATCTGGACACACAGATAAGGTGACGGCTGCCAAATTCAAGCTGACGAAGTACCAGGCAGTGACCGGGAGCCGGGACCGGACAGTGAAGGAGTGGGACCTCTGCCGAGCCTACTGTGAGGCCCAACCCTCCCCTTCCCCACCTACCAGGACCCTCGCAGGCTGGGCCATGGGAGACTGCAACCTGATCTCTGGGAGGGGCTCTAAGACTTACAGTTATTTGGGATGAAACCACCTAAGGCTCCTCTTCTGTCCCCCATTGGTGACGCTTTCCCTGGTTTCTTGGTGACTTCGGGCTTTGGGCTGGAAAACAGGGGCCTGGGTTCTAGTTTTTGGAGGACACTGTACCTCTGGGGCTTCTGGGCCTCAGTTTCGCCACATGTCCAGTAGGCTGGCTCATGATAACCCTTCTCTGAGTCCCAGGCTCTCTCTACTCCTTGGTTTAGGTTCCAGGACCATCAATGTCCTTTCCTACTGTAACGACGTGGTGTGTGGGGACCATGTCATCATTAGTGGTCACAATGACCAGAAGATCCGGTTCTGGGACAGCAGGTGATAGGCGCAGGCTGTGGGCAGGGGAGGTGGGGACAGGGCTCCTGTGTTCTCTTCCTTTTTCTGGCCCTGGAGCAGCTGAGGGTACCTTGGGGAAGTGAGGCTCTGGTGGCCTCTGTGCTGGGCTTGGTCCCTTGAAGGCTCTGCGGCCTCTGGAGAATCGTGCCTTCTTACTGACCCTTGGTCCAACCACCATACTCTGCTGGGTCTTGCCAACTGAGTCCCCAAAAAACCTAAGAGCCCAGCATCAGGCTTGAATGGTTTATAAAAACTGCTAAGGCTAGAACCAGAGCTAGAGCCAGCCCTGCCTCAGGCTCCTTCCTCATCTGTAGCGACTGCCTTTGAAACATTTGCTTGCTCTTCCACATATTTAAAGACAGACTTTCACTGCTTTTCCCTCAGCACTTATTTTAGTGGCTCAGGGGTTTCAGGGGCTTTGGCTTCAAGTAAGTTCCCGCTGGAAGGGGCTGGCTATGGTGGATTAGTTGTCAGCCTTGGGGCCTGAGAGGTGGCTCTGGACTTTTGTTAGTCTGTCAGGAACAGCCTTGTCAAGGTGATTGCTCCTCACCCTCGTCTCCTTTCCCACTCCTCAGGGGGCCCCGCTGCACCCAGGTCATCCCTGTGCAGGGCCGGGTCACCTCCCTGAGCCTTAGCCACGACCAGCTGCATCTGCTCAGCTGTTCCCGAGATGACACACTCAAGGTCATCGACCTGCGTGTCAGCAACATCCGCCAGGTGTTCAGGTACCTGCTTTGTGCCCACTGGCCCTGTGGCTTTGACTGGGGCAGCTGGGCCTTGTCTCCCGTGCAGCCTGTTGGTGGGGGCCCTCCATGGAGGCCCCTCTGGACCAGGGCCTGTTGAGGTACCCAAGCCCTTGACAGAGAGGAAGCTCGTTAAGTTTTGGGCTGAGGGCAGGAAGTGGAAGCCCCCTCCATCCTGACTTGTCTGTTCTCAGGGCTGATGGTTTCAAGTGCGGTTCTGACTGGACCAAAGCTGTGTTCAGGTGTGTCCGTGAGAGCACCCATGCCTGAGTGTGTCCTGTCTGTCTGGGTGTCTGCATGTCTGTGTCCTTACCTCTGGTCTCTTCTCTCTTGCTCTGCTGTGGCTCCTGCAGCCCAGACAGAAGCTATGTGTTGGCAGGGTCCTGGGATGGAGCCCTTTACATCTGGGATGTAGACACTGGGAAACTAGAGAGTAGCCTTCGGGGACCCCACAGGTGAGCATGGCCACCAACCCCCCCACCCCAGCTCCAAGGCCAGTCCTGCTAAGCTGATCTCAAGTCCTGACATGTTTGGGACCTGGAGTCCCTGGCCCTAGTCCCATACCTTCCATTCCTGCCCCCTCAGAGCCCTTCATAGTTCACAGAGTGTCTTCCCACGTGTACTTGGGTCCACTCCCACCACAGCCCTTAGAGCCCACTTTACAGGTGAGGTGATGGGCTTAGAGAGGGCCTCAAACAGCCCAGGTCCAGTGAGGAGGGCCATGGCCAGCTCCTGACGCCCCTGAATCCTGCCTCTCCCTCTCTTTAGCGCTGCTGTCAACGCTGTGGCTTGGTGCTACTCTGGGAGCCACGTGGTGAGCGTGGACCAGGCCAGGAAGGTTGTTCTCTGGCACTAGTGCCACAACTCCCATGCCTGAGCTGAGGCTCTAGCCTGAAGCCTGAAGCCGGAGGACAGTTTCCTACTGCCCCAGATACGCCAGGGCTAGCAGCAGGGTAGGGGTGGCTCAGGGTGTTTAGTGGGTAGGAAGGCCTGGCCGGACCTGGCCTGTTGGTTTAAAAACAAAGTGTGGGTTGTGTATATTGGGGGGAATACAGTATTATTTTGTTTTTTTTAAATTTGTTTCTTTACTTTCCTGGCAAAAGTGGGAAAAAAATGCATTTAAACTGGTGTCTGCTTGTTTCTCTTCAGCATTCAGGGAACAGAGAAGCCTCTAGGCTGGAGGCACAAGGAGACCCAGGCTTGGCTCCTGTCCCTTCCACATAGAGCCGGGGCTGAGCGGTCTAATCAGGAGACAGCGGGAAGAAAGGCCCAGAGGCAGCAAAGGGCAGTGGCTTTTGGAGCCATGGACATTTCACCTGTGCTCCAAGATAGTCCTGGTCCTTGGGCCCTCTCTTCAGGTACCCAGGGTAGACTGAGGCTGAGGAGGGACCATGTGAATTCTGAGAGAGGAGGAGTAAGAGAGACAGCCTACAGAGAGCCCTGTGGAAAGAATCCTAAAAAACCAGAGTGATGTCAGGTTCGTATACCAGGCCTGCCTTTAGACTGGGGCCATATTCGTGCCCCAGAGGCAGACCCTGGAGTGGGTAGGGAATACCTTTGATGTGTCCGTGTCAGGAAGGACAGTCATGGGCTGGGTCTGGACCTTCACTTACTTTAGCATCAAATTTAATCCACACCATAAGCTTCTGGAGCAGACTTAGTCGGGTGGAATCTGGGCACTCCACTTTCTTCCCCAGCCGAGGGCATGGAGGAGGGTCAGCAGGACAGCCACTGCCGGTCACCGGGTGTCAAAGGGGATGTCTGCCTGTCTCTGCGTGATGGGGGTTGACCTCTGGGGGTCTGCTTAGACCGTCTGGGTTTGACTCTCTGCTCTTATTATGTAGGAGTGGGATGATTTTGAGCAAGTTACCTTCATGTCTTTGTGCGTTAGTCTCCTCCTCTATAAAAGCGGCTAACAGCAGTACCTACCTCAAAGATTATTGTAAGGACTCAGTGTGTTAGTATTTGTAAAGTTCCTGGCACACTGGCTACCCAAGCTACACTCTGCTGATCCCAGCTCACTCACCACCCTTGGCCCAGCTCTCCCCTGGGCTCTGGGTGACATATCCAGCTGCCTCCCATGCATCCTGTCTTCCCCTCATACCCCACATCTTCTTGGGCACCAAGGCCTGGGGCTGTTGTGTCTACCTCTCCATTCCTGCTGCCACTGCAGGCCACTTTCTCCTAGACCTGCTCTCTCTCTGACCTAGACCCCTCCTCGCCATGGCCCTAGTGACTTTCTGAGGATGTATATTAGTCACACATCTGGCCCCTTGAAGCTCTCCACTGCCTGCAGAGAAACTCCTTACCCTCAGGATGTGGCCCTGCTGGCCTTAGCTGCATCTTCTCCTCCTTGCTACTCTGCAGTGTGTCTCACACAGGGTTTTCTCACCGCCCAGGATGTTCTTCCCGCCCAGCCCCTAATTCGAATTTGTCCTTCAGGATCGCCGGACTGAGAGCCTTTCCTCACCTGCCAGGCCAGCTAGGAGTCTCCTCCGTCTCTGTGCCTCCCTGCTTTGGGTCTGCCTCCCTCTGTCTCAATCAGGGAGCTCTTGGAGGAGGCCAGGATGGGAGCAAAGCACCCTCTGCAATCAGGCCTCAGAGCCACAGAGAAAGCCTCAGGAGATGTTTTTTAAGTGATTAAATTCTCTTACTTGAGGACTCAGCAAGCCTGACAGTCAGAGTCTCTCCACCAGGAGTCAGCAGCTGCCGAGGTCATTCGCCCACCTCCCAGGGTGGAAAGACCAATGCTCCCAGCAGCCGCTGTTACTGAGCTGCCAGGCCCTGTGCCTTCTATCCAGTATCGGACGTGTTCTCCCAACCACCTTGTGAATTAGCTGTCTTACAGATAAGAGAATCGAGGCTCAGAGAGGGTGAGTGATATGAGGTCACCACAGCTGGCACAGCTGGACTGTGGTCTCTAAACTTTTTCTTTTTTAAAACATCAGAGAATCTGGGCTTCCAATTAAGCAGAGCTACAGGGCATTCCCTGCCATGCTCCGGCGGTGTGCCCACCACCTCCATCACCAGATGGGTGACTCTAGCTCCCTGGACTTCCCTGGTGGTCCAGTGGTTAGGAATCCACCGGCCAGTGAAAGGGTCACAGGTTCAATCGCTGCTCCACATGCCACAGGGCAACTAAGCCCATGCGCCGCAATCTTCTGAGCTTGTTCTCTAGAGCCTGTGAACTGAAACTACTGAAGCCTGCCCGCCCACAGGCTCAACAAGAGAGGCCACTACAAGGAGACGCCTGTCCACTGCAACTAGAGAGGAGCCACCTCTCACTGCAACGAGGGCAAGCCTACATGTAGCAATGAAGATCTAGTGCAGTCAAAAATAAACAAAATAAAAAAATAATTACTGAAATCCCTCCCTGCATCTTCTCTTCTTCATTCTGGCCCTGGGTGCCTAGGCCTGAGCCTGGAGGGTTAGTATCTTTTGAACTGAGGGACAAGCAGGGCCACAGGAGGGATGTGATTCTGGGAGGCTGTTATCAGTTCCACCAGGACTGCAGTGGAGACTGCTTAGAGGACACAGAATTGGTCATCAGGAAATGACCTGACTCAACTCCTGGCACGGAGTGCCCTCTATTCCTCTCAAGCTTCCCTTTTTTCATGGGGCAGCACATGCTTGCCTCACCACAGGAAGCATGTGCACACCTTAATTTACTTGGAGGGACTCAAACTGGACTCAGGTTCTGCAGAGATGCTGACCCATCTTCTGGAGGCCAGGTTCTAGGTTCCACTCCCAGTTGTCTTCCTGAGACTGTGGGCAAATCACAGTGGGTGGATTTTCCCACCTGAGACTCTTCCTGCTCCATGGCTCTGGGCCTCACCAATGGGGATCTGGCTCTCCCCCGGGTTGGTGTACAGACATGAGTACCACCTCCTCTGCCAGCCTGAGGCTTGAGAGGGAGAAGTGAGAGAAGCTCTTGTCCTGGGCTATTGCCCCTGGTCATCTCCTTGTCCTGGGAGAGGCACCTTGGCTTGAAACTGCTGTTCCCAAGTCACCCCCACCAGACATGAGCCCTCTGGTGACAGGAATGGGAACTGAGCCATTTGTGTCTCCATGACCAGAATGTGGCCTGGGGCAGTAAGCTGATGACTAGACAAATAGTGATGAGTGGAGGTGGTCCTGGCCCTTAGTTCTTCTCTGGAGGAATCCTGGTGGCACGAGATGTGGACCCACTGTGATATGTGAAATGCCATGTCTGGTACAGGCTGTTTTCTTTTTACAGATGCACATTCACTAGTCAAAAATATTTCGGCTTATTTCTGCATTATCTTACTCGATTCTCCTGGGTCTTATGAAGCTTGTACTGTCTTCTTCCCACTTAACAAATGAGAAAAGCAAGGCCCAGAAGGGTGAAGGGATGAGTCTAAGGTTACAGCTAAGTGAGGTAGCCCAGGGACTTGACTACAGGCCTCTTGACCAGGCGCTTCCCCTGCTGTTCACAGGAGCAACTGAGTGACAAGAAGCATGTGTATTGTTTAGCACACAGTGTGGAAGAGGTGTTCCTTTCTGTTGTTTCACGATAACATTCCAGTAAAGCATTTCCAGACCAGGGCTCTCTGAAACAGACAAGGCAGAAGTATTGCCTTTGTGTTTTCTTCGGTCAGTGGGACCAGGGGAAAGTGGTCCAGGAATGAGACGCCCTCTGGAATTAATTCTTGACAGATCAAGCGGTAACAGCCTCTTAAGAGGAAACTTATACTGGCTGTGTTAAATTGTAGGATTTGGGGACAAATTACAATTCTCTCCTTATAAACTGAAATTTCTGTAACTTGGTTGTATTTTTGTCATGAAAAACAGCTTCAAAATGAGCAATTAAATGCAAAGATTCAGCCAGATTGTTTCATAAAGCCACTCAGAGGATGAAGAAATCACTTGTCTCACTACTGAAAGCTTTGGCGGGGTTCCCTGGGCAGTGAGTGAAGGGTGCAGCCCAGTCAGATTACAACCCAGAGGAGTTTGCTTTGGCCTGGTGGAGAGTCCAGTGGCTTGAATCTTCAACTTCTGATCATCCCGAAAAGTCTGTTTTAGTAGTCTTCTCAAATACTGTGACTTTTTCGTATGATGTTCTCATTGTGCATCTAGAAACTGAACTTACCTGGAACATAAAGGTTGGGTGAGTCCTTGGAAATCATTTCATTCTGCTTCTTTTAAAGCTGGGGGGTGTGGCAGCCCAGAGGAAAGGGCATCCATCAAGTGGTGGCAGGGCTGAGGCTGCAGGATATCCTCCCAATCATTTCTGTCTGCCTGTGGCTGTGGGATGGGGGTGGGTGGGGCAGGTTATAGAGGAAAGGGATTCAGGTGATGTGCTGTGAATCTGGTTTGGCTGCCTCACGTTTAGTTCCTATGATGGAGACCCCAGTATAACTATGATACAGGGGTGGGACAATCAGCTTAATTCTGTCCCCTGGTCATAGACCAGGCCTCTGGTTATCAACTGTAGTCTTAAATGTGAGCAGCTTTCATTAGCAGGGGAAGAAGATGGAGATGTTATTAATGTGTACTGATAGCCCTTAACATATTTATGGTAAGGCACTTTCACACCCACTCCTTCCTTTGGGCCTTATGACAGCTCTGGAAGGACAGCAAGGAGCAGTTCCGTAGGGGAGGTGCTGAAGGTGGGCAGTGATGCTGAGGAAGACCACCCTGTGCTGCACACTTCACAAGTCCTTCTTGGAGCCACGGCATTACTAGGTTTCTGATGGGGACACTGAAGCTGGGTCCCACAGCTGTTAAGTGGAACCCAAGATTTAACTCAGACCTTCTGAGTCCAAAGTCCATGTTGTCTTCTATGCTGTTGGTGGGAGTGTCGTCGGATATAATCATTTTGGAGGCCAATTTGGCAACATCTAACAAAATTAAATCTATACATACTTTTTGTGTAAAGAACCTGCCTGCCAACGCAGGAGATGTAAGAGATGCAGGTTCAATCCCTGGGTTGGGAAAATCCCCTGGAGGAGGGCATGGTAACTAACTCCAGTATTCTTGCCTGGAGAATCCGGTGGACAGAGGAGCCTGGTGGGCTATGGTCCACAGGTTCGCAAAGAGTCAGACATGGCTGAAGTGACTGAGCACACAGCATGACAAAATTAAATATACACGGACATTTTTAACTCTTAAATTACATATTTAGGAATTTACCTGATATTTTTACTGGAGCAAATTTATAAACAATTAGGTAAAAAGGTATTAATTTCAGCTCTCCGATAGCAAATGAATGGATACAACCTCAACATCCATCACTATAGGAATGTTTAAATCATGCTATACCCAAACAATGGAATATAATGCTGCCTTCAGAAAGAATGAGGTAAATCTAAATGTATTATATAATTTCACATATGAAAAGGTAGTGTTGGCACATGTAAGTTCTATGCACAGAAAATGTCTGGAAGATTACATATCAGACTTGCCCAGCTCTGGAAGAGGAGGGTTGTGGGGCTCCTCCCCAGTGGTCCTCACCGGGGTGGCTGGTAGCCAGATGGACTCAGCTTTCCACCTGGAATCCTCCAACCACCCCTGGAAACAGTAAAATTTCCTTCTCTTGCCTTATGACTCCTCAGGGCAGAAGTTTAGGAAAAGGACAGAGGAGTACAGAGTGCCCACTGCCTGGGAGTCAGCAGTCATGTCAATCTGAGGGGACTCAGTGGCCTCCTTTTGGCCCTCGAAGCTGCAGATTCGGGGCTCCCTCCTCAGCCCCCTCAGTGCATTCTCTGCCTCCCCTTTCCAGCACATTTCATACAGTACTGTCCTCAGGTGTATACTTTTTATTTCTCCATGGAGAGAACCTTGACAGCCAAGGCCACAACTTACTTATTTTTACCTCTAGCAGGTAGGTGGCATGAAGGGCTGTTTGCCCCATGGATGGGTTAATTTACTTCTCTCTCTTTGTATCTGTTTTAAGATTTAAAGAAGGGCCTGAGAGTATCTTTAAAAGAAGCACTGTCTATTTGGAAAAGCCTGTTAACCCAAATCTTCTTATAAGAAAGAAAACGTTAATTCCATTTTTTTTATTATTCAACATTTTATACATAATAAATACAAAGTTTTTACAGCCACTGTAAAGAAAGCACTTCTGCACAGAGGCGCCTCCTCTGAGCCCAGCCCTGTGCACTGTGACGCGGGGTTACATGTCCTGGAGGGACGGGTTCTTATTAAAAAGGAGGCATATTTTTACAACTTCGTTTTTTTTTAAAATAAAATTAGCAGCTCTTCCAAAAAATATTTTAAAATATAACAAAAGATTTCAAATAACTCTCTGAGAATGTGGAAAACCCAGATTCAAGGACAATTTTGCTAGCTAAAGAGAGAATACAAGACTGGGTGGCAAGAACTGCCCAATTTCAGCACTTTGAAGATTTTTAAAGTGCTTTGAATATTTTTAACTTGTCCACAAACTTTAAAATCTTAAAAAAAAAACAACCCACACTTTTAATTTCTCTTGTAAACTTAAGAATAAGTTTGATAAACACAAAAAGACCTCAAATAGATCAACAGGTTAAGAAATGCCAAAAACAAACAAACAAACAAAAATCCCCAAATCACAGAGAAGATTCATCAATGGGTACTGTCATTGAAGTGTTCAAATGACTATCTGAAAACTTCTTCAGCTATGACCTTATTCCTGGTCAAAAATCCCATGGGGTTATTTGGCGAGCATTTCAAGTTTTTACAGATTCTTAGGAGGGATGGCATTTTCAAAACAAAGACAGCTTTTGGATTAAATTCTGAAAATTTTGATTTCTTAAAAAAAAGAAAAAAAAGCAACTGGCAAACATCCCTTAGTCCCAAAGTAATGAACTCCTATCTTCCATAGGAGGTGGAGGGCCACCAGAGGCCTCTGGGAGCCACTGCTGTGGGTTTCTGGCTCTCCCTGTGACATGGAGAACTTGTCCTTTCCTTGTCAATTTGCACCATGCAATCCTTTTGTCCTTCTTCACAGGAAGCTGGTTTACTCCTTGAGCCACAGATTCTTCCTCCCAAGGAAATGTTAGGTCAGTGGGACCTGGGAAGCTGCATTTTATGTGGTGGGTGGCTGCTGGTCTGGGCCAGCCACAGTTTGGCTGCCTAGGCCAGTGGACTAGCTTGGGAATAAAATAATGCTAGGTGCCTCCCCAGTAGAGAAGCTTGACAAGGCAAGTATGTGTCCCCAGTTTTATCAAGACATTCAAATTCTAAGGATACTGGTCATGATAGTATATGCTGCAAAAATTAAGATTAAAAAATACCCAAATATAAAAAGAACACTAAGTAGGCTCATTGCAGACCTGGAAGCTCCATTTCTGCTTTAGCCACAGCCTCCTTTCTATTAGTCTATGTGATGGACGAGATTCGGCTACTAGTTCAGCCCCTCCATGTTAGCTCTGCTAATACTAAATGAATGGCATAAATATTAATACAAAGGACACTGTTAAATCGTTTTAAATCTGTTAGCTGTGGAAGAGATGTGCATTATTGCAATCGGTGCTAAACTCAGGGCAGTCTACTTTTTTCCAATAAGGTTTCAGTTTCTCAGTTTGGGGACCAACTGCGGGGAGGAGCCAGCCTCTCCTGAAATCCCTCCTGATGCTTCCTTATGTAGCCAACATGATCTGATTAAACTCAATCAGATAAGCCAAAGCCACTTGAAGAAAGATGAGAATCTTTGCCACATCCTCGTGGCCACAGTAATATACTGTACAAGTGCACATGGTCAGTATCTCTGTGACTGTGCCCTGAACGAGGCCTGGTCTTGAGTCTCATACAAAAATGGGTCCCTGGTAGGCAAGAGGACTGGCCCCCTTCTCTGCTTCTAGGGCCCACTAGGATTTGTGCTGTGCTAGGAGAGATGACATAGAAAATGACAACAAAAAAAGGCACGAAATATTAAAAACATGGGAGGTGTCAACCAGGCCACCCGGTCACATATAGTCCTCCTTGTTTTTGCTCTGTTCGAGTCATCATCATGCAAGCAAAGGTGCCTAAAAAACAAGACTGGCCAAACTCCAAGCCTGGCCTTGATTGTAGCAGTAATGGACAGGCAAACCCATCATCACACCAGTGTGATTTCCACATCCTCGATCTTCTCTGCAGGCCTTCGGTGGTTCTGCGTAGGAGGAGGGGGAGCTGCCCGGACCTGAGCAGGAAACCATCACATGGTCAGTCAGCTTCCTGATTCAGTGGCTGAAGCATCGAAATCCGACCAGTCATTTATTCAAGGACATGGGCACCTGAGGGCTCTCAGAAATGTTCTAGGCATGTGTATTAACTTTCACAGCTTCTTACACTGAGAAGGACGGATTGCTCTGGATGAAATGTGAAACTCATGACTCAGGTTCTTCCCTGGGCTGAAAGCCTCATGGCCACAAGAGTCTTTGTAGTCCTGAAAACCCTGGCCCAAGCAAAGGCCTAGAGTTGGAAGCGCGAGAGAGCAATGCTTGGATAACTGAAAAACCTTTAAACATGTCTTGGAAGGAGAGATGCAAGAGATGAGATTAGAGAGACAGGCTGGGTTAAGTCATGAAGGGCCTCATTAAGTCATATTTAAAAATCTGAGCTTTATTCTGTAGGCAAAGAAGAGTTTTGGGGGGATTGTAAGCAGCAGTATCAGATGTGTGAAAAGATGACTCAGGTAAAAGTTTGAAGAAAAGAGTGGTGGAGGGCAAGAATACAGGTTGACAGTTTTGGAGCCTCCTGTGGTCATCTGAAAGAGAGCTGATGTTGGCTGGCACTGGGGGGACAGAGGGGGGCAACTTGACAGTCGTCTCTAGATAACCCTGGCAGGCCTTGAGATGACTCTTCACAAAAGGCAGGGTCAGGGAGGTGTCGTGAGTGATGCCAGAGCACTAGCAGGATAGGGGTACACTCAACCAGGACGGGAAATATGGGAGAAGGACAATGTCTGGGAAGGAAGATAATTAACTAGTTTTTTGCTGAGTTTTGGGGGTTTGCTATATATACACTGAGATTTTCACAGATCTGAAGCTCATAGAAGAGATTGGATAGGTAGTTCTAAGTCTGGGAGTTGTCAGAAAATAAATGGTTATCAAAGTCTTGGGAGTAAATGAGATAACTCAGGAGTAAGTTTAACAACTTTAAGAGCAGTAGCCCTGGGACTCCTCTGGTCACTCATTGGTGAAGAATTTACCTTGCAATGCAGGGGATATGGGTTCAACCCCTAGTCAGGGAACTAAGATCTCACATGCCATGGAACAACTGAGAGGCCAACCTGAGTGCCCCAACTACTGAGCCTGCACACAGCAGCTACTGAAGCCTATATGCGCTGGAGCCCACACTACAGAGTCCGTACAGGGCATCAAAAAGATCCCACATGATGCAACAAAGATCCCACTTGCTGCAACTAAAACCTGACACAGCCAAACAAATAAGAAAAAAAAAGAGGGAAGCGGTCAGTGGACAGAACCCTGAGAAGCATCAACAGTGTTGGATAAAGGCAGAGAAGCTCTCACAGGTCAATGAAAAGGAAGGCCAGGAAGTAGAAAGCAGACCAGGAAAGTTGTGGTGGAACAAATGGGTCCACTTCTCTCCACTACTGCTCTTCCCTACTAGTTCACATTACTGTCCTCTCTCGCTTTGACCATTGCTCCAGCCTCTTAACGGCTCCCTATGTCCATTCTGTCATTTTCCATTCATTCTCCACCTAGCTGCCACAGTGGTGTTTTAAAAACGCACAGCTGGGATGTCCCTGGTGGTCTAGTGGTTAAAAAACTGTCTTCCAACTCAAGGGATGCAGGCTTGATCCTTGGTTGGGGAACTAAGAGCCCACATACTTCAAGGCAACTAAGCCTACTCACTGCAACTGAAGAGAAGCCCATGCCCAGGGACAAAGAGCCCACGTGCTACAATTAAGACCAACATAACATTATAAAAATCAGTAAGCAAAAACAATTTAAAAAATGCACAATCAGTCATATCACTGTCTGGCTTACAATCTTACAACAGCTTCCTGTCACATTTAGGATCAGGAACCAAGTCCTTAACAAGGCACTCAGTATCTGCTGGATGAACAAAGACAAAGGTTGTAAGTGGCTTAAAGAACTGTGTCAAATGCTGCTAAGAGGATCTAGGAAAATAAAACTGCAAGTATAACTAGATTACCATGTGGAAGTTATGACCCTGGAAGAACTGTTTCACAGTGAGGTGGTGGGAAAAAATGGATTCGATGACAGCTGAGTGAGGGGTGGGTAGAGGTGATCATCTGTAAAGAACAGAGTTTCTTTGAGAATAGAAGCTCTCAAACCTCAAAAGGGCATGTATCTTATATCACCTCACGTCTGTCAAAGAGGCAAGGAGAGGCCTGGAAAAAAGTTCTCAATAAATGCCCGCTGGAAAAAAAAAAAAAGCTTCTGTTTCACAATTAGACTGCTTTAGTGCTCCCAGAGCTTGTTATAATTTAAATACACTTTCCATAGCTGTCACCTGGCAATCTCACCATGGCTCAGTGAGGATAGTGCCAGTGTAATAAGCTAGACCTTCCAAGATGTGTTTATTTCTATAGCCTTCCTTTTCCAGAGCTCTGTTTAACGTCCCAAGTCCATCACAACCTGGCATGGAAGGAAACAGTAACAACACAGGGGTCATGGAGCTCCATTAATTTCTAACTTTCAATCTGGAAGAACTACGCACTCTATTACTCTGTTAGATAAGAGACTTACAGGTCGCAGTTTCCCATATGAGGCCTCAGGAGTATGCCTGGATGCCTGCGAGAATCCTGGTGATTCGGCATGGAAGCTGTTTTCTAAGGGAGGGAATCAAAGAAGTTCAATTTATTTGTGTTGCTGAGCAATAAAGATGCTAATTCAGATCTGTTTACCCTTTAGATGAACATGTGGCTTTCTGAATGAAAGTGTATTTTGATACATGCCCAGGAGACCCCTTACCGTTTGCTGAAGGAGAGCGGGGGAAGTACTGGGAGCCCCTCTTATCTGGGCTGGGATAAGGGCTGCTGGGAGGCTGGTCATACAGCGGCAGTGGAGGCAGGGAGCCAGGCGGTTTGGGGGAAGGAGAGACCTGCAGCAAAGGGAACAGAGGTTATATAGTGTTCACTTCAGGAAGGAGACCAGCTGGCTTCTCTGACTGCTCCTGGCAAATTACCTTTCTCTGGAGCTAAGTTATGATTGTTAACTTTTTTGACCAGCCTCATTAGAAGCAAATGAGCCTAGTTTGATGGCTAAGTTGAAGATGACCTCTCTTGGTAAATGTCACATGCATGCTAAGTCACTTCAGTCATGTCTGACTCTTTGTGACCCCATGGATTGCAGCCTGCCATGCTCCTGTCTGTGGGAATTCTCCAGGCAAGAATACTGGAATGGATTGCCATGCCCTCCTCCAGGGGATCGTCCCGACCCAGGGATCGAACCCACGACTTTTATATCTCCTGCACTGGCAGGCAGGTTCTTTACCACTAGCACCACCTGGGAAGCCGCACTTGAAAACATGCAGGTTATTTTTAAGTATATTTTGATACTGATTTCTAACATAATTCCACAGTGTTAAAAGAACAGACTCTATATGACTTCCATACCTTTAGACCAAGAAATTTTTGCACCTTGTTTTACGTCCCTGGATATGTTCCAGTGTCTCCTAATTTACAGTCTATGGGAACTTGAAGAGAATTTGTATCCTACTACTGTGTGAAAATTCTATAAATCTTAATTACGTTGAATTGGTTCACAGTGCTTTTCAGGCCTACTATATCCTACGTCTCTGTATATTCATTCTGTTTAAGAGTTTGATATTGAAACTCCATCTAAAAATCTTAATTTATCTACTTAAAAAATAATTGTAATACATGGTGGAACCATATGTAACCTTGCTCTGTATTTTCCAAGTCTCCTGTGAATGTGTTATCATCCTTTCATAATTAAAAAAAAAGTAAAATACAAAAGCAAATGAGCCTGGAATAATCACACTACCACCAGTTTTGTGTTGCATTTAACTTTTTCCTTCCATAGATTTCATTATACTACTGATTTTAGTTTAAATTAAACAGTTACCAAGTCAAACCATTCTCTAAAGTTCTACTGAAAACATATCAAATCAGGCAATTCAGTGAAGAAAAAAAAAGGACAGGTTGTATTTTTTGGTGAAGGTAAAATAACTGGCTGAGTTTCTGACTTCTCCGGGCTTTGTAATTGTCATCTTCAGTGGTCGTAATACTGTACAAGCAAGATGGGCAGACATATTCCTTATGGTCTGGGACCTGCTAGGCCTGTTGTGACATATCTGAATTAGGAGTTTCCCGTAAATACAAGTTTTACTGTCATGAAGTAAGCCTCGGGCCACTTGAGTACATGGGGCTCTGGCAGTCTCATTAGTTCTCTGAAAAGGACTAGCAGGACCTGAGCTGGGCAGGGAGGTTCTGAGGGAGAGAAAGAAGGTGCTAATATTTTTACTGTATAAACTAACCACCAAGACAATACATTCCCTCTCTGGTTTCTTTCTTTCTCCTCGCCAAACCAGTCTTTTGTAGGTCACACACAGTTTAGTATTTTGGTTCCTCAATTCAGAGAACAGAATGTGGGAGATGTGACGTGTAATATAGCCATTGCACAAGGGCCTGACTGACAAGTCTCTGCTTCCCAAATTCAGTCTTGTGGAAACTTGGCAACCCAAACGTGGGAGAGGTAAGGGTGAGGTTGAGACCACAGCCCACTTCTGTGTGGGTCAACAGACTCTTTGGGAGTTATTTTCTTTAAACATCTTTTAATTCAGCTTTCCGCCCCTGTTGTGCACCTGAATCTCTCGCATCCATGGAGTGTCACCATTTTCTGAGGCTGAAAGTTCTTCCACTAGCACCGATGGGAAAACTCCAATCCGCCCATTGAATTCTCCTTCCCAGAAGCCATCGTCATCCTGGTTTTCTTTGTTCAAGATCCGGATGATTGCTCCCTCAGGAAAAGATAATTCATCATCTGTCTGGCCCTCGTAATCATAAAGTGCTTTCACGAAACAGACTAGGTAGCAAGAAAGAAAAATGAAGTAAGAACACTGACAACCAGGTAACTCTTACAACCACCCCATGCATAAGTGACAATCTAAAGAGCATCGAATGGAATAAGAGCAGAGCTGTAATTTTGTACTCACTAAAGAGCAACTCTAGGGTTCTACTGTACAGGATACATATGGCCAAATAAATATATTACAGAAAGGGAATAAACCCATGTTTTTAACCAACTGAAGGCTGACTCCAGGGTAACAGGGTTTATGTCAAGTGTGACCAAATAAAGAGTGCCTTGTTTCAGTCTTTACCACTGGCATCTCCGTTGAGGCTGCCCGAAACGAGTTCGGCCTCCGTGGAATTGCTGGATGTGTGTGACCGACTGTCCAAGGCAGCCAAGGACTGCAGCATGCTCAGCAGACTGTTCGAGGTGGGAAACTGTAGGTACTTTTCTGGCACATAACCCACTTGGCCGACTTTATTTCGAGCCTGAGTAAAAGACATGTGACAAAACAGGTTTGCACGCACAATTTGGACAGGGTACAACAAGAACCAAAACAAACTCCTGAAAATGTCACAAGAAGGGGTGATATGAGCAAAGGAATATACCTTTACCCAGTCTTCCATATCTCCATCTTCAATCACTTCTAACACCTCATGTTCCTCAATGGTCAACTCATCTGGTTGAGAAGCCTGCAATGTAGGATGGTCATGGACAAAATTAAAAAGGTTAGATAAAGAGCAGATGTGAACTGATCATAACAAAAACTGGGGATCAAAATATTGAAATGATTTTGAAAAACATATTGAACATAAAAATTTGAGTGTTGTAAAACTATCATAATGAGGTGAAGTTTTACTTAAAAAACTAAACAAAATAAAGCCACAACAAAAACTGGAGAAACGGAATCCTCAAGAGGCAGCCAGGCTCAGTGAACACAGCACTCTGCTGGAGCAGGGGACCTGGGTTCCAGCTCCAGCTTATGTATCTATTGGTAAGTTATTCAACTTCTTGATGCCTCCATTTCTTCAAAATGACAATCTCGCCATTCTCGGGAAGATGAGGGTGGAGGAGGGGGCGGCCAGTGTGGGATGAATAAGCACAGAACCATGATGGTTTGGGAAGTACAGGCAAAGGAGAAAGCAGTGAATCAGAACTGCACCACAGGGCTACAGTGGCGGTGCAGGCTGTGAAAATGCAAAGAGCTATGTATATGGATTGAATGATAGCTTGAGCAGTGCCTGGAATTGGTCTCAAATCACCGTGAAACAGTGGCCAAGAGAAGTAAGTTGTAGGAGAGAAATGATTGATACTGGTCAAGGCTTGGATTTATTATGCTCCAACTTAACTGTAGACACTGGGCTGATCCATTTGGGTGCTTCTGCAGAAGTTGGTGTGACTTTTTTTATTTTAAAAGTAAATAAAAGCAGGAGTCCATTGGCATTGGACACCCAAATGCTGCCCGTGAAGCTGTAGAATCTGAGGGCAAACTCTCAGGGACTCTGTAGAGGGGTTAGAGGAAGAGACTTGGTTTCCTGAAGAGGCTTGTCTGTCACATGTAACAGGAGGGATCTGCAGGCATCTTCTGGTTCCTAGTGAACAGTTGTAAAATCTTTCCCCAAGTCTCAAGATCAGTGAAAACTGTCAGTTAAGACCATATAGTTTTTCAGATCTCATCGTCTCAAAGTATAAAAATATCTCCAAGTTACATAACCAAAAATAAGGCAAGGCTCATTTCCCATTGCATGTACATTTCATCAAACCCAGATTCTGGACATTGCTGTAATAGCTGCTTGAGACAGAAAACCAGTATTGAAAATGGCTGACTAATCACAGAAATACTCCAGGACTAGAATTTTAAGCAGATTACCTCTGATCTCAAAATATGAGAAAAAAAGAGCTCACTGATTTTTGATGGCTTTTCCAATGGAATTTCTTCATTAATCTGAAATCACACTATGCCTTGAATATACCAGAAAAAGGCACCTATATAACAAAGATGTTTTTCTTAATTCTGTGGCAAAAGTTTTAAAAGGTTATCAATACAACCAGATTTCAATGTGTGTGAGAGCAAAGCAGGAGAATTAAACACCTTTAAATATATTGCTGTTCTTGTAGAAAAGTCATGAAGGTCCATGCAAATTGTCCAACATTGTTATATAAGCAGTGCTATATATAGCACTGTTATGCTAGCTTGATCATACCATACCTAAGCCGTGACCAATTCTTTCACTTGACAAGGTCAAGTCCTTTGCATGACATTCAAGACCCTGTGGTCTCCTGATGTTTTGGCCTCAGGAAACTAATCCCTAGTATCGGAATATACCATGTTATGCATTGTCTCCATGCCTTCCTTCCAAGAGGCCTCAATCCCTCTTTCCTATCTGATAATTGGAATTGGATTACTGTGAGTTCAAGTCCAGCTTCAGACTGTTTCTACAGGCAAGTGACTGTAAGACCTTTCAGAGCCTCAGTTTTCTTTTTTATTCCTATCACAACATAAGCTCCATGAAGGCAGAGATTTCTGTCTGTGTTGATCAATGCTGTATCTCCAAGCCTAGAAAAGAGCACAGCATGGTACATGGAAGGTACTCAAGTAATACTTGTTGAATTAATGGATTGGTTGATAATTTCTTCCTTATAGGATTATTGAAGGGATTAGAAATACATATAAATATAAATATATATATATATAAGATAGATAGCTACCAGGCACACAGGAATTCATAAATGGTAGCTATTATTATTACCCATGATTTGATGCCTGGCTTATATGTATACTAAGACCACCCACGATGAGCTGGTTGCTTTTTCCTCCTTTTATTCTTATAAGGCTTTGGGCATCCCTCTAACACTGACTACCATGGCACTCAAGTTAGTTGTTTGCACTTGTGGGCTTTCTAATAGAATGACATCTTTAAGGCAGGGAAGGTAATTCTTCTCACTCATCCCAACCAAGGACAGCAAGTGGTCAGTAAATGGTTATTAAATAAACAAATGGTCGCACACTACCTCATGAAGTCCTGATACACAGTGACCGCCAGAACCCCTGAAGCAGCCATGTCCTCTGTTTCCACCACCACCTCTCTAAATTTCCTGTTTTCTGTTAAAACAATATGCTTTTTCCTGATCATAAAAGTAATAAATGTTCACTGTAGAAAAGCTAGTAATAGGTATAATTGAGATCTTAAGGTAGTACAATTTGGTATCTTACTTTCTTGACATATCATTTTTTCTTACAAAAAAACCCCTCAAATGTAATTTTTCAATTATCCTCATAATATTCTGTTATGGTTATATTATATGAATGGTTAATTTATTTAATTATTTCCTTATTGGACTGCTAACTTTGCTCTTATAAAGTAGTACTATGATGAAAAAAAGATTTTGTGCCCAGAATATTTTTCTATATTGTAGGTCACTTCCTTAGGACAAATGCTAATAGTGTCAAAGTGACAAGCATTTTTAAGTCTTTTGAAACAAATCCTTAAATTTAGCTTTTCTTTCTCTTGCTAGATTAATTCAGGCTTTCTTTGCTGGTCTGGACCATAAGAATCACAACTAGGCTTATAGTTAAGCCTCTCTCTACTCTAATCTACCCTCTCTGGAATATCTATACCATGACCAGGGTTACCTTATTTTAAAGCCCAGTCTGATTTTAGGACACGCGATAGCTTCCTTTAGCCAGGATAGAAGCCAAACCTTGGTGTGATCTACAGGTCTATCTGACATCTTTGCTTCCAGCTGCTCTGTTTCCCACGTTTGATGCTCACATACTGAGTTTAACATTTCCTGGACACTCTTATTATCTCATCAAACTGCATCTATGTCTCTGCATCTGTTGTTTGCTTAGAAGGCTCTTTCTCTTCTCTACCTCATCACTGTGATGAGAAAGATCTTACTCCTGACCTCACTGAAATGCTACCTTATCTACAAAATTCCTCAGATACAATAATCACTCAGATACTTAGGACCCTCTCCATTTAAAGCCCTTAAATTTTAATTCTGGAACTTCATAGTAAACATAACACTGAGACAGAAGACAGGGCAACAATCCCAACCTAGTTGTATAATATTTTAAAAACATTGTACAAGTGTTTTAAAGATGACTTCAAGTTTTCAGAAGATTATCAAAATAGTTTACATTGGGAAGACAAATCTGTTTTAGAAAAGAAAAAGTACTCTCAAATATATAATAAAAGGACCTTAAAGGAAAAGAAGTCTGGTAACCACTGATACTGAGGAGTAAATAAGGTCAGCTTTTCACTCTCCAGGCATGGTGCTGGTGGGGGTGAGACTATTCCACGGATGCTTAAGATTCTCTCCACATATGTCTTCTGTTGTTGTTCCTCAAGCATGGTATTAATATGAAAGGAATTCATTAAAATGAAAGGCATTCATTTGCTCATGCTGTCCTCACATCATTCATTTATTCGTTCCCCAATTATTTCCTGGGGACCAACTATGTGCCAGGCACTGTCCTAGGTGCTGAAGACATATATGCAAGGCATACCAAGTTTCTGCCTTCAGGGACCTTTATCGCAGAGTTAGATAAAGAAATGTGAAAACAAACAAGATTAAGTTTGGTTGGTGATAGGTTCTATATAGTATCAATTAATAAATGAGGACAGAAGGGCAATGGGATAGAGTAGTGACTGGCAAGTTGGTTATGTATTTAGGTGGTCAGAGGAAACCTGAGGAGGCACTATTTGAGTTGAGCCTATATGAAGAGCACTGGACAGCCAACCAAGAATTGGGAAAATACAGTTCTAGGTAAGGGAAAGCAAGTGCAAAACTGTCAAGTCAGGAAGGAGCACAGTGCCTTTGAAGACTGAAAGGCAGCCAGAGTTGTTAACGTGTAGTGCGTAGATTCAGTGGGTTGGTCTGACATGAAGCTAAGGAGACTGGCAGGGGCCAGATCAGTCTGGACATTACAGAGCCTAGTTAAAGAGTTGGTTTTTCTTTGTTTGATGGAAAGCTTAAAAAGAATTTGGCAGGGGAATAAAATAATCTCCTATATGTGTTAAAGATAAGTTTGGCTGTAGGGTAGAAAGTGGACTCTTGGTAGACAAGTATAAACAAGGGATAAAGTAACGGCCTAGACCAAGATGTGAAATGTGAATGGATTCCGGATATGTTTTGGAGGTGGACTCAATGGGACTGGCTACTGACTGATGAAGCAAGTGAGGAAAAGAGAGGAACTGGAAAAAGAAACTCAATCTACTTTGAGTAAAAAGTGAATGTGAAAGCAGGGCAGGGGTGAGAGAGATTAAAAACTATTATACTAAATCAGGTTTGGAAGTTGAAAGAAAAATCTATTTATCCAGGTCCCTACTTAACCTGGAAACAAGAAGTGGTTATGTTAATATTAGGATAGGCAAAGTTTAACAAAACTGTTTTTTCAGGCAATTTTACTTTAATACCAATTTTGAGAACTATCCTAATGGAGAGCCTTGTGCCAAGCAGGCAACTGAAAAGGAGAGAAGTTCTATTTACAGAAAGTTTACTAGATGCCAGGCACTGTGCTAAATGCTTTGCTATACAAGTGTTATCTCATTTAGTCTCCACATTAGCCCTATAGTATTATCCCCATAATATAGATAGGAAAACTGAGGCTCACAGTGACCAAAGGACTAGCGTGGTTATGTAGCTTTTCAGTGGCAGAGACAAGATTTTAACTGAGGCCGTCTGACATCAGAGCCTAGACTCTTGCCCGTTATGTTACACTGCCTCTAATATGAACGGAACACCAACATTATGGTAAGTACAGCGTAAGCTGGGTAAACACCATTACCTGTATCTTCAGAGTTGTCACACTTTAACATGAGAAATATGTTAGAGGAATACAAACCTTATAGGAATAAACAACTTTGCAGGTGAGTGGATAATTTCTTAAGGTGCCAGAAGGGCTGGAACTGCTGTCATCAAAAACATCCATGTTGTCCTCAAACTCTTCTGCTTCTTCTCTTTCAGTATCTGCATTAAGCTAGGAAAAATCAGAGGCCACTGGCTAGCGTACTTAGTTACTTCAAGAAGACGCATGAAAGCAGCAAACAACTGGATTGTTTCAAAATGTTAATTTACTCATTCAACTGCACATAGGAAAGTATCTGTTCTGTTCTCACTTGCATTTTTCATGTTATGAAAGGACTGAGATATTTTTTTCTTTTTAAAACCAACAGTCAGTTAAATATTGACTAATGATGGCCTCTTACCATTTTAAACTGATCATATTAGCAAACATTAAAAAGATTTCTAAATGCTACCAACAATGTAGAGAAACAGGTTTTCATTTATGGCTGGTTTAAACGTAAACTGGTATATCCTTGGAAAAAAAAAGAAAGCCTGCACAGCAACGAAGACCCAGCACAGCCAAAAACAATAAATATATAAAATTACTTAAAAAAATAGATGTGGATAAATTAGAGCATGTGTCCTCTGCTTGTAGGAATGGTGTAAAATGGTGTAGCTGCTTTGGAAAAATGCTATGATGGTTCCTTAAAAAGTTTAACATAGAATTACTGTATAATCCAGCAACTTCACTTCTGTACTCCCAATGCTCTTCAATTTTAATTTCTAGTCTTTCAATTATTTTTCCCCAAAGAGTTTGAAAGCAGGGATGTGAATAGATATTTGTATACCAATGTTGACAGCAGCATTATTCACAATAGCCACAAGGTGGAAGCAACCCAAGCATCCACTGAGATGGGTGGATGAACAAACTGTGGTATATGACAGCAAAATACTACTTAGCTTTAAAAAGTAAGGCCATTCTGACACAGGCTACAGTATGGGTGAACCCTAAGGGCATTAATATTAAATGAAATAAGCCAGTCACAAAGAAGATAAATACTGCATGATTCTACTTATATGAAGTACCTAGAGTAGTCAAATTTATAGAGACAGAAAGTAGAATGTTGGTTGTCAGCTGGGGGAATGGGGAACTACTGTTTAATTGGTATAGAGTTTCACTTTTTGCAAGATGAAAAGAGTTCTGGAGACGGATGATGTTTATGGTTGCATAAAAAAATGTGAATGCACTTAATGCCACTTAATGCATTTTAAACTTTGTATTTTAAAATGGTTTAAATGATGAAGTTTATGTTATGTATAATTTGCCACAGAAAAGGGCACAGTTTCTTTTGAAATGTAGCACAAGGAAAATAAATCCAGTGTCAATGCATATTACTGGCCATAGCTAAAAGGCATATATTAATTAAAAAGGTATTAAGTATAAAAATGTATCTATCTAGAGTATTGTCTATTACATTAAAACGCAAATAACACTTAAATGAGCATAAACATCTGACAGAGGTAGGCAGAGTAAGAAGGACTAAGACTGGAGAACAGAGGAGATTGGCTTGTTCTATATACCTCTGAACTATAAACAAAAAGTATGTTTTACTTTTTAAATTAAAAATCCAGTAAACAAGAGACAAAATAAGCTCAAAGGTTTCTTGGTTTCTAGCTACATACAAATACTTATTTGGCTACTTTTTTCAATGTTCAAACACACAAAGGCACTAAGGTTTACACAGTAAGGATATAAGGAATGGACAGTCAGAATTGGGCCTTATGGTAGAACAATTAATTAAAATATCAAACACCTACTAAATGCTGAACACTAAGCTAGGCTCTGAGATATGAAATGAAGGAAGGATATAGTCTGCTTTGCAGGAGTTCACAACCAAGAGTGGGAAGTCAGCATACCCAAACGCTAAGTGTACAGGCTGCCCTGTCAGTGCGGAGAGAGTGACTTAAGAAGGTCAGAGCAGATTTCTGCCCATGGGATTCTCCAGGCAAGAATACTGGAGTGGGCTGCCATGCCCTTCTCCAGGTATCCTCCGACCCAGGGATCGAATCCTCTTACTCTCCTGAATTGGCAGGCACGTTCTTTACAACCAGTGCCACCTGGGAAGCCCCCAACTAACAAACACATATTTTTACATTTACTTGGAAGATGCCTTTATATTCTAGAAAAGGATACAGACAACTGTGGGCATTACAAAAAGCAAAACAAAACACCCATACATCTATAAAAAAAATTAAAGCCAATGTGGGTAGAGCAAGTTTCCAAAAATACAGTGTAAGGAATGTTAATATGCACTGTGTTTTGGCACTGGGAATCAATTCAAAATATTTCATCTTGGCAATGTTATCTAATACTAAACATTCTTTTTCTCTTCTTTATTTTGAATTCATTTTTTGATTCTCACAGAAGGAAATGGAAGGTTGCAGTGATGGCAGCAGGGGTCACTGCCACATGCTTTTCCATCACTCTTGCAGTTTTCCAAAGTATGTCATCTCAGGACAGCTTCTTCCTTTTTCCTCTTCCACCTTCTGTAACTTAACTGTTGCAATGTTTTTTTTTTAAACTGTTGCAATGTTTTCTTGACCTAGCATTTCTAAAAGCACATTCTTCCTGTTTTTTAGCTGCTCACTTATCCCTTTTCCTTCCTGTCACCTGACAGAATTTTAATCAAAACTATTCTTTCCAGTGGTACTAATAATTATCCTTTCTGAGATGTTGCAAAATGCTTACTCTTATTGCAATGGCAGATAAGAAGAGTCTTTCTGAGTTGGTTTTAGTAGTTGACCTCATACTCAGCAAGTTACCTCTGAAGGGCTTCATCAGAGCTTTATGGATCTGACAGACTTGGGTTTGAATGCTGATTATGCCATTTTCTTGCTATATGACCTTGGGCAAATTATTTGACTTCTCAACTTCAGTTACCTCATCTCTATAATGAAGACAATTACTTCTTAACAAGGTTATCATGAGAATTAAGTGAGGCAACACCTAAACCCTTAATATATGTGTGGTACAAAGGAGACACTTAATCATAATTGTTGTTTTTATGAGGAAAGAAGATAGATTAAAAAAATATCTGATGATATCCAGCCTAGCGGAAGACAGCTCCCTGTAAGTGGCTAGCAGAACCTCTAAATTCCATCTAGACAGAAAAGTGATCACAGTGAACATCATTCCAAACACAACACAAGTATATTATAAAAGATGATGTAGAAAATATCAGCCAAATGGATTTCTGTTTCCAGGCAAGATGGAGTATCAGGGACCAGGTTTAAACCTTCCAGAAACAGCTAAAAAACTGTTCAAAATTTATAAAAGAATAATTTTCAAGACACTGGACATTATGTGATGAAGAACAGTAATCCTTGCAGGAAACAAACCATTTCCCCAACCTACTATCTGAAAAAGGTTTCCAAGATGACATACAGCAGGAGGGAACCCAGGAAGAGGTTGGTGATCTACTGGAATTGAAGACACGAAACTGGGACTTCAGGAAGGCCAAAGTGGCTAGGGTTTGCACAGTAATGAAGAAAAGAGAAATGCATAGAGAGAACTCTGGAAATCTGCAGAGGGTCCTCCTTAAGTCTTCAGCTAAGTACTGATCAGCACATATACATCAAGAACTACCTGAGGCCACTGATAGAACCCTTCAAAGGATTAGAGGGAACCATCCTCAGCATTCACACAGGCCTGGGAATATTTCTTGTTCTCTCTTAACAGAGCAGAAAACCTCACAAGGCGTAGGGCATCAGGTAGAGAAATTAGAAAATCAGTAAGGATGCAGAAGACTTGAACAACACTACAAACCAACTTAATTGACATTTATAGAAGATAACACCTAACAACAGCAGATTATATATTCTTTTCAATACACATGGAACATTTATTGAGATATACCATATAACAGGCCACAAAACAGGTCTTAATAAATTAAAAATGATTCAAGTATGTTATCTGACCACAATGGAAATAAATTATGTCATTAACAGAAAGGTATCTGTAAAATTCCCAAATATTTGGAAACTCAATAACGCTTCTAAACAACCCACGGAACAAAGAAGAAATTAAAAGACCAATTATAAAATATTTAAAATTGAATGGAAATAATAACACAATGTATCTGAGTTTGTGTGGTGGTGCTTAAGCAACATGTAGTGGGAAATGTTTTGTATGACTTGCCTATACTGAAAAAGAAGTAAAGTCTCACATCAGTGACCTCAGCTTCCACGTTAAAAATATTAGGAAACAGCAAGGCCAAATAAATCAGAAAAAGGAAATGATAAAAAACGAGGGCAGAAATCAATAAAATTAAAAAAAAAACAACAGGGAAAAAAGTCAATGAAATCAAAAGCTGTTTTTGTTTTTTTTTTTGGTGATGATACATCAAATTTATAAACCTCTAGTAGGATGATCAAGGGGGAAAAAAATGGAGAAACAAACAACCAACATCAAGGAGTAGGAGAAGTGATATCACTACAGATCCTCCTCCAGACAATCAAATAACAAAAAATATTATGAACGACTTTATGCCAATGACTTCCTTGGTGGCTCAGATGGTAAAGCATCTGCCTACAATGAGGGAGACCCGGATTCAATCCCTGGGTTGGGAAGATTTCCTGGAGAAGGAAATGGCAACCTACTCCAGTATTCTTGCCTGGAAAATCCCTTAGAGGGAGGAGCCTGTTAGGCTACAGTCCATGGGGTCGCAAAGAGTTGGACATGACTAAGCGACCTCACTTCACTTTTATGCCAATAAATGTGGCAACTTACATAAAACCAACAAATTCCTTGAAAGACACAAATGATCAAAGTCCATTTAAGAAGACTAAGTTGAAGAACCCTGTCTCTATTAAAGAAATTGAGTTTGTTGCTTAATAAAAAACTCCCACAAAACTCCGTTCCAGGTCCAGGTTCTGGTGAATTCTACTAAACATTGAAGGAAGGAAAAAATTCTTCATAAGCTCCCAGAAAATTGAAAAGGAAGGGATTCATATTATTTTATAAGACAAGCATTAGTCCAAAATCAGACAAAAGCAGTTTAAGAAAACTATAGACTAATAAAGATTCCGCCATAATCAAACATACAAAATGCTAATAAAAATTTTAACAAATCAATTCTAATCAATATATAAAAAGAATAACAGTTCATCAGGAATGCAAAGTTGGTTTAATATGTAAAAAATCATCAGTGTACTTCACCATATTAACAAACGAATAAGAAAAATCATTTAATATTTAGGACTTCCTTGTAGCTCAAACTATCAAGAATCTGCCTGCAATGTAGGAGACTGGGGTTCAATTCCTGAGTCAGGAAGATCCTCTGGAGAAGGGAATGGCATTTCAGTCCAGCATTCTTGCCTAGAGAATCCCATGGACAGAGAAGCCTAGCGGGCTACAGCCGGTGGGGTTGCAAGGAGTCAGACACAATTGAGCAACTAACATTTCACTTCAACATCCATTCCTATCAGTAAACTAAAGAAAAATGGAGGAAACTTCCTTGACATGGGAAAGGGCATCTACAAATATCCTACCATGAACATCATACTTAGTGGTGAAAGACTACGCTTTGTCCCTAAGTTTGGGAACAACGCAAGAACATCATGTTGGTTCTCACCACTGCTATTCAAGCAGTGTACTGGACACTGGAGCTGTTACAATAAGGGGCGGCAGGGAAGTAAGCACAGAAGGAAACAAAAGGCATTTTGAATTGGAAAGGAAGAAGTAAAACTGTCTTTGTATACACGTTACATGATTATCTATATAGAAAATCTACATAAAAATACAATAACTAATGAATGAGTTAAGCAATGTTGTAGGTTACAAAATCGAAATATAAAAATAAGCAAGGTGAAAAGACAGCTTTCAGAATGGGAGAAAATAATAGCCAATGAAGCAACAGACAAACAATTAATCTCAAAAATATACAAGCAACCCCTGCAGCTCCATTCTAGAAAAATAAACAACCCAATCAAAAAGTGGGCCAAAGAACTTAACAGACATTTCTCCAAAGAAGATATAAAAATGGCTAACAAACACATGAAAAGATGTTCAACATCACTCATTATCAGAGAAATGCAAATCAAAACTACAATGAGGTACCACTTTACACCAGTCAGAATGGCTGCCATCCAAAAGTCTACAAGCAATAAATGCTGGAGAGGATGTGGAGAAAAGGGAACCCTCTTACACTGTTGGTGGGAATGCAAACTAGTACAGCCACTATGGAAAACAGTGTGGAGGTTCCTTAAAAAGCTGCAAATAGACTTGCCATATGACCCAGCAATCCCACTGCTGGGCATATACACCGAGGAAACCAGAATTGAAAGAGCCACGTGTACCCCAATGTTCATTGCTGCATTGTTTACAATAGCCAGGACATGGAAGCAACCTAGATGCCCATCAACTGACGAATGGATAAGAAAGCTGTGGTACATATTCACAATGGAATATTATTCAGCATTAAAAAAAAATTCATTTGAAGCAATTCTACTCAGATGGACGAAACTGGAGCCCATTATCCAGAGTGAAGTAAGCCAGAAGCAAAAACAACAATACAGTGTATTAACGCATATATATGGAATTTAGAAAGACGGTGACGAGAACCCAACATGCGAGACAGCAAAAGGAACGCAGATGTATAGAACAGACTCGTGGACTTTGTGGATGAGGGTAAGGGTGGGATGATATGGGAGAAGGGCATTGAAACATGTTAATTATCATATGTCTAATCAATCGCCAGCCCAGGATTGATGCTCGGGGCTGGTGCCGCGAGATTTCCCGGGGGGGAGGGAGGAGGGAGGGGGGTTCTGGAGGGGAAGCATATGTAAACCCATGGTGATATCATGTCATTGTATGGCAAAAAGAAGAAAAAAAAAAAGAAGAAAAAAAATCAACTGTATTTCTATATATTAGTAATGAACAATCAGAAGTTGGAATAAAAAACTATTAGGACAGCATCAAAAACTATGAACTAGAGATAAGTCTGACAAAAGATGTGCAACACCTACACACTGAAAACTATAAAACACTACTTGGAAAAATGAAAGACGATTGAAAGACTCAATATTGTTGGGATATCAAATGTCTTCAAGCTGATCTACAAATTCGCTGTAATCCTAATGAAAAAATTCTGGTAGGTTTTTCTGGTAGAAAACCGATTTTAAAATTCATATGGAAAAGCAAAGGAATGAGAATATCCAAAACAATTTTGAAAAGGAAGGAAGGTGGAAGATTTAACCTGACTTCCGGACTTAAAAGTTACAATAATTTAGACACAGCAGCACTGTCATCAAGCTAGGCAAATAGATCAATGAAACAGAACAGGGGGTCCAAATATAGACCCATACATATATGGTTAGTTGATTTTTGACAAAGATATAAAGGCACTTCAGTAGAGAAATGACAGTCTTTTCAACAAGAAAAAAGAATTGTACTCACTCTTCTTAACTCACACAATCCCAAACTTAAATGTAAAACCTAAAATTATAAAACATACAAGAAAATCTTTATGACTGGTTTGGACAAAGGTTTCCTAGTTATATCACAGCATGGTCCATGAAAAAGAAAAAAAAGTAAGTTGTACTTCAACCAAAAAAATTCTGCTCTTTGAAAGATACTGTTAAGAAAATGAAAAGACAAGCCACAGTCTGGGAGAAATTACATAAATCATCTAGCTAATAAAAGATTTGTATCCAGAGTATAAAAAGAATTCTTAAAATACAATAAAAAGAGACCAAACAACCTAATGAAATCTGCTTGAAAGACCTGAATGGATAATTCACTGCAGAAGATATACATGTGGAAAATAAGCATGTGAAAAGATGCTCAACATTATTAGTGAAGTGCAAATTAAAACTATAATGATACACTACTGCACACCTATTAAAATATCTAAAATTAAAAAGATTGATCATACTAGCTATTGGCAAGGCAGTGGAACAACTGCAACACTAGTGCTCCATTGATAGGAATGTAAAATGGTACAACCACTTTGGAAAATAGTCTGAGAGTTACTTAAAATGTCAAACATATAGCCACTATATGACCCAGCTAAAACATACACACATAGCAGTTTTACTTGAAAGAGCCCTAAACAACTCAAATGCCTATCATCAGGGTGAATGGATAAACAAATTTTGTGGTATATTCATACAACAGAATATGACTCAGCAATTAAAAGACTGACATGTAACAACATGGATGTTACTCAAAATAATCATGCTATATGAAAGAGGTCAAACAAAGTGTATGTTTTTAAATATGTGTAATCTATTGTATTTCAATTATACTTCAGTAAAACTGTTAAGAATAATAAAGCTTGGGAATTTTAATGACAACTGGTTGCACAGTACTTGAAGATATTACGAGACCATTAATTACATCAAAATAGGGCAGTCAATGATGATTCACCAGATGCTTAAAAACAAGAAATGAAAAAAAAATACAGCTTTTGAAATGAATCACGAAAAAGGTTACAGGAATAAAGAGTCATCCGAGGAGTGAGAAAAAAAAGCAGGGCTTTAGAGGCAGACATATTTGGGTTCTAATCCCAGCTCTCCACTAGCTGCGTGCTGCTGGGCAAGATAGTTAATTCTTCTATCTTCTCATTTGTAATATGTTCAGGATGGTTGTGATCATTAACTAAAACAATATATGAATGTGCCTGACATGGTACCTGGTACAGAACAGATGATTTACCGAAGTGAATGTCCTTTTTTTGGTAGTATTTTAAGCTTAGTTGGTAGAACTGGAGTAAACCGCTTAAAGTTCAGATTAATACTTTTGAACATGTACCATGTGTAAGGACCTGTGTCAAGCACATTACTTGTTATGGCTATGGAGAAAGCCAAAGAACATAACACGGCTATAGACACTTCTCTAAGAAGTGAAATGCTCTAGCTTTTCAATGCCCATCTTTGGTTTTGGCTGTCAGTAAGTGACACTGGTTCTCTTGATCTGTGGACACCAACCCAACAGTCATGATGTGCAGCTAGGTAATTTCTAGTCCCTGGCAAAGAGTCTCATGAGCAGTGAAGGCTCAATACATGCTTACTGAATTGAATTAAACCGATTCTACTGGGAACCTGAAATGTCAGTTTCACTAAAAGTGTGGACATTTTGAGTACAGAGTTTAGTCCAATAAAAAGGTGAACGTCCATCTGGAAATACTGTAAATAAAAAAGCAACTGAAGATTTTTATAGGTGTATTCCATTATTTTCTATAGTTTACATTTATCTCATCATAAAAATCCATTGTTCGTTTCTTTGGGATTTAGCTCAAGCCAACAAACAGGTTTTTGTGTTGTAAAAACAAAGCCCATTGGATGCAAGGACTATAAGGCATTACTGAAGCACATGGGAACCAAACTAGCATTCTAAAGGTTTAAAATCTTTACTCTTGCCTTTCAAACATACTGAGCATGGTCTTCATAATGAACAGACCTAGAATTTATTTCTATGCAACTCTATGAAATGCTCATATACTTAGGGATGCTTCCCAACAGAGTAGATGTCAGAATGCCTTGGCACAGTAGCTGGGGGAAGTGGCTGAAAACAAGGAAGTCATGTAAACACTGTTAGCTACAGTCTGAAAATCTAGAGGGGAAAAAAGAACAGACAGAAAGGACAAAAATAAAGCAACCTCAAACTAAGAATCTCTGACTCAGTAATTCTAAGATCCTAACTTATAGGAAAAAAATCCCCAGTATGAGAAAAATGTTTTAAAGAGTGTTATTTAGTCTATGTGGAGGCAAGCCAAATACTAAACATAAAGACTTAAGTGAACGCGTTCCTGATGGGATATTACACAGACATGAATAGGATGATTATGAAGGTTATCCATCAATATGGAATGTTAGATAAAAATATGTAAAATTAACTTTGCTATGATAAAGGTGTTCAATAAAAGAATAGTAGAAAGAGGAAGGAATCCAATTAAGTTGGTAACAGTGTTGTTATAAGGATGGAGCTTTTTTAATTTTCTTCTCTGCCATACTTCCTAATTTTGTTATCTAGTTATATAATCTTTCTTTTCTACAATTAATATAATTTCAAAATTAGGTTTTAAACTGGGTTTGGGTTTCTGAGTAACAGAAGGCAAAAAAATGAGAAGGGACAAGTGACAGAAGGGGTGACTGAGTCACTGGCAGCAATCCAATCATAGGAGACTATATGCAGGCTCTGATTAACCATCATCTGAATAATTATACCAGTAGAATGCTCTCCTTTAAAAAAATATTGCCATATTGTGATATTTTTCCTTCTTATTCCTATATTCTGTACCACAGCACAATACAGAAGGCAAAGAGTTAATACTCAAGAAAGTATAGTCCCTTCCTATTCTATAAGATAAACAATATATGTTTTAAAAATATTTATCTCCATAGGGCACTTTACACTAGTAATGTCTAACAGTACTATTAACTATGTTTTCCAGAAAAAAGGGAATTCTAAACTTGATGATTAATGCTTTTGCTGGCATCTGTAATGGAAGAAATAATTTGGCTCCCGAATATGTATTTCTACTCTCTGTTCCTCTCCAGCTAGCTGTCAGTGTGAAGAGTTACAAATTCCTCCAAGTTATTTCAGGGTTGTCATTTAAAATCAGGTTAAATAAATATTGGGACTTCATTAAACTATTTTATGCTTACATCTTTCCCTTATTTATCCTTTTAGTAGAACATCCACAAAATACATCCCTCAGCTGAAACTGAGAAAACACAGGTTCTGTAAGAGTGACTAGAGGGAAGAAAGAGTGGAATGGGATTGCAAAATGCTCCTTTCACAGAGGATATGACATGTTTCTAGATGAGCTGATGTTTCGGGACAGTTGTCAAAAATACCCAGTTTATTCAACACTTAACAACCAGTCTGTACTACTCACTGCCAGACACTATACTAGGGACATCTCCTTCATTTCCTTCCTTCATACTCAGATGCCTTCCTTTATCTCTTGTTAAATTTCTTTAAAGACTATCTGAAATGACATTTCCTTCTCTCCCATTTTTATAGCTGGTATAAACATACCTTGGAGATATTGTGGGTTTGGTTTCAGACCACCACAGTAAAGTAAGTTCAGTTCAGTTGCTTAGTCATGTCTGACTTTTGTGACCCCATGGACAGCAGAACATCAGGCTTCCCTGTCCATCACCAACTCCTGGAGCTTGCTCAAACTCATATCCATCCAGTCAGTGATGCCACCCAACCAACTCATCCTCTGTCATCTACTTCCCCTCCTGCCTTCAATCCTTCCCAGCATCAGGGTCTTTTCCAATGAGTCAGTTCTGTGCATCAGGTGACCAAAGCATTGGAGCTTCAGCTTCAGTATCAGTCCTTCCAATGCCTATTTAGGACTGATTTCCTTTAGGATTGACTGGTTTGATCTCTGTGCACATAAAAGCTATGTTTACATTATACTGTAGTTATTAAGCATGCGATACCATATGTCTAAAAAATTTATATACCTTAATTAAGAAATACTTTATAGCCAAAAAATGCTATCATTTGAGTCTTCAGTGAGTCATGATCTTTTTGCTGGTAAAAAGATATTGCTTCGATGTTGATGGATGCTAACTGATCAAGGTGGTGGCTGCTGAAAGCTGGGGTGTCCATGGCAATTTCTTAAAATGGGACAACACTGAAGTTTGTACCATTGATTGACTCTTCCTCTCATGAACTATTTCTCTGTAGCATGCAAAGCTATTTGATAGCATTTTACCCAGAGTAAAACATCTTTCAAAACTGGAGGCAATACTCTTAATCCCTGATTTATCAACTAAGTTCATGTAATAGTCTAAATCTTTTGTTGTTACATCAGCAATCTTCACAACATCTTCACCAGGAGTAGATTCTATCTCAAGAAACCACTTCCTTTGCTCAGACATAAGAGGTAACTCTTAATCCATTAAAGTTATTATACGATTGCAGCAATCAGTCACATCTTGAGGCTCCACTTCTAATTCTAGATCTCTTGCTGTTATACTACTCTTGCATTACTTCCTCCACTGAATTCTTGAATCCCTCAAAGTCATCCATGAAAGTTGGAATCAACGTCTTCCAAAGTCCTGTTCATACTGATATTTTGACCTCTTCCCATGAATCATGAGTGCTCTAAGTGGCATCTAGAACGGTGAATCCTTTCCAAAAGGTTTTCAACTTACTCTGCCTAGAGCCATCAGAAGAATCACTATCTAAGGCAACTACAGACTTACGAAATGTATATCTTAAATCATTAGACCTGAACATCAAAATTACTCCTTGATCCATGGGCTACCAAAGGGATACTGTACTAGCAGGCATGAAAACAACATGAATCTCATTGTACATCTCCATCAGAGCTCTTAGGTGACCATGTGCATTGCCAATGAACAGTAATATTTGCAAAGGAATTTTTTTTTCTGAGTAGTAGATCTTCTAAATTAAAAAAAATTATTAATGTTTTTTGGCTGTGCTGGGTCTTTGTTGCTGCATGGGCTTTCCTCTAGTTGTGGCAAGTAGGGGCTGCTCTCTAGCTGCAGTGGGAGGGCTTCGCACTGTGGTGGCTTCTCTTGTTGCAGAGCACAGGATCCAGGGGTGCAGGCTTCAGTAGCTGCAGCACATGGGCTCAGCAGTTGTGGCTCACGGGCTTAGTTGCTCTGTGGCATGTGGCATCTTCCCGAACTAAGGATCAAATGCAGTCTGCTGCACTGGCAGGGCAGATTCTTTACCACTGAGCCACCAGGGAAGACTGTGTAGTAGATCTCAAACAGTGGGTGTAAAATATTCATAAAGTCATGTTGTAAAGTGATACACTGTCATCCAGGTTTTGTTCCATCTATAGATCAGTTCAGTTCAGTTGCTCAGTCGTGTCTCTTTGCGACCCCATGAACCACAGCACACCAGGCCTCCCTGTCCATCACCAACTCTGAGTCCACCCAAACCTATGGCCATCGAGGCAGTGATGCCATCCAGCCGTCTCATCCTCTGTCGTCCCCTTCTCCTCCTGCCTTCAATCTTTCCCAGCATCAGGGTATTTTCCAATGAGTCAGCTCTTTGCATCAGGTGGCCAAAGTATTGCAGTTTCGGCTTCAACACCAGTCCTTCCAATGAACACCCAGGACTGATCTCCTTTAGGATGGACTGGTAGGATCTCCCTGCGGTCCAAGGGACTCCGAAGAGTATTCTCCAACACCACAGTTCAAAAGCATCAATTCTTCGGCGCTCAGCTTTCTTTATAGTCCAACTCTCACATCCATACATGACCACTGGAAAAACCATAGCCTTGACTAGACGGACTTTTGTTGGCAAAGTAATGTCTCTGCTTTTTAATTTGCTGTCTAGGTTGGTCATAACTTTCCTTCCAAGGAGTAAGTGTCTTTTAATTTCATTGCTGCAATTTATAGACCATAGCAGAGTAGATTTAGCATAATTCTTAAGTCCCTAGAATTTTCAGAATGGTAAATGAGCACTGCCTTCAACTTAAAGTCACCAGTTTCCTTAGCTCCTAACAAAACAGTCAGCCTGTGCTTTGAAGCTTTGAAGCCAGGCATTGCCTTCTCTCTATATATGTAAGTCCTAGGTGACATCTTTTCCCATGGCAAAGCTATTTTGTCTACATGGAAAATCTATTGTTCAGGGTGACTACCTTCATTAATGATCTTAGCTAGATCTTCTGGATAACCTGCTGTAGCTTCCACATCAGCACTTGCTGTTTCACCTTATATTTTCATGTTACAAAGACAGTTTCTTTCCTTAAACTTCATGAACCAACCTCTGCTAGCTTCCAACTTTTCTTCTG
Source organism: Antilocapra americana (assembly GCA_007570785.1). Lineage (NCBI taxonomy): Eukaryota > Metazoa > Chordata > Mammalia > Artiodactyla > Antilocapridae > Antilocapra > Antilocapra americana. Next base: position 2,458,640 of record ML663009.1, on the reverse strand, counting down.
CAGCTTCCTTACTTCTTTCAGCCTTCATAGAATTGAAAACAGTTAGGGCCTTACTCTGGATTAAGCTTTGGCTTAATGGAATGTTGTGGCTGGTTTGATCATTTATCCAGACCACTAAAACTTCCTTGCTACCAGCAATAAAGCTTTTTTTCTTCCTTATCATTCACATATTCACTGGAGTAGTACTTTTAATTTCCCTTAAGAACTTTTCATTTGCATCCATAACATGGTCAAGCGTTTGGTTCAAGAGGTCTAGCTTTTGGCATATGTTGGCTTTCAATGTGCCTTTCTCATTAAGCTTAATCATTTCTAGCTTTTGATTCAGACTGAGAGATTTGCAACTCTCCCTTTCACCTGACCACTCTATAGATTATTAATCAGCCTAATTTCAATACAGTTGCATCTCTGGGAATAGGGAGGCCAGAAGAGAGGGAGAGAGACAGCGGAATGGCTAGTCGGGGAAGCAGTCAGAACCACACATCTATCAATTAACAGGTGGGATTTGTGGTGCCCCAAAATGTTACAGTGGTAACATCACAGATTGCTGATCACAGATAACCATAACAAATGAAAAAGGAAACCTTTAATTCGTTAAAAAATGCAATTGTTGGTGAGTGCAATAAAGTGAAATGCAATAAAATGAAATATGTTAAGTTTTTCTGATAAAGTTTTATAAAATCATGAGATTTTTGGAGCTGGAGGGTATCTTAGAATTTCTGAAATTCAGAGACTTTTTCAAATATGTGCTGAGAAGTTAGGAGTTGTCAGTTCCACGTTTGCTATACAATAGTTCAGTCATACACTTCCATATAACATTAAGATCCATAGAAGTCTGTCTGCTCTAACAGTTTGTAAGCTTTTTGAGGAGAAATATCAAGTCTTGTTCATCTCCAATTTGCCCAGGAAGTGGGCAAATAGGGATAAGTGCCTGCCCAGTTGATAGAAAAGATGCTAGTCTGAGGAAAATCATGGGGATGATAGGTTGCTAACAGTAAGTACTGTTGAAGAAGCCAAAAGCAAGAATCTATCTGGAATTTTTTATCATTGTTAAGTTTTGTTAAACAGAATAACGTGAATTAGATGGAAGTTGTGGCTTTTAAAAGATGCAATGGGAAGAGACATTCCATGAGACAGAGCAACTCTGTTGTACTGGAAACAAGGTAAGTTCTTCTAACCCCAAAGTCAAATGGATAATATGTACTTATTTTCCCCAGCTGGATTACCATTAATAGTGAAATAAAAATAAACCTTCAGTAGATTGCTTTTCCTTAAAATGCACATGCACTCACAACCTTTTTCAAATGTACAAGTATATTCTCATTAGAAAGTCTAAATGCCATGTGAAAAAACTGACAAAACCTCCAGGAATGTTCTTAAACTATGGTTACTTTCTCTAGTTCGATTCCTTTTATTGGAAGGGCACAAATACTGAAGAGACACTATGGATATAGCGGAAAGTCAGGAGATTAGAGTTTTAGTTTGCTACTATGCCATCTGGCTTCCCAGGTGGTGCAGAGGTAAGGAATCCACCTGCTAACGCAGAAGACACAAGAGACATAGGTTTGATCCCTGAGTTGGGAAGATCTCCTGGAGTAAGAAATGGCAACCCACTCCAGTATTCTTGCTTGGAAAGTTCCATAGATGAGAAGCCTGGCGGGCTACAGTCTAGGGATTGCAAAGAGTCAGATATGATTGAGAAACTGAGCACACACACTATTCTGTTGGTTCATTCACTTTGTCCTTCAATAGACATTTACTGAGGACTGATATGTGCCAGATACTTTGCTGTGCAGAAACCAGGTAGGCATGGAAATTACATTTCAGGGAAGAAGATAGATGATAAATAAAATAAAACAAGAAGACAAATACAGATTGTAATAAGTGCCACATGGAAATAAACTGGATGAGAGAGAATAATGGGTAGGGAGATAGCAGCAGAAAATAGTTTGACCAGCAAGGCATTATATATCCATCTATGTAATATCAGGCAAATCACTGAACTTTTCTGATACTCAGATTTCCAGGATAAAAAAACCACGGTTGGACTGGATGACATCAGAGTGGAGAACACTCTGAACTTGAAGTAAGAAAACTTAAGTGTGAGTCCTGGCCTTATTCATAAACCTATACCTGTAGCACTGTCTCCGTGATGAAAGAAAGAAACTGTGAGCAGAGAGTGACAGTCCTGGTGAACTGAACAAACTAAGTCATAGACTGTGTTCCTCTCCTTTCTTTAACACTGTTTACAATGCTCTGGATGTTTATTTTCATTTACACTGAAGAAGACCTCTGAAAACTTTGGAAACATTAGACTAAAATTTTTATCCTACTACCTCCAGATAAGAAATATACCTACTTTTATGAATGGGATAATGATAAACTTACTAGTGATAATATTTTATCACTATATAAAGCACATTTCAAAAAAGTACTATTTTTTTCTTCTCTCTTTCTTTCCTGCACTAAGCTTAACTCAATTAGTGATAGACTAAAGGAAAAAAACTCAAACCATTAGAAAATCCATTACTTTTTCTTTAAAATTTTGGCTATTATCAAGATTGGTTAGAGTCATAGAAGAGCATCCTTTAGTGAAATTAGCCCATCATATTCAAGAGAAACCCTACCGAGTGTAAGGCTCCATTATTAGTCACTGCAGGAAGGCGGGCCCATCGCTCATTTTCCAGTTCTTCCATCACTTGGTTCATTGCACTCTTTAGCCATGTGTCGACAGAAACACCAATCTGCTTTAGTAGGTCCAGTCGGGCTTCAGCTTTCAACTTAATTATCTAAGAAAACCAAGAAAATGGTCAGAAAGCAAAGCATTCTTTCCTCAAATTAATTGCTTTTAAGTTATTCCTGGTTTAGTAATTAGGACAAGCTTGATATTCACTAGCAATTCTTTCTCGGCACAGAAGTTAATTTTTCACTTGATGAGAGGAAGAGAGAGAGAGTGGTAAGAGGGAAGGAAAAGGAAGATGCTAATGCAACATAAAGTCTGCTTTCCTCTCCTGTTAATAAGGCTACGCCTCAGAACATTCTAAAGTTTAGTATTTTCAACAGCCTTCTAATCCATTTCCTGGACTTTCTCTTCTCCTCTATAATCTACCTTTTACAAGTCTATGAACGATCTCATCAGTCACTTCTCTGCTTAAAAATACCCATGATTCCTGACTGCCTACTGAGTAAAGATTTTAAATTAGATTCTAATGCAGCTATCAGAAACAGGAGATGTTGAGAATAAAAGAAGGTTCTATGCTCCAAATTCAAGAAAAGGAAACACTGCCCGTTCTTGGGCTCTTGTTCCAGGCCATAAGCAAGTAATCATAGAATTAGTTCAAACCTGTCCCAATCAAACAGTAACTGCTTTGCCCGATAGCCATGCCTCTAAGTCAGCCAATCAATGACAGTCCCTTGCTTATGCAAGGCAGCCAGTCAACCACAGCTTCATTCCAGTAAGCATCAGCAGTCAAGCTTCCACTCCTGCTTCCAACAGTCCACCAATCTCTGTGTGCTGGTGCTTAGTCACTTAGTTGTGTCCAACTCTTTGAGACCCTATGGACTGTAGTCCGCCAGGCTCCTCTGTTTATGGGGATTTGCCAGGTCCAGGCAAGAATACTGGAGTGGGCTTCCATGCCCTCCTTCAGGGGATCTTCCCAACCCAGGGATCAAACCCAGGTCTCCTGCATTGCGGGCGGATTCTTTACCGTCAAGGGAAGAACAGACTTCCTTCCCTACTGACTTCTAGGGAAGTCATATCTCTACACATGAGTTAAAAGTGAGCAAGTCTGTAGTATATTCCCAGTTATGAAAATCTGCCAGTTCCTGAAACCCACACTTCTCAAAACCCTTTGCATCAGTTCTTTGTCAGAGAGGTTATATTTTGTTAATATCATTCTTTTTTTTGCTTTAGCAAGTAGTAAACTCAGCCTCACTATTCTTCGTATTAAGAGTGGTGGTGTCTTCCTCAATGTTTGAAGGCTCCATTGAGATAATTTTGAGGACCTTCACTGGATGGCCTTCTGTGGGACTCTTGGACAAACAAGTGCGCTCACTGAGCCCTTCTAAAGTATAAAATTTCGATCACTCTCTGGACTCTCTGCTGAGAGAGTTGGTATCAAAAAGGATCTGAGCTCTGACTTCCTTCACTGAGCTCTCATTGCTAAATTTATTTTGTATTCCTAAGATTTGCACAGTAACATAAAGGGACTTCCCTGGCACTCCAGCGGTTAAGATTCCCCCCTTCCACTGCAGGGGGCACAAGTCTGATCCCTGGTTGGGAAACTAAGATTCTATAAGCCACATGGGGCAGCTAAAAAAAGAAATAGATAAAAATTCATATTACATTAGATTAACCATATTAGTCACTTTAAAGTACACAATTCAGTGGTTTTGGATATCACATAGACCTTAATATAAAGTAATTAAAGATTCTGGCTTGTGGCACACTACTTGGTAAATAGACTTGCAAAAATCTGTTTCTTCTAATAATTTTTTCTTGGTAACAAGTTTATTGAGATAAAGTGCACATATAATTTACTCATTTAAATTATATAATACACTTGACTTATAGCATATTCATAGATACGTGCAATTACCACAACTTTGTTTTATTTATTTTTTAACTTTTTAAATTGGAGTATAGTCATTTAACAATGTCATGACAGTTTCAGGTATACAGCAAAGTGATTCAGCTATACATATAGGTGTATCTATTCTTCAAATTACTATCCCATTTAGGTTGTTATATAATACTGAGCAGAGCTCCTTGTGCTAGTGCTATACAGTAGATCTTTGTTGGTTATCCATTTTAAAATATAGCACTGCACCACAATTTTAGAACATTTTAATCACCTCCAAACCTCTCCCCACCCCCGCCATGTCCTTTAGCTATTGCTCCCCTATTCTTTATTCTCTGTAGCCTCTGGAACCAATAATCTACTGTCTTTCTCTATGAAAGAAAGTGAAAGTCATTCAGTCGTGTCCAACTCTTTGCAATCCCATAAACTGTACTGTTCATGGAATTCTCCAGGCCAGAGGAATACTGGAGTGGGAGGCCTTTCCCATCTCCAGGGGATCTTCCCAATCCAGATTTTAGATTTGCCTATTCTGAACATTTAATATAAATAGAATCATACAATATTTCCTGTCTGGCTTCTCTTACTTAGCATAATGTTTCTAAAGTTCATCCATGTCGTAACATGTATGGATATTGTATGGATATAACACATTTTGCTTATCCATTTGTCAGTTGATGGGTTGTTTCAACTTTCCAGCTAATATGAAAATGTTGCTATAAACATTTGTATACAACTTATTCATCAGTGTACAAGTTTTCCTGTAGACATATGTTTTTATTTCTTGTGGATATATACCTAGGACTGGACTTACTTAGTCATAAAGTAGCAGTATGTTTGACCATTTGGGGAAATTGTTTTTCAAAGCAGCTACTTCATTTAACAATCACACCACCAGGGTATGAGGGTTATCATTTATTCACATTCTGGCAACACTTGCTAATATTTGCCAGTTTTGATTCTAGCCATCCTAAAGGGTGTGAAGTGGCATTTCACTCTGGTTTTGATTTGTTCCCTGATGACTAACGATGTCAAGCATTTTTCATGTGCTTATTAATCATCTGTATATCTTCTTTGGAGAAATGTCTATTCAGAACTTTTGTTCATTTTAAAGCTGGGTTGTCTTTTTACTGTTTTTATCGTGCTTTTGTGTTTTTATTGTAAGCCTTTTGATGTATTTTAGATAAAAAAATCCCCTTATTAGACATCTGATTTGCACATAAGGTCAGTTCAGTTGCTCAGCGTGTCCGACTCTCTGTGACCCCACGGACTGCAGCACCCCAGGTCTCCCTGTCCATCACCAACTCCTGGAGCTTGCTCAAACTCATACCCATCCAGTTGGTGATGCCATCCAACCATCTTATCCTCTGTCGTCCCCTTCTCTTCCTGCCTTCAATCTTTCCCAGCATCAGGATCTTTTCCAATGAGTCAGTTCCTCACATCAGGTGGCCAAAGTACTGGAGCTTCAGCTTCAATATCAGTCCTTCCAATGAATATTCAGGACTGATTTCCTTTAGGATGGACTGGTTTGATCTCCTGGCAGTCCAAGGGACTCTCCAGAGTCTTCTCCAACACCACAGTTCAAAAGCCTTAACTTTTCGGCACTCAGGTTTCTTTATGGTCCAGCTCTCAGGTCCATACATGACTACTGGAAAACCCATAGCTTTGACTAGATGGAACTTTGTCAGCAAAGTAATGTCTCTGCTTTTTTGCTATCTAGGTTTGTCATAGTTATTCTTCCAAGAAGCATCTTTTAATCTCATGGCTGCAGTCACCATCTGCAATGATTTGCAAATATTTTTCCCCATTCTGTGGGTTGTCTTTCACTTCTTAACAATGAAGCATAAATGTTAAAATTTTGATTAAGTCCAATTTATTTATTTATTTATTTTTGTAGCTTGGGTTTTTGGTGTCATATCTAAGAAATTAAGGTCACAAAGATCAATCCCCAAGGTTTTATAGTTTTAACTGTTTCATTTGGGTATTTGATCATTCTGAGTTATTTTTGTATACAGTGTGAGGTCAGGGTCCAGCTTAATTTTTTTGCATGTGGATATCCAGTAGTTTCAGCACCATTCTAGTATGTATTTTAAACTAATATAGGCAATGAAATTTTTTAAAAAAATGAGTAAACTAACAAACCTCTTTTTGGAAATTATAAATGTAAGTCATTTAACTGCTAAAGCAGAGAAGCAAAGAAAATACAAAGAAAGAGGGGAGAAAAAGACACATGTACACACATACACACACGCACATACACACATAAGTGAGAAAGATCTGTATATCCTATTTTCTCAAATCTAAGTAATCTAGTTTTCATAAGATTTATTTTTGTCAGTACTTTGCCAAACAATTAAAGAACATATTTGCAAACTTAGACTGCAGTTCCAGAATAAACTATGCTAACCTTCCTTCAGAGTTCCAACTGTTTATATTTTAACAACTATTTAAAAGCAGAACTTTCCAGTGTTGTCAAGTGCATTTTGATGATCTGCCAATTGATTAAAATTCTGCAGAGCATACCTCTCTGAAACTTGATGGCATTCCAGATACTGCTTGACCAAATCATTTTTAAAACTTGTAAAAAGATAGAGCTTTTAAAAATGATGTTTTAAAAAGTCAGATCTTTTAAGATATATAACCTTGGTGTATTAACACTGTTAATTAACCAACTTTATTATAAAACTGAACATATGCGTATCCAAGTGTCACACCATGGTTGAGTTTATGAAACTTTTTGACAGTTACAAAATCTGTAAAACCTAATTTGAGCTTAAATAACTTACATTCAAAATATGATTTCTCTAAGGATAAGAACTGTGTTTATTTGTAACCCTACTATTTAGGAAATGAATAATGGTAGACAATACCATTTGCTACACTTTGGTATCTTAACCACCCCCTCACTCCCAAGCAACTTTTATCATATATACTTGGTACTATATGATTATACTATTTCATTTAATTCACACAACAAGCCTGAGAATGGATATCATAAACTCTGCTGAATAGGTGAGAAAAATGTTTTAACCAAGGTCATATGGATTGTAAAAGGTTACGCCTAATGAAACATGGGAGTCTCCATGCATCCCCTCCCACATTGATTCTGGCCTTGTCCATATGATTATTTTTTTTGCCAATGGAACATATACAAATCTGATAAAAGCAGAGGCTTGATAAGAGTGTTACTAGGACTTGATTTCTTGGCATAATGCCTCCACTATGTGAGAAAGACGTGTTTAGCCTATTTGAGGATGGAGGGCCATATGGAAAAAAGACCTAGTCCTCTAGCTATGTGCAGCTCTTTGAGTAATCATGGGCAAAACCTGCAGAAGAACTACACAGACAACACTCAGATGATGAGAGATAATAAATCATTGTTGTTTTTGCCATTAAGCTGGATTTTTTTCTTTTTAAAAAATTAATTTATTTAAATTGGAGGCTAATTACTTTACAATATTGTAGTGGTTTTTGCCAAACATTGACATGAATCAGCCATGGGTGCACATGTGTTCCGCATCCAGAACCCCCCTCCTACCTCCCTCCCCATCCCACCCCCCAGGGTCATCCCAGTGTACCAGCCCTGAGCACCCTGTCTCATGCATCGAACCTGGACCGGCGATCCACTTCACATATGATAATATACACATTTCAAATCATCCTACCCTCACCTTCTCCCAGAGTCTAAAAGACTGATGAGATGGGAGAAGGGCATTGAAGCATGTTAATTGCCATGTGTCTAATCAATCGCCAGCCCAGGATTGATGCTCGGGACTGGTGCAGTGAGATTTCCCGGGGGGGAGGGAGGAGGGAGGGGGGACCCGGAGGGGAAGCATATGTAAACCCATGGTGATATCATGACAATGTATGGCAAAAACAATAATAAAAAAAAAAAATAATAAATAAAGCAAAAAAAAAAAAGACTGTTCTTTACATGTGTGTCTCTTTTGCTGTCTTGCATATAGGGTCATTGTTACCATCTTTCTAAACTCCATATATATGCATTAGTATACTGTATTGGTGTTTTTCTTTCCAGCTTACTTCACTCTGTAAAATAGGCTCCAGTTTCATCCACATCATTAGAACTGATGCAAATGCATTCTTTTTAATGGCTGAGTAATTTTCCGTCATGTATATGTACCACAGCTTTCTTATCCATTCGTCTGCTGATGGACATCTAGGTTGCTTCCATATCCTGGCTATTGTAAACAGTGCTGCAATGAACACTGGGGTACACATGTCTCTTTCAGTTCTGGTTTCCTTGGTGTGTATGCACAGCAATGGGATTGCTGGATCGTATGGCAGTTCTATTTCCAGTTTTTTAAGGAATCTCCACATTGTACTCCATAGAGGCTGTACTAGCTTGCATTCCCACCAACAGTGTAAGAGAGTTCCTCCTTCTCCGTACTCTCTCCAGCATTGTTTGTAGACTTTTTGATAGCAGCCATTCTGACTGGCATGAGATGGTACCTCATTGTGGTTTTGATTTGCATTTCTCTGATAATGAGTGATGTTGAGTATCTTTTCATGCATTTGTTAGCCATCTGTATGTCTTCTTTGGAGAAATGTCTGTTTAGTTCTTTGGCCCATTTTTTGATTGGGTCATTTATTTTTCTGGAATTGAGCTGCAAGAGCTGTATATTTTTGAGATTAATTCTTGTCAGTTGCTTCGTTTGCTATTATTTTCTCCCATTCTGAAGGCTGTCTTTTCACCTTGCTTATAGTTTCCTTCGCTGTGCAAAAGCTTTTAAGTTTAATTAGGTCCCATTTGTTTATTTTGATGACCTCTGATTCTTGCATCTATCTTCTCATACCTAGAGAAACACTAACATAATTGACAGTGACAGTTGCTTGGCTATAAAGACAAATTGCAATTAAAGTCAAAATAGAATAGCTTTGGAAATAACTGGGTGACACTATGGTATGATTTCAGACAAGTCTTTGCATTGCTAAGTCTGAGCTTTGTCAGACTTAGGATGCCATCAGCCATTCTAAAAACAAAATCTGCCAGCAGCTGGTGACTACAACCATATTTTTTCAAAGATCTTTTCTCATAGCTTATATGTTTAGACAATGAAATTGCTCTGGATCATATGCTGAAAAAAACCCACATGGTTAATGACCAATAAGCACATTAAAGGTTAAGATCTACTTAGACAAACCTAGACAACTGGCTACCTGACTGCAAGTCTCCTTTAAGTGTTAAATCTGAATTAGGATTCAGACTTAATCTCAGCCTTAACTTTTTCTGCTTTGTCTATTAATGTTCAGGTTGTCATTCCTTCAATTACTTCTGAGTCCAAATGGCTCCATTACTTTGGACAGGAAGACCGAAGCATTGAAACTACCTGGACCACAATCAGAATTGTCTTAAAACAGAACTTGGTTCTTACTCCTTCTTTGACCTGTGAAAATGAAAGTGTCTCAGTCATATCTGACTCTTTGCAACTTCATGGACAGTAGCCTGACAGGCTCCTCTGTCCATGGGATTTTCTACAGAAGAATACTGGAATGGGTTGTCATTTCCTTCTCCAGGGTGGATTTTTTTTTTTCTAAAGGCAGTAACAAATTACTGTACTTAAATAATTTAATTCCTAAATATCTTGGATATCTTTCTGTTACTGCTTTCTAATTTTATTCTGATGGGTCAGAGAACATACTCCTCATGACATCCTTTCAAACTCAGTGACATGGGTTTGTGGTATAGTCTATGGTATTGCTAAATATTCTATACCTACTTTATTTATATTTTTTTTTGTCCAAGCCTCATGGGTTGTGGGAGCTTAGTTCCCTAACCAGGGATTGAACCCAGGCCTTCAGCAATGAAAGCACAAAGTCTTAATCCCTAGACTAACAGGCAATTTCTCCATGTCTACTTTAAAAGAACATAAATATATATTCTACTCCTATGGAGTGGAGTTTTCTATAAATGTCTATTAGGTAAAGTTGGCTAATAGTGTTATTCAAGTCTTCTATATATTTACTAATTTTCTAGCTCCTTGTTCCATGAACTACAGAAAGGAAGGCTGATTGTAGATCAGGAACTATGATTGTAGATTTGTTTATTTCTTCATTTGGTTGTCAGTTTTTACATGAACTATTCTGTAACTCTATTATTAGCTACAAACACATCTAGGATTGTTTGGATGAACTGCACTTCTTTTTAATCATTATGAATCATCATCTCTCTTAACATTTCTTATGCAATCTATTTTGTCTGATATTAATATAACCACTTCCATTTTCTAATGATTAGCATTGCTTCCCTGTGATGAACAACAGCTGAAATTTATGCTCATTTTTTTTTTTTTTTTTTGGCCTTCTAGCTATTGTTTCTTGCCAAGTTCCTTGGAGTTTCTGTTCCACATGTCTATTTAGGTTTGGCCAAGGATTTAGATGGCTATTTATATGCAAATTTGAGAACTCCCTAACATCTCAGCTCAAGTGAGGCTGAGGCTCTCTGCTTGAATCTTAGTTGTACAACCGTTCAGGAAGAGCTGTAAAATGTAAATGTCATTAAGTACAATCCCATTCTTTGAAGAGTTTATTCCTCTTTAGTTCTTATATGCTTTGAGGCATTTTCCAGTTCTATCAAATAGGTATTTTAAATATTTTTACCCTAGATTAGATTAGTAATTGTTCCCTAAAAGAGGATATAAGCTAGTCCCTTATTATCAGAAGCAGAAACCCTTGAAGAGATATATCCTACATTCAAGAAGAATTCCAAGAAATCTTAAATGTAATATTATTAATAATATCTGCATTTTAATTTTGAAACTATTTAATACATATGTAGAATAAAGCAAATAAAATATCATGATAATATAGGAACTAAAAATCTCAATATAAAAGATATAAAACCACAGAAGTTTAATAAAATCTTTCCAATTTTAAATTTTAACTTAAAATATCAGTATGAACTCATGATTCTAAAAAAATTCCTAGCTCTAAACCACAAAGAAAGGGCCAAGAAATAAATGACTCCCATTTATTTCTATACCAAAGACCAGGTGCAATAAGCACCTTCACAGCCTAGACTTTGGTATCTAAATACTATTCAGGGCTTCTTGGAGAAAAGGTTAATTCTAAATATGGGCAGAGAAAATACAAAGCGAGCCTAAGATAGCTTTCACTCATTTCATATGCTAGCAAAATAATTAATGCTCAAAATTCTCCAAGCTATGCTTCAACAGTACCTGAACCAAGAACTTCCAGATGTTCAAGCTCTATTTAGAAAAGACAGAGGAACCAGAGATCAATTGCCAACATCTGCTGAATCACAGAAAAAGCAAGAGAATTCCAGAAAAACATCTACTTCTGCTTCATTGACCACACTAAAGCCTTTGACTATGTGGATCACAACAAACTGGAAAATTCTTCAAGAGATGGGAACACCAGACCACCTTGTCTGCCTCTTGAGAAATCTGTATGCAGGTCAAGATGGAACAGTTAGAATCCGGCAAGGAACAACAAACTGGTTCCAAATTAGGAAAGGAGTACATCAAGGCTGTATATTGTCAACCTGTTTATTTAACTTCTATGCAGAGTTTTGTCTAACATCATGAAATGCCAGGCTGGATGAAGCACAAGCTGGAATCAAAATTTCCAGGAGAAATATCAATAACCTCAGATATGCAGATGACACCACTCTTATGGAAGAAAGTGAAGAGGAACTAAAGAGCTTCTAGATGAAAGTGAAACAGGAGAGTGAAAAAGTTGGCTTAAAATTCAACATTTAAAAAATGATCATGGCATCTGGTTCCATCACCTCATGGCAAATAGATGGGGAAACAATAGAAACCATGACAGACTTTATTTTCTTGGGCTCCAAAATCACTGCAGATGGTGACTGTAGCCATGAAATTAAAAGACACTTGCTCCTTGGAAGAAAAGCTATGACCAACCTAGACAGCATATCAAAAAGCAGAGACATTACTTTGCTGACAAAGGTCCATCTAGTAAAGCTATGGTTTTTCCAGTAGTCATGTATGGATATGAGAGATGGACCATTAAAAAAAGCTGAGCACCAAAGAATCGCTGCTTTTGAACTGTCGTGTTCAAGAATATTCTTGAGAGTTCCACGGACTGCAAGGAGATCAATATAGTCAATCCTAAAGGAAATCAATCCTGAATATTCATTGGAAGGATTGATGCTGAAGCTGAAGTTCCAATACTTTGGCCACCTGACACAAAGAGTTAACTCATTAGAAAAGACCCTGATGCTGGGAACGACTGAAGCAGGAGGAGGGGATGACAGAAGGTGAGATGGTTGGATGGCAGCACCGACTGGATGGACATGAGTTTCAGCAAGCTCCGGATGATGGTGAAGGAGAGGGAAGCCTGGAATGCTGCAGTCCATGGGGTCACAATGAGTTGGACATGATTGAGTGACTAAACAGCAGTAAGATAGCTTGCTGTGCTAGAAAGCAAATTAATGTTAAAAGACTAACAAGAGTAATGTGAAAAGGATAGAGAAGTCAGCTTAAGTGGACTGTCACTGGCCAAATTTAGACAATATGGGGCTTAAAGTAGGACAACTATAATATTAAAAATACATTAAATGAATAAAAATCCATAATAAATTGAAAGTACATAAAGTGGGACTCCATGAGGAGACAAAAAGAATGAGTACTGTGGAAAGAATGTCTACCATGGAGCTGTGAACTGAAAAACTCCCAGGGATTGTATGGGGCTGAAAGATGTTGCAGTTCTATTCAGCCAGAGCTGAGAGACCAGAGACCTTGTTGGATTCTCAAGGCATAAGAAGAAATGGCAGAAAGGAGATCCATTAGTAATAAGGCTAAACTAGCCCTACTGGAGAGGCTACTCTAAACCACTCTAAACAGAACTCAAAAATAAGTCTTGAACAGATCTAACTGATCTGCAGATCAAACTGAGCTGACTGCCCAAACAAAACTCAATAGGCTTTAACAGAGAAAAAGAGAATCCAGACACTCAATAGCCAGTCACTATTTCTCGTATTCAGTAAAATATTCTCTAAATATTTGAATAAGAGAAAAATACAAGCCACAACCAAAGGAAAAATTAGCAGAGAGTCAGAAATCATAAAATGAGTAGATGAGAACTTTAAAGTCACTTTTGGAAATATACCTAAGGACTAAAAGGATATCATGAAAATAAACAAGAGTGAACTGGCAGATATAAGGAACCAAACCAAAATTATAGACCTAAAAATGCAGTATCTGAAATAAAAATTCACAGGATAGCCTTAATAGCAGGTTAAAACCACAGAAGAAAAGATTCATGAACTTGAATACATAACAACTCATCAAACTGAGATTACAGTAAAAAATAAGGCTCGTAAAAGTGTGTGAAGTGATCTTTATAAGTGATGTGTATGACAATATCAAGTGATGCATTATTCATGTTGTTGGAATTGAACTAACCTATCTGACAGCAGATCATTTGTTGCCTGGTCACAAAAGAACTTGGTTTTCTATTTTCTATCTTAGTTGTGGAGGTGGATATATAGGGGTATGCATTTGTCAAAGCACATCAAAATGCTTACTTGAAATGTTTACATTTTATGTATATTATACCTTAATTAAATTGATTTAAAAAATTCCATGACATTGTAATGATACTTCAGAAAGGGAGAAAAAGACTCACTTGCTGCCACTGGAGGTGACTAATACTTGTTAATTGAAATGGAAAAAGAAAAAAGAACTTCAACAGTAGAAAGATTCGGTAGTACCACCTAAATATAAAGTGACTATTCTTAGCATCAGTTGTGAGAAAACTTGATAAAAACATACTATAATGAAAAACAGTATCATCTATAAAGTATTCTTGCCTAAAATAAGATCAGGCCTTTAAACTTCCAATTTATAGCACAGAAATACACTCATAAATTTTATACTGTAAAATATTAATAGTTGATTTAGCATGTTGAAAAATAAGTAGTCTTCATCTTTTTTGTACATTTGAAAAATTTTCACATTAAAAACTGAAGAAAGTGATTAGTTGAGAGGTCTACCAACATACTACATTATAAGAGTACAGTGTCACCTCACAATAAATAAGTCTGAAGGTAATATAAATTTGGATATATATGATTGGAAATTTTGTTTCTATAGCAGGGTCACCCTTGGAATTTCATTAACCTTGTAGCAATGAGGACTCAGGGGGTTCCCAAGTGGCTCAGTGGTAAAGAATCCGCCTGCAATGCAGGAGATACGGATTTGATCCCTGGGTCAGGAAGATCCCCAGGAGAAGAAAACAGCAACCCATCCCAATATTCTTGCCTGGGAAGTCCCATGGACAGAGGAGCCTGGTAGGCTACAGCCCATGGGGTCATAAAAGAGTTGGATACGACTTTGTGACTGAACAACAATAAGGCCTGACATTTTATGCAAATGAAGTTTCTATACTTCTCTTATAGCATTATGGCAAAGGTCTTACCATTTCCTAGTCTTTGAGTACAAAAGTGACACTGTAATTTTGAATTACTCAAGTACAAGAGAATTGTGTCCTGAAACACAAGTCATGTACAGCTTCCAGAAAGGGCATTTAAAGCTCCTGGTTTCTTGAAAAGCTATCTTAAAAGTGGGTATGATATGGGTGGCTCAGCAGTAAAGAATCTGCTTGCAATGCAGAACACACAGGAGACACAGGTTTGATTCCTGGGTCAGGAAGTTCCCTTGGAGGAGGGCGTGTTAACCCACTCCAGTATTCTTGCCAGAAAAATCCCAAGGACAGAGGAGCCTGGTGGGCTGTCATCCATAGGGCTGCAAAGGGTCGGACACGACTGATATGACTGAGCACTAGAGTGTCAGATCAAGAAACGTGTATCTGTATGACAAAAGACATTTCAAAAAGTTCAAACACCTAAATACCAGATTAAGAAAACTTTAAAATTTTAATTTGAGCAGCTATTGCCTCTTTTCAATTCCTAAAATAAGGGCTGTAAAGAGTAGCACGGCTAGTAGTTATAGAGATCATAACAATGTAACAATACTTTTGTTTATCAGTTTACATCTAGTTTATTCATCAGAATCTGGCACAGAGCAGACACTCATTAAGTGTTTGTTAAACTAATAAAAGTCCATCCTGAAATTAACCAGCCAATAATTATTTAATCGCTACACAACCTCTATTATACTCTTCTTTGGAAATAGTAATCTATTCTTATTCTTTAGGAAAGCACAGGCCATTTACATTTTCAGTTTCTTATGACTGGAAAAAAATGTTTAAATCTATTACCGAGTACCATAAAGGTTTCTATCCCAATTAGCAACACTAAATGGAAACACAATATAGAAAAGATTAGATAAAGCAGATTAACCAAAGGGAGGGTAGGATTCATGTCTAGGAGTTAAACACCAAGCATAAAGGATATAATATTTTTAATTTCTTCTCCCTTCTGTTTCAGTATTTATAATAAAGTAAGTAACTGTTGAATGGAAAGAGAAAATCCAATGCAAATGAGATATATAGGTAGAAGAAAGAAAAAGGAAATCTATTGAAACTATTACTGTCAATTCCTCTGAAGGCTCTCATGGTCTAGTCTATACAAAAATCTCATCATGACAATACTGCAAATAATCCCCTAATACTTGCCATCTAATTTGAGCTAGGTTATTTTTTGTAACTGATGAGTGGAAATCGAGTGAGAGATCATTTTATAAAAGTGGCAGGATTACCTGCATTTCACAGATATTAAAAACAGATAATGATTCTGGCATTGTGGTTTTCAGCATATTCCATATTTCTGGTAAAAAAATTATCTTTGAGAATGCAGACTTACATACTAGTATTAGAAGAGATGAGACATTCTGTTGTGTGAATCTCACTTCATATTTTAAGCTTTACAAACACAGGGCAGTTTAGCACATTCATGGAAATAACAGGTCATTCAGCCTAAATGCAGACTTTGTGTGACTGATACCTACTACTGCTATTACTGGAGGGCATGGTGAAGGTAGGGTACCAGACGGTGACACTATGGATAAAGTCTGGAAATGGAAAATATAAGAGAGAACACACCCATCAGAAAACTTTTGAGACTTGTCTTGTCAAGACTCTGAAATTGACTTCATCCAGAGTTTGGAGAAACATCAAACAAGAAAAGCTCTTCTACACAAGCCCATGTTTCTCAGACTAGGCAAGATCCTGCCAATATACTTGGCCAGCACCCTAGGGCAGCTGTTTAGCCATGACCTTGAATTCAGTGAGGAAAAGGGCTATTTATTGTTCACTCTGCTCTCTTTACTACGGAGGCTGTGGGTCATGTGCTAGGAATAAAGGTGAGCTCGGTTTACTGGGGCTTCTCCAGGCCAGATAGACAGCAAGCCTTGTCTGGTTTAGATCACTTCCATGGGCGGTGTCACAAACACACTCATATTCCCTGTCTTTGCTGATGCTGCCTTTCTGCTCACTACCAACCCCCACTCCTTGCCCCACCTCAATTACTAAAACACTTCCTCAAATCTTCTAGAGATCTGAGAGGGTGTTTGAAAATCACTAGTTTAGATTAATGCTCAATGCAATGCAAGAAGTGTTTGTACAGAATCTTCATATACACTTACAGTGCTGCACTAGATCCCTGGGGAATTTATTCTGCCACTGGGCATATCTGACTGTTAGAAAGTATTTCCCAGTAGCAAGCTCAAATCTGACTTCTTCCTACCGTCTTCTTTTGGTTCTAGCTCTGCCTCTTGAGGTTTCAGGGCACAAAACTGTGTGATCCCTTTTTCATCTGTCAATGCCCATCTTAAGTTTTACCTCTTTGTATTACCTGCCCTAATAACTTCTCCCACAGTGACCCCTGTGCCCTTGGGTTTCCTTATGTGTAGACCACTCCTTGGCACTTATGCTTTAGAGTCTTAAATATCTTGGGCATTCTTTCAGCCTTTCTAATAAGAACATATTCTCACTGAGGGCTGGACACTCTCAGTCTTTTTTTTAAATGTCTACTTCCATATCCCTTTACTGTGATGCACTGGATATGCAACTAACTACAAATGAGCAGGGGTCCTCCATGAACTGGTCTTAAGCATGCTGACTTTCCTTACTTTGTACCACATTTTCTTACAAAAATCTTCTATCCTAATCAAACCCAACTGCCAACTATATCCTATATCTTACTCCTTAGGAAACAACTTTTCTTTCCATCTCAACTTCTCCCTCTCTAGGTCACAGAATATTAGTGTATGGTACATGAACTTCTGAACACTATACATAAAATGTGTATTTTTCTGTGGTAGAAAGGTTTTTATACTGTCATATAATCCTCAAAGGGTTCCATGACTCCCTAAAAGATTAAAATTCAGTGCTTTAACTTTTTTTTTTGCCTTGTCTGCTTAATCAACTCTTGGCACTGAATTTATGTGGATCAGTTTCTGTACTACTAATCTTTATTGTGGCTTAATTCTTTTGCAATTTAATGTTTCATGTTTGTAAACCCTTCATAGTGGGCTTTTTGTTATGTGTACTACCTTGTATGAAACAGACACTTAAAGATAATACTCTGGACACAGATGGCGAATCCCCCTTCAAATTAGTCAGTGTACAGAGACTGAATCCTAAAGGTCCACGTCGCGGCTGTGACAGTGCTGGGCAAAACGCCACGATTAGCTCCCACCTCACCTCTGCTTTACGAATATTTTCTTTAGCTTCATCTATTTTCTGTTCCAACTCTGTTCGGTTTTGTTCTGATACTGAAACTCCATGGCATTCCAGATCATCTAGAACCTATTAAAGAAAATAGGAAAATGATAATTGTTTGCTATTTTTCTGTTTTCATTAAATGACTAGAACGTCTAGATAATTTTAAAGACTTTAGTGACAAGTTTCCATGATTCCCTTTTTAACCTTTGTTTTCATTTATTTATTTGATAAGTTTTTAAAAAGCTCTGAAGTAATTACAGACTTATAAGAAGTTGCAAAAGTAGGACAGAGAGTCTCTTCACCCAGGTTTCCCAACAGTAAAAACCTGTCTAACTACTGTATAAGATAAAATCCATGAAACTGACAATTGGCACAATCTATAAATCTTATTTGAATTGCATTTTTTGATATGCACACCTTTAACTTAAAAATTACATGAATATAAAGCACTGCTTCCAAACAACAACTAATACAAAATGGCAAAAAGTCTATTGTAGCTTCATACCCTACCAAGTGTTCCCTACTTCAAGATAACCACTGTTCCATCAATTTACTTGCATTTTATCAAACCATTTATTATATATTTCCTATATACTTTGCCCAGTTTTAAAAAATAATT
This sequence comes from Antilocapra americana, assembly GCA_007570785.1. NCBI lineage: Eukaryota > Metazoa > Chordata > Mammalia > Artiodactyla > Antilocapridae > Antilocapra > Antilocapra americana. Next base: position 2,439,818 of record ML663009.1, on the reverse strand, counting down.
AGATCTATCAAAAGTGTCTAAGAAACCTTTGTGTGTTTGTACAAATGGACTGACATTATTCTCTAATCCACCGATTCAATAATTCAACTGTATCATACTTTATTTACTCTTACTTTACTGCCATTTGAGTTTTCAAGTTTCTCAATATTATAAGTAGTACTGTACTAACTACCTGGGCTTCCCAGGTGGCTCAGTGGTAAAGAATCTACCTACAATGCAGGAGATGTGCGTTTGATCAAGGTCAGGAAGATTCCCTGGAGAAGGAAATGGCAACCTACTCCTGTGTTCTTGCCTGAAAAATCTCATGGACAAAGGAGACTGGCAGGCTACTGTGCATGAGGTCATGAAAGAGTCGGACAAGATATTGCAACTAAGCAACAACAACCTAGTCAATGGCTCTTTGAACACATGAGAATATTTATCTAAGGTAAAAACATAAAAGCAGAAATTGTACATTTTTATAGACATTGCCAAATTGCTCACAAGAGGCTGTACCTATTTTTCTAGCAGTGTATTAGAGCACATTTCTCTACATCTCACCAACACTGGATACCATCAATCTTTGAAATTTTAAAAGGATTATCTCGTTTTAATTTTTGTTTCTCTGTAATAGAGCATCATTTCATATTCTCTATTCATTTTTCTAATTTTCTGCCTTTTTATTATTATTTAAATATATTTCCTTCTAGATATGAGTTCTTTTTCTGTTATTTATGTCATAAATATTATCTCCCATTCTATTGCCTCTTAACTTTCAGAAGACCTTTTGTTTTACAGAAAATTTTAGCTTTTATGTAGTCACATTCATCAGTCATCTTACTGTATAGGTTCTGGGTTTTGTGTCTTACTTAAGAAGCCATTTGTAATATGCCAAAAATATTCTTTTTTTTTTTTAGTTTTCAGTAGTCATGTGTCTAGCACTTAGGTCTTTAATTCTTTTGAAATTTACCTTGTATATGGCAGAAGGGAGAAATCTAACTTTATATATTTTTCCAAATACACAGATAATTGCTATAATGCCATTTCCTGAGTAAATCTTTTCCACAAAGATTTGAAATGCCATTAACAAGTTTTTATTATGAAATATTTAAATATGCTCGATACACTAGTGTATTTTAAATACAGTAAACTACAAAAAAAGACCAGTATGATGAATTCTTAAATTCATGATCTCCAAGATTCATTAGGTAATGAAACTTCTCCACACTTGTTTTACCTGTTCTTTTTTTTTCTGTGCTAATAGAAAAGCATTTTAAAGCAAATTCTAGACATCCTGTCATTTCATTCCTACATGCTTTAGTAAAAGTCTCTAAAAACTTAAAAAAAATACAATCATAATACCATTATCAGACTTCACAATAATCCCTTGGTTGCCTTAATATGCTGTTCATCATTAAAATCCCTTGCTTGTCTAAAAATGACTTTTTATAGTGTTTTTTTGAATCAATATCTAAAGGTCCATGCATACACAGATCATTTTCTTTGATACATTTGTTAACCCCTGTATGATGCTACAGCTTTAATTACTATAGTCATTACTGCATCTTTCAGTATGTGCTAAACTACAAATGTCTCATTATTATTGTTACTGGCTATTGCTGTTTTGCTGTTTAGTCATTAAGTTGTGTCAGATTCTTTTGTGACCCCATGGCTATAGACTGCTAGGCTCCTCTGTCCATGGGATTTCCTAGGCAAGAATATTGGAGCGGGTTGCCATGCCTTCCTCCAGAGGATCTTCCCAAGTCAGGAATCGAATCTATTTCTCCTGCTGAGCAGGCAGGTATCAGATACATTTTAGGATCAGATTTTTGAAGTTCCTTTGAAAATATTTTTAAAGTTTCACTGAGATTTCACTGAAATTACAAATAAATTTAATAAAAAAATTTTTTTAAGTCAGAGAAAGATAAGCACTATATGTTACCACTTATATGTGGAATCTAAAATATAAAACAAACTAGTGAAAATAACAAAAAAGAAACAGATTCACAGATATAGAGAATAAACTAGTGGTTACCAGTGGAAAGAGAGAATGAGGTAGGGGCAAAATAGGGGTAGGGGATTAAGAGGTATAAACATGCATAAAATTAAGAAGCTATAGGGATATGTTGTACAGGTATTTAGTAGATAGTGGAAAACACTGCTGAGTGTTGAGTTATAGGAAAAACATCTATCGGATATTTTTCACATAATAAAAGTCAACGCCTTAAACTGGTCTGATGTTTGACTTAAGTTAGATGTAACCTACGATTCTCTATTGCACTTACCCGTTGTTGGTGAACAATAGTTTTGTGCTCCCGTGCCACACGTGTGGCCCATTTCCGAGCCTCTTTGTTTAAACTGTGCTCTTCTGTGGTCCCCGTTTCTGATTCTAATTGTCGGCTCTACAACACAAGAGAGAACAGAGGGAAAAGTACTGTCAGCACTCAAAATATGAGGCATGCTCCCCTACTGTGGGAAGCAATGTCTCATGTCATAGAAGATTAGCAGAAGACAAAGAGGACGGTATAAAAACCATAAATGACCACAGATTTTTGTCTTCCATTGCTGAACATTAAAGCTTCATCTCTAATACTGTAGTTTGATCCATTTTGGGTATGAAGAAAACCAAGCTAAGCAAAAAAGAAAAAGTATTCATGCCAACTTACTATGACACTAAAATAGCTGCATAGACAAAATGGAAACAATTTAATAATTTCAATGGGATTAAAGAAAGAATCATTGGATAGAAGTGAAAAGAAAAAAAAATAATACAATAACAGCAACACAACCTAACCATCCTCAAAAATACTGGGGTTTAGTTACAGGTCCATCACCAACTTACCACTAAAACTCAAGCTAGCTTTTGTCCTTCTTCTGGGCTTTACTTGTCATCTCAAAGATAGGGATGCTAGAGCAAATGATCACAAAGAACAAACTGCAAAATCTAACTAAACAAGAGTTAATAGTTAACTCCTACTATGCAAGGTACTGTGCTAAGGGCTTCATGTAACTTTTATAACAATTTTATGAGATGGGTCACATGGTCATTTTATAGAAAAGGAAACTGAGGCTCAGATGTTAAATAAAATTTTCAGTGTCTACCAGATAGTAAATGTTACAACTTCTGATTCCAGAATTAGAGCTCTTAACCACTAAACTGCTTTAACTTCTAAACAATGAAGAATTCATAAAAAATAATCTTTATTAAAATTGGGTTAAAAATTCAATATTTTTGGGGGGATTGTAGGCAAGGTTGAAAAACTTTTTCTCTATGCAGACATTTCAGCTAAAGCTAGATTATATAATGATAAATGAATTGAAACATATCCAAATCTAACCAACTTTACATTTACATTTTATAGTGATTCATTCTTTGGGTTATTAGGGAATTATATTTGGTTTGCAAAAGGATCTAGGTATTTAAAGTCATCTCTGTACTCAGAAGCCAAGGTTTAAAATGTTAAACCTTGAATGCAGAAAGGAAATGTAATCTATGGGATGTATGGTAGGTATACTCTGAAGAGCTCGGGTATATATTTTTGAGCCAGATAGATCCAGTTTTAATCTTCTCTATGCCATTTACTAGCTTTATAATCTTTTGGGTTGTTAGTTAATCTGTGTTTTAGTTACAGCTGAAACTGGTGAAAATGCCATCTATTTTAAAGGGGTTATTTAGGACAAAATGAGGTCATATTGTTAACATTCTCTTATAGCATATGGACAAGTATCCAATAGATGGTAATTGCTAAAGACCCGAAAGAAAATTACTTAAAATGAAAGAAATTAGCATTATTGCTACTGAAAAAGTCTAAATAATTCTCAGGTTCTTGACAACCCAAATAATAAATTAAAAACAAGGTTGAAGATATAATGAAAGATTGAGATTCCCCCCAAAAAATGAACTTGTAGAGCACACAGTAGATGAGAAAGGAGGCAACTGGCAGAGAACTTTAATTTTTATTACTGAGGCACATTGTAGGAACTGGTAAACAGGTCTAAAATGTGTGTTGGCTGCATGGCCAACTTGCCCACACAGAATCTGTACCTTTTTACTGAGTATTATCTATGCTTGAAAGCTGGAGAAATAAAGATAGGGCTTTTTCTTTTCATTCCCTATGGGTTTACTATTACTCAGAATGGAGTGCCAATGATCAGGACAGATCACAAATACCATTGACTGGGAGATCTGATTTTGGGATCTTCTGGGCAAGGAATGACACGTAACGAAAATTCAAGTAGACTGATCACTTTCATGAATTCTGAAATCAAGCCATGGAAAAACATGGCTACCTATAATACAGTTCTAGACAAATGAGAATCCCTTATAAGGGAAACACAGGCCAGAGTACTAAACAATACATAGAGAAATGTTCTAATGCCTCTCCCACAAATAAAGGTCAATATAAATTAGAATTTAGTAAAGATCACCACCTTTTTAAGATGGTGGTATCAGTAGTAGTTAATTTTGGCAAAGGAATTGTTAGTGACTGCTTTTTTTTAAAATGGTGGCTAATTTAATCTTTAGTTCATACTTTTAATACTTTTTGTCTACTTCTTAAAAATGTGTTAAAATATATAAAAGACCAGTAACATATATAGGCTATTCAGAAATAATTTAAAAAACATTGGTATTTTCCTAAAGCAGAATATGAGACTAAAAATTAAATACCAAACAACACAGTAGATTAGCTCTGGAAAAGTTCACGTATTTAACTTGATTATTTTTTAAAAAATATATGCCTCTTTAGAGGCATATATTATAACATAAAAATTTTGTGCATAATAGCACAAAAATAGTTCAAATTACAAACTGAAGAGAAATGCTATAAAAGGAATTTCCTATCAACTTTTAAATGTAGGTTAGGTAGTTTATTAGTCTGTCAGTTTGGGTTATTTCATAATTTGGGGTCAACTACACATGATTCTTGAAATTTTTGGAAACATCAGATTTCAGAAATCATACAAGCTTTAATAAAAAATTTCAGAAGCAGACAGATCTTTTCCTGGAAAATAAATGTCAATCCAAACACAAGCCTATGCTTTTGAGTACTCTTCTTTCTGGTTGGAATAATTACCCTATCTTTTTTGGTCCACAGACAAATTCCCAGTTATTTTTCAAATCTCAGTTCAAGTCCACATTCTCTGTGAAATCTCCCCTGATATTCCCAGACAGACTCAGGGATTCCTTCAGTTTAGACATATCTCCACTATATTAACTTATTGATTTGTAAGATATCTACTATGTGGCTACTGTAAGGCTAACATAGCATTATACTGTGATTGCTGCACGCCTGTTTCTTCTTGTTTGTCTTCAGGCATCTGAGGCCCTAAAGGATGCATTCCTGCCATGTAGCACCACACCTAATAGTACACAGAATGCCCTCAGTAAAGGCTGGTTAACAAATATAACCCTAAAGTGAGGGCTAGGCCACCAGACTACTAGTATGGTGCCTTCAGAAGGGATGAGAATAACATACAGAATTGGAATCAGTTTCTAATGGATAAAAGAAAGTATTTTGTGTGGAGAAGAACAGGATGAACACAGGAGAAAGAGGACTAATAGTAAATTAATGCCACGCATTTTAATCCAGATTCTCAAAGCTCACTTTAGGACTGAGATCCCTCTGCTCTTATAAAATAAAAGATCTCTTTTACCATGTTTAAATTCTCACTGCAAAATCCATTCAAAATGGATGGCTAATGAAGGAATTTTTTTTTGAATCCCCAACTTAACAAATCTTCATACATTTTATTTTATGAAATTTATTTGTTCTTTAAAAAGTAGCCATTGAATATGAAGTGAATTCACGCCTCAAAGAGGCCTGGCTATGTCATTCTGGCTCATGTACTTAACTTCCTCTCTGGGCCGCAGCTTTCTCAACTGAAAATCAAGACATCTCTAGATGAGATGAAATTCCAGATCCTTACCAGTGCTGCAATTAAGAGAACAGGCTCACGCATTGCCTGTAATCAGAGGGAACAGTGTGTTTCTCTGCATAAGAGACCCAGAAATGATGCTATTCTATTGCTACTGCTCTCTGCTCCAAATTTCTTCTTAGCATTATCTGAGAGGATAGTCTCAAGAGCAGAAGGGCCTCTGTAAAGATTATTAAAATATCTGAAGAACATATTAATTTACTTGGAATTTTAAATTAATGACATAATTTTAGGACATACTGGGGATGAAAACCATAAAGACAAATCATGGAAGGTGTAGGATGTTAAATTTCTAAGATGGTTAGGGAGTATAGATAATGCAGATATTAAATATCCATGATGTACTATTGAATGAGAAAAAAATAGCTTAAACTCAAGTCTACTAATACTCTACCTAGGTAAGTATATATCTGCAGAGAATGTTCGGAAGGATATTGGCCAAAATGTTACCTGTGGTTACCTCTGAATAGTGACGGTTTAGGTGAAAAAATTTGTAATGCTTTTTTATAATTAGTAAACTATACAGCTATTTTAATTTTTAAAAGAGTATCATTTACTGAATATTTAAGCTCTGTGCTGTTTTACATACATTTAGATCTCAAAACAATACTAATACAGACTGTTCTCAATCTATAGGTGTAGAAATCTAGGCTCAAAAAAGATATGTGTCTCTCTTCAACAAAAGGAACGCAGATGTATAGAATAGACTTGTGGACTTTGTGGATGAGGGTAAGGGTGGGATGAGATGGGAGAAGGGCATTGAAGCATGTTAATTGTCATGTGTCTAATCAATCGCCAGCCCAGGATTGATGCTCGGGACTGGTGCAGCGAGATTTCCCGGGGGGGAGGGAGGAGGGAGGGGGGACCCGGAGGGGAAGCATATGTAAACGCATGGTGATATCATGACAATGTATGGCAAAAACAATAAAAAAAAAAAAAAAAAAGATATGTGTCTCTCTAAAGCCATTTAGCCAGTAAGAGCTAGATCCAGAGCTTGTGTTGAGACCTCTTGAGATTCCCGCTACATTTATATGACCATAGACACAGAGAGAGAAAGTCACTCAATCATGTCAGACTCTTTGCAACCCCATGGACTATACAGTCCATGGAATTCTCCAGGCCAGAATAGTGGAGTGGGTAGTCTTTCCTTTTTCCAGAGGATCTTCCCAACCCAGGAATCAAACCCAGGTCTCCCGCATTGCAGGCAGATTCTTTGCCAGCTGAGCCACAAGAGAAGCCCATACTTATATGACGATACTGTCTTATTAATTGTTCTATTTATCTAACACTAACGTTAATAACATAGAGAGAGTAATACTGAAAAAGACATTGCTAAAATACAAATTTCTTTTCAATGAAATTTTGGCTAAGCTTTTACTGAATGCTAAGACATATTTTGGCTTAAACTAATATGTCAAGAATATTGAAAAGTGTGGGACTTCCCTGGTGGTCCAGTGGCTATGACTTCACACTTCCAGTAGGAACACAAGTTCCATTTCTGAATGGAAACTAAAATCCTGTAAGCTGCACAGTGTAGCCAAAAAAAAAAAAAAAAAAAAAGAGAGATTTTTTGATTTAATGTTGTTTTTAGAAAAACAAAAATCAAACTGTTTCAAGAGTTTAGGAAGGCTTTCAGAGACTAGCAACGTTGCTTTTAAAAATCATCAATCAAAAAAAATACCCATCTTTTTAGAAAGTAATATTAAAATAAAGTCTTTTCAAATTTTATAGTTATTAAATAACTTAAAAGAACTATACTACAAAAAATAATTTTTTGCGGGGTGCTGCTCCTGTGGCTTGCAGGATCTTAATTCCCAGACCAGGGATTGAATATAGGCTCTCAGCAGTAAAAGCAGGAGTCCTAACCACCGGTCTGCCAAGGAATTCCCTTTCTGAAATCCCTTTCTGTCCTAAGGCTCAAGAACTTAGGACAGTCCTCTCTGAACACTTGACTGTAGATACTGCTGATTCTAGAAAGGGACATTCATGTCTATAATCAGAATCTTTCAATTTGGATATTATTGCCAGTATATGTACAGGAGGATGGTATCTATTTATCCATCAGAAGTATTTTCCATAAATTCTCTACCACAATGAGTTCATGCTGATGAATCAGTGCTAAATGTAATGGAAGATTCCCATCAACAGAAAGAGCCACTTTCAATTTAACATCGAGAATTTTCAGGTAAATGCCCTGCCTGATATACTGATCACATATAGATGTTTTTAGAGACAAAGGCATTTAAAATATATTTATTTGGCTGTGCTAGGTCTTAGTTGCAGCATGTGGGATCTCTTAGTTGCAGCATGGTGGATCTAGTTCCCTGACTAGGAATCGAACCCAGGCCCCTTGCATTGGGAGCACTAAGTCTTAGACAAAGGACCACCAGGGAAGTCCTGGCAAGGACATTTTTGCTAAATACTTAGTTTTAAACAGATGCAAAAAATGCCCCAGGTAAGTGAAACTTTAATATGCAAAATTCTAATTACAGCAAGCGGTTGTCTTATTTAATATAACTTAATCTATAGAAGATGGAATTAAATGTCAGAAGTAGTATTTTAAACAACAGGAAAAGATCATATATTGGAAATTGTCAGCTCTTTTCTTTTTTTCATCATTTCTGTGAAGGTCTTATTATTTGCAGTTCAGAGAAGGTAAAGAGGAAAGGGTCTTCTCATCCCCACCAGGAAGTCTGAGGGAAATGCTCCCTTAAGGAACATTTCCTGCTTGTATGTGTGCTATGTGTAGTTGCTTCAGCCATGTCTGACTCTTTGTGACCCCATGGACTATAGCCTGACAGGCTCCTTTGTCCATGGGATTTTTCAGGCAAGAATACTGGAGTGATTTGCCATTTCCTACTCTGGGGGCTCTTCCCCACCCAGGGATTGAACCCATATCTCCTGCACTGCAGGTGGATTCTTTACCACTAAACCATTGCCTGCTTGTACAGATCATACTTATCTAAGTTCTGTGGACATGCATGTTTCTTGTATATTTCCCAGGCTGACCTTGTCCTTTATCACAAGATGTGAGGAAATGCTCCCTAAGTGTACACAACGCTAACTCTGATAATGGAAGGGAGACACACTGAGATGTATATAGGGCAGAAAGATGCTAAGCAGAGCAAGTCATGTACTAAAAAGAGGAATAAGAATGGGCACTATTAGCTATTGGCTACTCTTTATTCCAGATATATTGCCTTTTAGCCTTAGAAATTGCTGAGAGGTTGGTGAGTTATCTTCTGTAGAAAACAACAGGAGAGAAAATCCCAAGGAACTTCTTCCAGTGTTCAACTCAGTAAGGGAGTTGAAAACTGGAGGCCATGACTACAAAGTGTTATCGTATTTCATAATTTTGGTAATGTCTTCTGTATTTGATATTTAAGTACTTCCCATAGTAATTTGTGGCACAACCTAAAAAAAAAAAAAAGCATGCTTGTCTTGAGGATAGGAGAAAAAAGGCTGTCAACATTTATTTTCTATCTATTATGTGCCAGGCAGAGTCAAGTTTAATTTTCAAACTCAATAAAATACAGTCATTTCATATAAGGAAGCTGAATCAGAGAGGTTAAATATATATAAATATGTAAATAAGTACAGCCAGCACATAGCAAAGCTAGGATTTGATTCCAAAGCCCATGATTTCTCACTGTACAACACCTGCATGAATCTCTAACACAAAGTTATTACCCATGTAACAGCTGAATGACTTTAAACATAGATCCTGATAAATGTACTTGCAAAATCTCTCTCATAGAATTTACATTTCTCCTTCTTTTGAGTGGAGGGAATTTTAGGGTACATTCCATATCCTTCTTAGAACAATCTTATACTAAAAACTTTCATTTCAGTGAAGAAAGATAAAATTTATTATTTCTAGAAAGATTTTTGCCTTTCAGGTATCATCTGATACCAGGAGATACAAAGAAGGGATACCTTGGAAATCAGCAATTCTAAATGAAAACACAGAGACATATAAATCTTTCAGTATTAACCATGAGCCAGCTACTAAATTACTACCTCAGATGGAACTTGCCACTGATCACTGTCACTTACAATAATCTCAAGGTTAAACTAAGATCCCTAATTAATTCTATGGCTGTACAGAATAGATCATTCTGACTTTAGAAAATAATTTTGGCCAGTTCCCTTTGGTATATCACTCTAAAACATGACTTAAAATAATCATATGTTAAAATAAAATGAAAAGGAATTTTGATGTACTAGCAAATAAAAAAGATTAACCCCCCCAAAAAAACAAGAAGTGCAATGCTTTCAACCCTTAATTAAATCCCAATGGTTAATACTGTGACTGCCTTCAACTGTACATTTTTGACTTTTGTAGGGAAAATACTGGAATCTGAAATAGGTTATATTAAAAAATTTTCAGAAGAAAATAAGTTTCATTTAAGCATGATGGTGACTTTAAAAGTCCTATGGCTTTCCTAAATTCATCTTATCTAAATCTAGATCAAATATTTATTGACTACTCTTTTCTATATAAGGCAAGGGCACAAACAAATTATATGCAATAAATATCTATTGAGTGAATAAAAATGAATGTGTTAAATCCATAAGGAATTCAAAGCTCCTAATATAAATTATAAAATCCAAAATGAAATAAAGGACAATAATACTGTCCTGCAGAGGGAACTTGTTTGCAATTACCACATGGCTGTCATACTTGAAAACATTCCATAGTTCTCCATATGCTACCATATGTAAAACTCAAACACAAAATCTGATTGCAACCTACATTTACAGTGTTGTTCAACTCCTTCACCATACCAAATCTATTTCAAAGACAGTATGCATTTTCAAGCTTTTCTGGCTCTAATACTCATTAGCTGAGTGATCTTGAGCAAATCTCTTAACCAAAGTTTCCTCAACTCTGAAGATTAAAAAGAGCACCTAAAATATAGGATTGCTGAGAGGATTAAATGAGTTAATACAAGGAATTCAATTAGAAAAATGTCTAACATGAAATAAACCCTGAGTGAATGTTACTTATTTTTATTATTTTCAATTGTTATTTTCACTTCCCAGTATGCTTTTTCAATCCTGCAGAGTAAATTTCAATTCACCTTCAAGATTTAATCCATATTACGAAGACAAACAATCTGATAAAAAAACCCCTAAAGATCTGAACAGACATTTTATCAACGTAAATATATGAATCACTAATAAGTCATAAGAAGATATTCAATATCATTAGTCACTAGGTTAATGTATATCAAAACTGCAATCAGATTCTATTTTATATCCTCTAGGATGACTATAAGCAAAGAGACAGATGATAACAAATGGCAGTGAAGATATGGAGCAACAAAACACACATACAATGGTAGGCATAAACACAAAATGGTAGCCACTTTGGAAAAGTTTGGCAATTTCTTAAAAAGTTAAACATAATGAGGTACCACTTTACACCAGTCAGAATGGCTGCCATCCAAAAGTCTACAAGCAATAAATGCTGGAGAGGATGTGGAGAAAAGGGAACCCTCTTACACTGTTGGTGGGAATGCAAACTAGTACAGCCACTATGGAAAACAGTGTGGAGGTTCCTTAAAAAGCTGCAAATAGTCCTGCCATATGACCCAGCAATCCCACTGCTGGGCATATACACCGAGGAAACCAGAATTGAAAGAGCCACGTGTACCCCAATGTTCATCGCTGCATTGTTTACAATAGCCAGGACATGGAAGCAACCTAGATGCCCATCAACTGATGAATGGATAAGAAAGCTGTGGTACATATACACAATGGAATATTACTCAGCATTTAAAAAAAATTCATTTGAAGCAATTCTACTCAGATGGACGAAACTGGAGCCCATTATCCAGAGTGAAGTAAGCCAGAAGCAAAAACAACAATACAGTATACTAACGCATATATATGGAATTTAGAAAGACGGTAACGAGAACCCAACATGCGAGACAGCAAAAGGAACGCAGATGTATAGAAAAGACTCGTGGACTTTGTGGATGAGGGTAAGGGTGGGATGATATGGGAGAAGGGCATTGAAACAAGTTAATTATCATATGTCTAATCAATCGCCAGCCCAGGATTGATGCTCGGGGCTGGTGCAGCGAGATTTCCCGGGGGGGAGGGAGGTGGGAGGGGGGTTCTGGAGGGGAAGCATATGTAAACCCATGGTGATATCATGACATTGTATGGCAAAAACAATAAAAAAAAAAAGTTAAACATAAGGTTACCATACAATTTAGCAACTCAAGAATAATGAAAATATATTCATACATTAACTTGTACACAAATGTTAATATTAGCATTACTGATGATAGCCAAAAGTGCATAACAACCTAAATTTCTATCACTGATGAACAGATAAGCAAAATGTAGTATATTCAGAGCGGAATACTATTCAGCAACAAAAAGGAACAAACTATTGATAGATTCTAAGACAAAGATGAACCTCAAAAGCTTGCTAAGCGAAAGAAGCAAGACATAAGACACCATGTATTGCATGGTTCAATTTATATGAAATGTCTAGAGAAAGTAAACCTATCAAGAAAGAAAACAGATTAGAGGCTGCCTGCACAGGGGATGGGAATACGGATTAACAGTAAATGGACACGAGGGATCTTATCAGGGTCATGAGAATGTTCTAAAACTTATTTGTGATGCTGGTTGTACAATTTGGTAAATTTACTAAAAATCACTTGAAATGGGTGAATTATATGATATGTAAATGTCTCTATAAATTTGAAAAAAAAATGATACCACATCAGGATGTATTCATTGTACTCATCAACGGACACCAAGAGCATTCTGTCAGGTACAGCATTCGCCTGATTACACTTTAATTATCTGTGTACATGTCAGTGAGCTTCTTTAGTTTGGGCTCTTCACATGCAGTGGCTATCCTCAGCATCTGTCTGAATGGTTGGCGCTCAGATAGATACAGTAGGAACTCAGTGTCTGGTGAATTGAAATGTGCTCCAGAAGAGGAGAGGAACAATTTCAACTTCAGAAATACAACAGAAGATAGTGGCAATTAGTCCTTCCTACACGCCCTACATTTAGCAGGAGAAGTAAGTGAATGGGGCACTGACCGGTGCTCTCCACTCTGTGACAGGCTTGGTGCTACCAACTCCAAGAGGAAACCAGGAAAGCAAGTAAATAATGGTTCCGTTCTCATATAAAAGAACAGTACTAGTCCATACTGGGCAAAAACAATTACTTGGGATTTTATTTTTTGTGGGCAATATACTTAATCTACAACAAAACAAAAAGTATATACAACAAATTTTACAGGTAAAAACATTTTCAAAATGATTATTCTAAAACTCTTTCAACAGTTGACAATCTGGGATGATTTTTATAAGTGTGTGAGCATTTATCATTTTCCATTATGAAAAGATTAATTGCTTCCCAAGTGCTGAACATTTCTTCTCTGAAAATACAGCAGCATGTAGAAAGAGCATTAAACTGCAATTAGGATGTCAATGTGTCATTAATTCACTGTATGACTCTGGATAACTCTCTTTTCCTTTTAAGGCTTCAGTTTCCTCTTTAATAAAGGCAAGATTAGTTCTAAGGTTCTTTCCAGCAGTCCTATTGAGGAAAACTAAGGTGCTTCAGGCAAGATGACAAATGAGAAGCTCAATCTTTTCACTATAAATAGGAAAAGAAATCCCTAATTGAAAGGGAAAAAGGAAAGCCCCAGCTTATGCATTCAGTAGTCCCTTACACATATATTTATAACTTTCATCCCAATACCAGGTCCCACCCTTCTTTTAACATGCAAACCCACATACCCCATCCCTCCCACCCCTGACCCATACCCCCAAATACCTCAGCTATGGTCATTCTCAGAGCACTGACAGGGGAGAACTCAATATCCACCAGCTGGGCAGCTTTTAAACTCTGCCCAGTACAGATTGCACAAGGACAGAAAACAGCATAGAGTTAGAACTGTAAGGCAAACAGGGACACAGAGCTAAGAACATTTAGCACAGCGTTTAGAAACAAAGAAGGAGTTAGGGTTGTCTTGGGGCTTCAGATGAGTGAGATGTGAGTCCCTATCAGCCTCATTTTCCTGAGGAAACTGGGCAAAGATAAAATAATCTCAAATGGGTCACAATTTTAAGTCAAGCTTGGCAAACTTGTCCATACTCTGTATCCTCAGGACAGTGTCTCTAAGTCGTTAAGCAAAAGCTGACAGAAAAGGCACTATCAAGGGCAAAGGTTAATAATCTAGAGGGAAATCCTGATTTCCTACATTTCTTTATATAGCCACTAACAGGGCTACTTAAAATTTAGTAGGAAAAGTAATGAAGATACCTCCAGCAAAAGTTTCTATTAAACTGATACCATTAAATTCTGATATCATAAACTCCCCTGGTCTTAATTCTAAATTTACCACAGACTTTACCAATATAACTTGACTTCCCTCTCGGCTAAACTGCATTGAGAGAATGTGCTAGATATGTGTTTTCTTACCTTGTAGAAGTAAAATACTTTTTAAAAAATGTTATTAAATTAGTATTCTGGTTTTTTTTTTAAATTCAAAAATGGCTATCATTTTTCATAAAGCAAACTCAAGGATAAAAGTATATGATTAACGCTTGCTTTTTATACACTGCCTATTTGGCATCTGTTTTAATACTTCCACAGTCTAAGAAATCTGAAAGGAATTATAAAGGGCCTATAATTTTTTAATAAACCTAGTAAAATATTTGTGTACATATATTCATTATTCTATTTATTAATTCTATTCTGGCTAAAAACCACTGGTTTCTTTAGAAGAGTATACATATGAAGAATTTCATATGTAGAAAGTATAAATTTACATCTGAATTGAAAAAAAAATACTGAATATTTTTTCTTCTTCCCTCAGTTCAGTTTTCAGATTTCCAGTAACTTGTTTTATAATTTAACCCTATTAAGTAGAAAGTTGTTAGCATAAAGATGTTGGGTGTGTTAGTCATATTTTAGAAAGGAATGTCATAGTTTCTTGGCATCCTTACAGTTTTGTTATAAGATTGAGATATACTCAGTCTTTTTTGTCTGTCTATTCCAAAGAGAATAGTTATTGAAGCACAAACATAGCTTAAAAACAAATAAAATGAAAATCTGGAATTCCCTTACAGTATCACTGTCACAAGGCTGGAACTGGAAGGGCTGGGGTTTGTGAAATACAGCATTCTCTTGTAAAAACAGCTGAAGATTATAGTCTCGTACCACCTAAAGAGAAAATAAAATATCTTTAAGTCTTTAACAAGGTTAAAATGTTCAATAATTGCATTTTAAAAGTTTAGTTTTTTTTCTGTAGTTACCAAAAAATGAGAAATCATCCAGTACCACGTGGTCAAAAAAAATGATAATTACAATTTTTTTCATTTCATTTATTTTTAAAATTTTTATTTATTTATTTGGCAGCATCAGGTCTTAGTTGAGCATGTGGGATCCAGTTCCTTGGCCAGGGATGGAAACTGGGCCCCCTGCAATGGAAGCGTGGAGCCCCAGCCACCAGGGAAGCCCTTCATTTTGGATAATAGTTGTTATCCTTGTGCCCCATTTTCTTAAGAATCTAAATATGGAAAGTACTAGGTTAGAAACTAGCCCAGATTTGGGGACTAGACAATATGTACTATTTTAAGACTGCAGAAAGATGGCTATTACACAAGATGTTATTCTTTTGAATGGGGATAGGTAGATGCAAACAGGGAAGCACATCAGTTTTTTCTAAACCAGTTCTAAAGTTTTGTAGGCCTCTTAAAGTTTGCTTTATGGAAGCTGCCACCTACTAGGAAACTGCCAGATAACCTTGTACACAGCACAAAATAGTATTTTTCTAGTACTTCTCGCCACCTTTCTAAGGAAGTTATATTCCAATTACCATCTTAAAGCATACCAAGAAGAACAGACTAGAAAGGGCTTTATAGAGAAGAGAAATTTTGATACACAGAAACTAGCAAAACAAATAGCACTGAAAGAGAGCCATCTAAAAAGAATTCACTGTTATACTTCCTGGGAAAGAGTGGAAACCAGTAACATCTGATTGCACAGATATCCAGTTCTAGTTCACTATACTGCTTACCCTTGTCTTTCATCTGCTAAAGCTCACTAGACCCCTGCCAGAAGATGGGCAGAAGAAGGAAATAAAGTTTAAAGCAGTCTTTGGCTATACTTTAGTAGACCTGGGGGAAAAAATTCATTCAGGAGATGGAGAAAGTTGGAAGTATATTTTGCATTTTACTTACCAGTACATCCTAGTTCTCTATTGTTCCCCTCCCCCGCCTTCAACAACCATTTATTGAGAGAGCTTACCAGGCCTAATATTAAATGCAGCAGGAAGGGGTTATATACAGAGGAATAAATATGAATAAACAAAGTTAGTATCTTCAAGGAATTTATAATCTAGAAACATGGACAATTAAACAGATTACACAATTAAAATACACTAACAAAGTACGTAGAAGGCACTAGGAGAGCATAAGTGCTACTTAATTCAGACTGCAGGGGTGGGGTGGAGGGAGGAGTGACTGAAAATATGTGGTCAGGGAAGGCTGGCTGAATAAACATATTCTTAAAGGGAAACTTGTTTTTTCTTTTCCTGGATTCCAGTTTTAAGCTAGAATAATTGAGAAAGCTCCTGATACAGTCCTGAGACACAGCCTCACTAATCACCATGCAGAAAAGCTAAGAGGATTATCCTTCTGGTTGCTAAACCCATCCCCTGAAGCACAACAAACCCAACTTCCTTCCTTTCTTTCTTTCAAGAGGGAGGTATTGATCTTTTTAAAACTTTTAACTTTTTGCTATGGAAGATTTTAAAGAGAAAACAGTATAATGTGTCCCCATGTTCTATCAACCAACTTCCAAAACACGCCAATTTTTGTTTCATCTAAAACCACCTACCACTTCCACCTTCTATTAAACTGAAGGAAGTTCTAGACATATTATATCACCTATAAATATTTCAGTGTAATGTCTAAAAGACATACTTTAGAAAACGTATATTAAAATGTACAATGAACATTATAAAACAGTAAGTGTTTAATTTTTCGTTCATATTTTTTTAAAGTTTTTCACATTAGGATCACAATAAGGTTCCTATAGTGCATATGGACAATGTTGCTTAGGTTTCTTTTCATATATAGATTTCTTGAGACTTCCCTGGCAGTACAGTCATTAAGAATCCATGCTTCCAGTGCAGAGGCTGCAGGTTCGATCCCTGATCAGGGAACTGAGATCTCACATGGCAGGTGATGCAGCTCCTCCTCAAAAATCACATATAAGTTTCTTCCTCCATCTCCCTCACCCACCACACTTCCAATTTCAGTATCAGTATCAGCTTAGTTGCTCAGCCATGTCCGACTCTTTGTGACCCCATGAACTGCAGCACGCCAGGCCTCCCTGTCCATCACCAACTCTCGGAGTCCACCCAAACCCATGTCCATCGAGTCGGTGATGCCATCCAACCATCTCATCCTCTGTCTTCCCCTTCTCCTCCTGCCCCCAATCCTTCCCAGTATCAGGGTCTTTTTCAATGAGTTAACTCTTTGCATGAAGTGGCCAAAGTATTGGAGTTTCAGCTTCAACATCAGTCCTTCCAATGACATCCAGGACTGAACTCCTTTAGGATGGACTGGTTGGATCTCCTTGCAGTCCACGGGACTCTCAAGAGTCTTCTCCAACACCTCAGTTCAAAAGCATCAATTCTTCGGCGCTCAGCCTTTTTCACTGTCCAACTCTCACATCCACACATGACTATTGGAAAAACCATAGCCTTGACTAGACGAACCTTTGTTGGCAAAGTAATGTCTCTGTTTTTCAAAAAGCTATGCAGGTTGGCCATAACTTTCCTTCCAAGGAGTAGGTGTCTTTTGATTTCATGGCTGCAATCACCATCTTCAGTGATTTTGGAGCCCAGAAAAATAAAGTCTGACACTTTTCCCACTGTTTCCTCATCTACTTCCCATGAAATGATGGGACCAGATGCCATGATCTTAGTTTTATGAACGTTGAGCCTTAAGCCAACTTTTTCACTCTCAACAAGAGGCTTCTTAGTTCCTCTTCACTTTCTGCCATAAGGGTGGTGTCGTCTGCATATCTGAAGTTACTGATATTTCTCCCGGCAATCTTGATTCCAGCTTGTGCTTCTTCCAGCCCAGCATTTCTCATGATGTACTCTGCATAGAAGTTAAATAATCAGGGTGACAATATACAGCCTTGACGTACTCCTTTCCCTATTTGGAACCAGTCTATTGTTCCTTGTCCAGTTCTAACTGTTGCTTCCTGACCTGCATACAGGTTTCTCAAGAGACAGGTCAGATGGTCTGGTATTCCCCTCTCTTTGAGAATGTTCCACAGTTTATTGTGATCCACACAGTCAAAGGCTTTGGCATAGTCAATAAAGCAGAAGTAGATGTTTTTCTGGAACTCTCTTGCTTTTTTGATAATCCAGCAGATGTTGGCAGTTTGACCTCTGGCTCCTCTGCCTTTTCTAAAACCAGCTTAAACATCTGGAAGTTCACAGTTCGCGTATTGTTGAAGCCTGGCTTGGAGAATTTTAAGCATTACTTTACTAGCGAGTAAGATGAGTGCAATTATGCGGTAGTTTGAGCATTCTTTGGCATTGCCTTTCTTTGGGATAGGAATGTAAACTGACCTTCCAATTTACCTGCCAAAGAAACTGAGTTTTTGCTCTGTAGTTTCCCATAGTCTGAATTTTGTTCACTCCATCATTATAGTGTTCTATTTCTTGTGTTTCCTGTAAGTTGATGTTTCACTGCATTCACGTTTATTGTTTTATTTTTTGGCAAGGTGGTGTTTACTTCTGTGAGGAGTCTTGCCTCTTTTTGCTATTAACTGCTGTAGTGGGCTGAACAAATGGTGGCTCTCCAAAAGAGAGATCCCTGTCCTTAGCACTGAACTTGTGAAAGCTACCTCATTTGGAAAATGGCCCTTTGCAGATATAATTGTTAAGGATTTTGAGATTAGGAAATATTCTTGATTCTGTGGTTGGGCTCTGAAAGTAATGATAAGTGATGTTATTGTAACAGACAAACAGAAGGAAACACAGACAGAAGAGGAGCCACTAAGACAAGAGGCAGAGATTGGAGTGATTTGACCACAGACAAACAAAAGTCTGAAGCTATCAGAAGCTGAAAGAGGTAAGAAACTGATTATCCACTAGAGCTCTTGGTGGGAGCGCACCCTTGCTGATGCTTTCATTTCTGACTTTTGGCTTCCAGAACTGAGAGGGAATAAATGTCAGTCATTTTAAGTCATCCCATTTATGGTAATTTGTGTAGTAACCCTAGGAAACTAATAGAACAGATCTACAATGATAAATGCCTAGACATATTAGGTGCTGCAAGAACTAGAGAATTTTCTATATTTTTCTATCACTTTATCAAGGAATTCCATCATTCCTTTTTCATTTATTAGCTAGAATACTTCTATAAGAGAAACTTTCAAACTCAATTATTTAGTTACCTTGAGGCTGATTTTGTATAAGGCAGGATAAACACTTACCCCTTCTCTTTATTATCTAGTTTTCAAATTGGTTTGCTTCCCTAGTAACCTCCAAAGAATGTTCAGTTATAGCTTTAATAAATTATTATTATTAATAAATAAATTATAATAAATATAATAAATTTATTAATATAATAAATTATTATAAAGTCATGGATTTAAAAATATTTGATTATTTCAATCTACTGCTATCATCAATACTAAAATAATCCCATCTTTGGCTAGCAAGATCATATCTTGAGTCCCTGGAGATGACCTAGGAATTTTTGATAGTCACCCTGCTTTCCATTATGACTAATTATATAATGTTTACCTTAAATATTTTATGTCCCAGATCTAGAATTACTGCTATTTTCCCAAGAAGCACTACTTTGTTTTTTTAAAGTGAGTAGGAGAAGTACATGGAAAACAAGACCTGTACAATAGAGGCACTGGGTTAGTAACTGGTCTTCTCTCTCAAACAATTCATTTTGAAAGGAAGTTGCAAAGATATCCTGTCACCTCCCAATGTCAGCATCTTTCATAAATACAGTAAATATGAAAATTAGGAAATCGACACTGGTACAAAGCACAAAGCTTATTTAGATTTCACCAGTTATACTAATATATGCACTCATTTTGGGATATGTGTGTGTAAAGGTTTATACAATTTTATGACATGTATAACTTCATGCAACAATTATCCCAATCAAGATATTTAACTGAACCACCGCCATAAGACTCCCTTGTGCTATTCCATAATACTTCCCTCCATTTTGTTTGTTTAGTGACTAAGTCCTATCTGACTTTTTTGCCACCTCATGGACTGTAGCCTCCCAGACTCCTCTGTCTATGGGATTTCCCAGGCAAGAATACTGGAGTGGGTTGTCATTTCCTTCTCCAGGGGATGGTCTCAATCCAGGGATTGAACTCGCATCTCCTGAACTGGTAGGCAGATTCTTTACCACTGAGCTACCTGGGAAGCCCCTTCCCCCTACTCTCCTCATCCTTAATTCCTGGTAACTGCTTATCTGTTCTCTATTTCTATAAATACGCTATTTCACAAATGTTACATAATGGAATCATGCACCATATACCTTTTGATTTTGGCCACGTGGCATAACATGAGGGATCTTAGCTCCTCAACCAGGGATCAAACCCGTGCCCCTTGCAATGGAAGTGTGGACTCTTAACCACTGGACCACTAGGGAAGTCTATTTTCAATCAGCATAATTTCCTTGAAGTTCATCCAATTTGTTGCATGTATCAACAGTTCACTCCTTTTTATTGCTGAGTAGTACTTCATAGTATGGAAACATCACCATTTATTTTGGTCCTTCACTCACTGAAGATCATTTAAGGAGTTTGCAGTTTTCAACTATTATGACGAAAAGCTACTCTGAACATTTGTGTGTAAGCGTCTGTGTGAAAGTAAATTTTCATTTCTTCTGGGATATATGCCCTACTTTTCTCTCTGTGAAGGTGTTACTGAAGTATAACTGACATGCATACAATAACCTGTACATATTTAAAGTGTATGTTGCTGCTGCTGCTGCTAAGTCACTTCAGTCATGTTCGACTCTGTGCGACCCCATAGACGGCAGCCCACCAGGCTCCCCCGTCCCTGGGATTCTCCAGGCAAGAACACTGGAGTGGGTTGCCATTTCCTTCTCCAATGCATGAAAGTGAAAAGTGAAAGTGAAGTCACTCAGTCATGTCTGACTCTTAGCGACCCCATGGACTACAGCCCACCAAGCTCCTCCGTCCATGGGATTTTCCAGGCAAGAGTACTGTAGTGGGGTGACATTGCCTTCTCCTTTAAAGTGTATACTTTGATAAATTTTAACTTTTCTATATATCTGTAAAAGTCACCACAATCAAGATAATGAACATATCCCTCACTTTCAAAAGTTTCCTCATTCCCTTTGTAATCTTTCCCTTTCTGCTTCCTTCAGTCATTCCTTGTGACAACTGAGATCAGGCCTTCAATCTCCTTACTGATGTAACCTTCAGCAACTAGCACAATGACTTCTGTCTAAAGTAGTATTCAATAAATAGCTTTTAAAGAACACCTCTGTATTCACCACTAAGATCAAATAAAACATTACCATTGCCGTAGAAATCTATACATCCTCTCCTTATTACATTCCCACCTTACTTCCTAAGAAGTGTTATTTTTATTTATTTATTTTTTTAATGTTTTTTAAGTTGGGGAATCTCTCCCATTCCCCAGTCCAAGGACCCTTTTAAGGGTTTCCCTCTTTGATTACATTTTAATATCACAAGTATATGTCCCATGTTTATGTACTGTGGCCCAGGTTGTAACATGTAAGATTCTCTTGGCAAACAATCCCTCAACATCCAGAAGCACTTTTTACTCCTTTGGGGAACTATCTGCCCCTCTGTGAATGCATGCTCCTCTAGATATAACCACTCTACTAAATTTTACTGTGCTCCTCTTTTTTTCTTTCCTTTTAACAGTGTTATTACATATGATGCATCTCAAAATGATATTGATTTCTTGGATATTTATGAATGCTGTATAAATGTGTGTGTATTCTTTGCAAATTGCTTTTCTAAAAATTGAAGTATAGTTAATTTAGAATGTTGTGTTAGTTCCAAGTGTTAAAGCAAAGTGATTTAGCTATATATACACATACACATTCTTTTTCAGATTCTTTTCCATTATAGGTTACTACACTGAGTACAGTTCTCTGTGCTATACAGTAGGTCCTTGTTTTGCAGTTTGCCTTTTGCTCAACATTACATTTGTGAATCTCACCATATTAATGCATGTGCTTAGAGATCTTTCATTTTTATTGCTATTTGGTATTCCATTATTCATCTTACTGTTGGTGGACAGTTAGGTTATTTCTACCTTTTTCTAATCTGACAAAGGAAGTTGCTATGAACAATATCTCAAAGTCTTCTGGTACCCACTCTGGGGCCAGAGTTTCTCTAGGTTATATTCTAAGAAGTAGAACTACTAAGTCATAAGCTAAGTGCATCTTTAAATTGACTAGATAATGCCAAATGTGTTGAAATTGGATATATCAATCTGTAGCCCTCAGGGCAGTATTTAAGCTTCTGTTAATCCATATTCTCATCAACAATCATTCCTGTCGATTTTTGTCAATCTCATAAATGTAAAATAGAATCTTATAGTGATTTTAATTTCTAGTTCTTTGATTAATAGTAAGCTTAAGCATCTGTACTACTTTCATAGGGCTTCCATGACAAAGGTTCATAGATGAGGTAGCTTAAACAAGGTAATTCTATTTCCTCACAGTTCTGGAGGCTAGAAGCCCAAGATCAAGGTGTTGGCAGGGCTGGTTTCTTCTGAGGGTCTCTTTCCTTGTCTTGCAGATGATCGTCTCTTCCTGGTATCTTATGTGGACTTCCCTTTGTGCCTATTCGCACTGTAACCTATGAACACCAGTCGTATTGGATTAGAGCTGATTCGTAAGACCTCATTTTACCTTAACCTCTTTAAAGGCCTGATATCCAAGAACAGTCACATTCTGAGGTATCAGAGGTTAGGACTTCCACATATGAATTTTAGGGGATACAACTTACCCATAAAAGCATCTTTTCTATATGGTAATAGCTATTTGTATTTTTTTATTTTGTGGGACATGTATTGTATCAGTATCAGTAGTTCATTCCTTTTTATGAACAAATAATATTCCATTGTATGGATAAATTTTATTTCATTTATTTAATCACCAGTTGATTGACATTTAGGGTGTTTACAATTATTTGCTATTATCTCCTGGAGAAGGAAATGGCAACCCACTCCAGTATTCTTGCCTGGAAAACCCCATGGACGGAGGAGCCTGGTAGACTACAGTCCATGGGGTTGCAAAGAGTCAGACATGACTGAGCGACTTCACTGTGAATAACACTGCTGTGAACATTTCTGTACAATTTTTTTGTTTAAACATTTGTTTTCAAAAAAGTAGATGTGTCCTATGGTAACTCTGTGTCTCACTTTTTGAGGAATTACTGAACTGTTTCCCACAGTGGCTGCACCATTTTACATTCCTACAATGTACAAAAGTTCTAATTTTACTACATCCCTGCCAACACTTGCTTTATATGTGTGTTGTTTTAATTATTAAAGCTATCCTACTAGGAGGGAAGTGGTATTTCATTGTGGTTTTCATTTACATTTCTCCAATAACTAATGGTGCTTAGGCTATTTTCATGTGTACATTTTCCTTGGAAAAATGTCTATCCAAGTCCTTTGCCCATTTTTAAATTGGGTCATTTGTCTTTTATGTGTTGAGTTGTAAAAGTTATTTATATATTTTGAGTATTAAATTCCTATCAGGCACATGATTTATAAATATTTCTCCCATTCTATGGGCTTTTTCACATTTTCCACAATGTTCTTTGATGCACAAAAACTTGTAATTTGATGAAGTTCAGTTATCTATCGTCTTTTGCTGCTGTGCTTTCTTGTTAACTCTTAAGAATACACTGGCAAACCCAAGGTCACAAAGATTTACTTCTGTATTTTCTTCTATAATTCTACAGTTTTAGGCTGTCGGCCCATTTTGAATTAATTTTTATATGTGGAGTGAGGAAGCGGTTTAACTTTATTCTTTTGCATGTGGTTATCCTATTGTTTTATTACCTCTTGTTGAAGAGACTCTTCTTTCAAATGGCCTTGACAACCTTGTTGAAATCAACTGGCCACAGACGTTTGAGCTTATTTCTGGACTTTCAATTCTTACATACCTAGCCTTATGCTAGTACCACACTCTTAATTACCATAACTTTGTAGTAAGTTTTAAAACTGGAATGTGTGAGTCCCCCAATTTTGTTCTTCTTTTTCAATGTTTCAGGATCCCTTGCAGTTCCACATGAATTTCAGAACTGGCTATTTCATTTCTGCACAAAAGGCCATTGGAATTTTGATAGGAATTGCACTGAATCTATAAATTGCTTTTGGGAATACTGAAATATTAGAGATGTGAAATCTTCTAATCCATAAACATTTATTATTTCCATTTATTTGGGTCTTCTTTAATTTCAGCAATGTTTTTCTAGTTTTTCAATGTACAAGTCTTTCATGTTTTGGTTAAATTTACTTCTAGGTATTTATTCTTCAAATAACTATTGTAATTGGAATTATTTTCATAATTTTCTTTCATTTCATTCATTGATGAAGTATAGAAACATAACAGATTTTTGTGTTTTGATTTTGTATTTGCAACTTTTGCTGAGTTCATTTACTAGCTCCAGGACTTTTATGGAACCTATAGGGTTTTTTATATACTGTCATGTCATGTGCAAATATATATTTTTACTTCTTTCTTTCCATTTTGGTGACTCCTATTTCTGTTTCCTGCCTAATTGCTCAGATCAGGACGCTCAGTACAATGGTGAATGAGTGAAAGTCGCTTAGTCATGTCTGACTCTTTGCAACCTGTGGCCTATACAGTCCATGGAATTCTCCAGGTCAGAATACTGGAGTGGGTAGCCTTTCCCTTCTCCAGGGGATCTTCCCAACCCAGGGATTGAATCCAGGTCTCACGCTGCAGGCAGATTCTTTACCAGCTGAGCCACAAGGGAAGCCCATTCACCACAATGGTGAATAGTAGTGGTGAAAGTGGACATCTTTGTCTGATCTTGATCTTAGATGGGGAAAGCTTTCAGTCTTCCAACACTGAATGTGATATACGATGTAGGTTTTTTAAAAATGCCTTTTACTATGTCCAGGAAGTTCTCTTCTATTCCTAATTTGCTGAGTGTTTATCATAAGAGAGTGCTGAATTTTATCATATGCTTTTCCTGTGTTTTTGAGATGATCATGTGATTTTCCCCTTTATTTTATTAAGTTTACTTTTTTGGTACATCTGTAAGGTACCAATACTTTAAGATTTGTACTTAATACTTAAATATTGTCATCTTTAAGAGTGACAATACTAGACAATTTAATTTCTGAAGACATATAGAATAATCCTGTTATTTCTGAATTGTTAAAAGAGCTACATTATTAATTGGTAGGATTTTCCTTACACAGACAGAAAGCAAGCATACATAAACAAACTGTAAGGCCAGTAGAACCACCTTTAGAATTACTATACTAGAGAAAATCTCTCTGACAATATCTGCTTCAGTTACATGCACAAAGCATTTCATAAAATATTAAGAAGAAAAGCAAGTTTTCATAAATAATTAAAATTAAACAGAAGTTCTTAGGGCCAGCTGTTTCCCTTTAGGGAATGAAAGGTATAGAGGCCATTGTAAAATTTACAATGTGTCTATGGATTATCCCCAAAATACATGTACAGTTACAATTTAGATATGTGGAAAAAAATGAACCTCCCCCAAAGACAAGTTAGTAATGGTATAGAATAAAAATAAAAAAAATTTTTAAACTTCTTTCTGGATTATCAGATCACTAGGTTGCTTTTAGCAGGATAACAAATGTAGCAGAACAAGCTCTTTGTTAACAGAAAAGTATACAGCATGAAACTTCTAGGTGTGAGCTCTTCTGGTACTAGGAATATTAAATTTTTATTACTACCACTTTCAATCTAAACATAAGAGCATCTTATTTCTTCCTCATCCCTGGGGAGTAAGATATCCAATGAGTGAATGAAGAGGAAAATAAAAGCTTATCTCTTTGTGTGTCCAAATCAGTTTATGCATTTTAAATTCATTTTCTATGAAAATAATGTAAAGTAAAGAGATAATACAGATATTAGTAGAACATATAAAACACTGTGTGTGTGTCTGTGACCTCAGGCAAATCACATAAACTTCCTGGGTCTGTTTTCCTCTCTACAGAATGAGCAAGATAATACCAACCTCAGAGGATGTATTAAAAACTAGAAAACTGTTATATAAAGTATCAGCACATTTTTTTTTTCAAATAAGAAAGGTTTTATTTTATTTGAAGATAAAACAAATAGCCCATACATACATACACACACATCCAAATGCAAGTAAGAGTTCACTGAGTTTTATAAAAGAGAAAGCTGCACTCAAGTGTCAATTAAAATTTGAACCACTGAAGAGATGCTCCCTGCTTGTGGTGACATGGGTACAACGTGTGCTTGAAAAGAAGTTGTTCGGTGGTGGCGTAAATGTGGGAATGCAGGACAAGAGTTAAGCAATACAAGGCAGAACGGCAGGTGGGGGAAAGCTCAAAGACCCTTTTCTCCATTCTAACATGCTTTTGTTCTGCCCTGGGGAATTAAAGCAGTCACCCAGTCACCTTACAAAGAACCTCAATTTCAAAGTATTAGCACATTTTAAAGACTAAATGCTTACCTGTTTTATAAACTAAAGGCAGTGTCCTCAAACATTCTTGGAAAAAGATTTCAAAAAAATGTTGTCTGGGGACAATCTCTCTCATAAAATTAGAAATGAAAAATGTCACTCACTGTATACTCCCTCCATTAAATAGAAACTGGAAAAACTTCTAAATAATTCATGGGTTAATGGTGGGGGCGGGGAGAGAAATGCAGAAGCGATTTTAAAAAGCCCTACCTACCTATCACAGGATGCAATTAAAGTAGAAAGAGAAATTTTTTAGGCTTCAGGGGATTTATTTGAAAACAAAAGACTGAAAATATAGAACCTAATAGAAAAAAAAGCCTAAAAACATTAACTGTAATAAAGTAGAAAGAAATAATGAATATAAAGGGAATAATTAAGATAGGGAACAATAACACTGAGAATTAGAACAAGAGTTGGCTTTTGGAAAAGATTAACAAAATGGATTGGCAAGTCTGATCAAAATAAGAGAGAAAGCACAAATAATATTAGAAATAAAAAGGGAGACAATTACAGAGGCAAACAAGTTTATATGCAAATTTATGCCATCAAATTTGATAAATGAAGCAGACAATTTGTCTAGGAAAGTGAAGTTACCAAAATACACTAAAAAAGATACAGAAAACCTGAATGGACCAATACATATAAACAATCTGATTACCAGTTAAAAATCAACTTCTTCATAAAAGGAACAAACCAAGACATTTTTACAGACTTCTACACCCAACATTCTCTTATGGAAAATGTCAAATGTATACACATTAAAATAAAAAGAACTGTACAGAAACACCTGTATACCACTATCTAGACTCTTTATTTAACATTTTTCTACATTATCTTTCACATAACTACCCATCTACCCATCCATTTATCCTCTCTATATGTTCATCCTCTTACATCTTTTATTGAATCCTAGGGGTAGGCATTGAGAAAGGGGATCGGGGGCAGACAGACTGAAACTATAGTCACGGACAACTAGCCAGTCTGATCACAGGGACCACAGCCTTGTCTAACTCAATGAAACTAAGCCATGCCGCGTGGGGCCACCCAAGATGGATGGGTCATGGTGGAGAGGTCTGACAGAATGTGGTCCACTGGAGAAGGAAATGGCAAACCACTTCAGTATTCATGCCTTGAGAACCCCATGAACGGTATGAAAAGGCAAAAAGATAGGACACTGAAAGATGAACTCCCCAGGTCGGTAGGTGCCCAATATGCCACTGGAGATCAGTGGAGAAATAACTCCAGAAAGAATGACGGGATGGAGCCAGACCAAAAACAACATCCAAATATGAATGGGACTGGTGACAGAAGCAAGATTCGATGCTGTAAAGAGCAATATTGCATAGAAACCTGGAATGTTAGGTCCATGAATCAAGGCAAATTGGAAGTGGTCAAACAGGAGATGGCAAGAGTGAACGTCGACATTCTAGGAGTCAGCAAACTAAAATGGACTGAAATGGGTGAATTTAACTCAGATGACCATTATATCTATTATTGTGGGCAAGAATTCCTTAGAAGAAATGGAGTAGCCATCATAGTTAACAAAAGAGTCCCAAATGCAGTACTTGGATGCAATTTCAAAAATGACAGAATGATCTCTGTTCATTTCCAAGGCAAACCATTCAATATCATAGTAATCCAAGTCTATGCCCCGACCAGTAATACTGAAGAAGCTGAAGTTGAACAGTTCTATGAAGACCTACAAGACCTCCTAGAACTAACACTCAAAAGAGATGTCCTTTTCATTATAGGGGGCTGGAATGCAATAGTAGGAAGTCAAGAGCTACCTGGAATAACAGGCAAATTTGGCCTTGGAGTACAGAAAAAAGCAGGGCAAAGGCTAATAGAGTTCTGCCAAGAGAACGCACCCTCCTCCAAGAACATAAGTAAAGACTCTACACATGGACATCACCAGATGGTCAACACCAAAAACAGACTGATTATATTCTTTGCAGCCAAAGATGGAGAAGCTCTATACAGTCAGCAAAAACAAGACTGGGAGCTGACTGTAGCTCAGATCATGAACATCTTATTGCCAAATTAGACTGAAATTGAAGAAAGTGGAGAAAACCATTAGACCATTTAGGTATGAGTGAAATCAAGTCCCTTGTGACTGTACAGCAGAAGTGAGAAACAGATTTAAAAGACTAGATCTGATAGACAGAATGCCTGATGAACTATGGATGGAGGTTCGTGACATTTTACAGGAGACAGGAATCAAGACCATCCCCAAGGAAAAGAAAAGCAAAAAAGCAAAATGGCTGTCTGAAGAGGACTTACAAATAGCTGTGAAAAGAAGAGAAATGAAAAGCAAAGGAGAAAAGGAAAGATACACCCATTTGAATGCAGAGTTCCGAAGAATAGCAAGGAGAGATAAGAAAGCCTTCCTTAGTGATAAATGCAAAGAAATAGAGGAAAACAATAGAATGTGAAAGACTAGAGATCCCTTCAGGAAAATTAGAGATACCAAAGGAACATTTCATGCAAAGATGGGCACAATAAAGGACAGAAATGGTATGGACCTAACAGAAGCAGAAGAAATTAAGAAGAGATGGCAAGAATACACAGAAGAACTAGACAAAAAAGATCTCCACGATCCAGATAATTGCAATGGTGTGATTACTCACCTAGAGCCAGACATCCTGGAATATGAAGTCAAGTGGGCCTTAGGAAGCATCACTACCAACAAAGCTAGTGGAGGTGATGCAATTCCAGTTGAGCTATTTCAAATCCTGAAAGATGATGCTGTGAAAGTGCTGCACTCAATATGCCAGAAAATATGGAAAATGCAGCAGTGGCCACAGGACTGGAAAAAGTCACTTTTCATTCCAATCCCAAAGAAAGGCAATGCCAAAGAATGCTCAAACTGTAGCACAACTGCACTCATCTTACTCGCTAGTAAAGTAATGCTTAAAATTCTCCAAGCCAGGCTTCAGCAATACGTGAACCGTGAACTTCCAGATGTTCAAGCTGGTTTTAGAAAAGGCAGAGGAGCCAGAGATCAAATTGCCAACATCCGATGGATCATTGAAACAGCAAGAGAGTTCCAGAAAAACATCTATTTCTACTTTACTGACTATGCCAAAGCCTTTGACTGTGTGAATCACAATAAACTCTGGAAAATTCTGAAAAAGATGGGCATACCAGACCACCTGACCTGCCTCTTGAGAAACCTGTATGCAGGTCAGGAAGCAACAGTTAGAACTGGACATGGAACAACAGACTGGTTCCAAATAGGAAAAGGAGTATGTCAAGGCTTATATTGTCACCCTGATTATTTAACTTCTATGCAGAGTACATCATGAGAAACGCTGGGCTGGAGGAAGCACAAGCTGGAATCAAGATTGCCGGGAGAAATATCAATAACCTCAGATACGCAGACGATTCCACCCTTATGGCAGAAGGTGAAGAAGAACTAAAGAGCCTCTTGATAAAAGTGAAAGAGGAAAGTGAAAAAGTTGGCTTAAGGCTCAACATTCAGAAAACTAAGATCATGGCATCTGGTCCCATCACTTCATGGCACATAGATGGGGAAACAGTGGAAACAGTGGCTGACTTTATTTTTCTGGGCTCCAAAGTCACTGCAGATGGTGACTGCAGCAAAGAAATTAAAAGACGCTTACTCCTTGGAAGAAAAGTTATGACCAACCCAGACAGCATATTAAAAAGCAGAGACATTACTTTTCCAACAAAGGTCCATTTAGCAAAGGCTATGGTTTTTCCAGTGGTCATGTATGGATGTGAGAGTTGGACTATTAAGAAAGCTGAGTGCTGAAGAATACTGTGGTGTGGGAGAAGACACCTGAGAGTCCCTTGGAATGCAAAGAGATCCAACCAGTCCATCCTAAAGGAGATCAGTCCTGGGTGTTCATTGGAAGGACTGATGCTGAAGCTGAAACCACAATACTTTGGCCAACTAATGTGAAGAGCTGACTCATTTGAGAAGACCCTGATGCTGGGAAAGATTGAGGGCAGGAGCAGAAGGGTATGATAGAGGATGAGATGGCT
The DNA here is from genome assembly GCA_007570785.1 of Antilocapra americana. Classification (NCBI taxonomy): domain Eukaryota; kingdom Metazoa; phylum Chordata; class Mammalia; order Artiodactyla; family Antilocapridae; genus Antilocapra; species Antilocapra americana. The sequence continues at coordinate 2,409,113 of ML663009.1, read as the reverse complement.
GGACGGCATCATCGACTCGATGGCCATGGGTTTGGGTGGACTCCGGGAGTTTGTGATGGACAGGGAGGCCTGGCATGCTGCAGTTTATGGGGTCGCACAGAGTCGGACACGACTGAGTGACTGAACTGAGGGGTAAAAATATAAGCATACAAAAATAGGACAGGATTTCAAAGCACCAGACTAGTGGTATTTGTATTTCTATGTGAACTTAACATTTTAAATGTTTTTCTAAAAATAGAATTGGAGGGATGGTACACTGAAAATAATAAATATACATGGAGGTAATTTAGGAAAAGAATAAGGACATAGACTGCACCATTTTCTTTCCTGTCTTTGGCCTCTGTCTTATAATACGGATACCCTGATTCCTTTCTAAACAACTTTCTAAGGTATTAGTCAGTTCCCACTCCTCTGGCCAAAAAAGAGAATTCAACTGGATCTTTTAAAATAGCAGTCATAAAATGAATGTTTTTTAATAAATGCATTCAGTCAGGAAACATTTACTGTGCACTTAATTCATCAAAAAGAAAATAAAATTAATTAACCACAGGAGCAATTTATCTTCCAAAGGATAGTTTCTCTACTGCAAAAAATTTTAATATGTCAGATCCTAAAGAAAAACATTTTGATTTATTTTCTATGTTAACAGTGTGACATGATAGCAAACTTGAACAAAAAGATAACTATCAAAGCAGCATATAGAAGGCAAGGTTAATTGTTTAAAGCAAGATATTATAACATTAATATATCAATTATAAAATTTTAATTTTCTTTTTTGTGTCCCTTTATTATTCTTTGCACAGACAAATGACCCTGTTGTTTTATGAACTGAGTGCATTCAAAATTAATTTGAGTGGAAAATAAAGTTCTTTAAGCCATTCTTTACAAAAGCAACAGACATGCTAATAATGACTGATGTCCTGAGACAGCCTATATCATCACCTCCCTTTTTGACCTTCATCAAGGAGAATGAAACACTTTTCAATTTTGTTAGAAGAAATACTGTTTCCAAAAAATTTTTCCTTTAAAGCATTCTAATGTCACTGATACATTCATTTTGTTTGTATCTAAAGATATTTTAGATTCTAAATGGATATATCACATACTGCACTGAAGGTAACTTGCCTTGCTGGAGGTTTCTAATAAAAACTGGAATGTATTCTGCACAGCTTGGCATGTCTCTAGCTCAGTCCGGCTGAAGGCTATTAAATAATCCTTAAGGTGGTCATACACATTTCCATCAAGAGCCTGTAAAAGAGTAAATAAAAGCAAAAAAATTATGAAAAAGCTCTGACATACAATGTTTGCTATTTAAATGCCAAATTCAGTTTAAAATTTATTAGTAAAAAATAAAAGATATAGGTAGGTTGCTAAGTGAAGAATAAATATAAATCTTAAGAGAATCACATGGGAAAACATTGAATTTTTCTAAGTAAGAACTCACAAAAGGTAGAGCCCAATACTGGTAAAGATGTGGGGACAGTATAAAACATGAGAGACAAAATGCTTGGTTTCTGATATTTGCTCATCTGCTTACTAGATATGTCAACATCTCTAGTCAATTTATAAGATTATGTGTGGGAGCTGAATGAAATAATAAATATAAAGGATCCATACGCAGTGCCTGGAACAGAACGGACATGCTATAAACATTAATTTCCTCCATTTTCTCTCATCCATTATTGGCAGGATTCTAAATTCATACAGTCTTACTATACAGCAATCAGAGAAAAACCACAACAGAAATAGTAAAAATAAAAAAAAAGAGTCAGAAATTCTGTTTTGGGGAAGAAACATCAATGCAATATCTACAAAGAAACTTAAGCATTCTTATTTATTTAAGTATTTAGATCAGGACTGTTTAAAAATTGAAAAAAAGAGAAAATCACTAAACATTTGAAAAATGATTAATTTATGATATACATAGTGACTAAAATATGCACAGCCACCAAAACAAAAACCATGGAAACTGTGTAGATGATTGTTCAAAACAATGTATTGAACAATTTTAGGTTAAAAGAGCAGAACAAATAGAACACATACACATTAGCAACGACAATGGGAAAATACATCAATACATCAATAATAAAAAAAATAAATGTTCTGGAGTCTTACAAATCAACAGAGATCTTCTTAAAATGAGGGAAAATTCACACATTTAAGTCACCACTGAACTATTTTAAAGTGTACAATTCATTGACTTTCAGTACACTCACAGTGTTGTACAATCATCACTCTGTCTAATTCCAGGGCATCTGTATTGCTTTCAAAAGAAATCCCATATCCATTAAGTGGTCATACCCATTCCTACCTTTCTTTCCATCTCTGGCAACCACTAATCTACTTTTTTTTTTTTAAGTGGAGGAAAATTGCTACAACATTATAAATGTTGTGCTGGTTTCTGTAGTACAACAACTCAAATCAGCCACAATTATATATATATACACACACACATATATATATCATATATATATATAGAGAGAGATAGATATCACCTGTCTCTTGGGTCTCCCTCCCCTCCCCCCACCTTACCCCTCTAGAACACAACAGAGTACCTTGCTGGGCTCCCTGTGTTATATAGCAACTTCTCACCAGCTATCTATTTTATACATGGTAGTGTATATAAAGCTATACGACTTTCTCCATTCATCCCACTCTCTCCTTCCCCCACTATGTTCTCTGTATCTTCCACTAATCTACTTTCTAACTCAATGAATTTGCCTCTTCTAGACATTTCATATACATGGAATCACATGATATGTGGGTTTTTGTGCCAGCCTCTGTCATTTAACATCTTTTCAAGGTTCATCAATGAATTAGTACATCATTTTATGGCTTCCCTGAAAGCTCAGTTGGTAAAGAATCCACCTGCAATGCAGGCGATTCCAGTTCAATTCCTAGGTCAGGAAGATCCCCTGGAGAAGGGATAGGCTACCCACTCCAGTATTCTCGGGCTTCCCTTGTGGCTCAGCTGGTAAAGAATCCCCCTGCAATGCGAAAGACCTGGGTTCTATCCCTGGGTTGGGAAGATCCCCTCGAGAAGAGAAAGGCTACCCACTCTAACATTCTGGCTTGGAGAACTCCATGGACTGTATGGTCCATGGGGTTGCAAAGAGTTGGACATGACTGAGCAACTTTCACATTACGGCTGAAAAATATTACATTTTATGGATATGCCACATTTTGTTTATTCATTCATTAGTTGGTGAATCTTTGGGTTGTTTTCACTTTTTAGCTATTATGAATAATGCTCTGTGGACATCTGTGTACAAGTTTTTGTTTGAACACCTGTTTCCAATTCTCTTGGGTATATAATTAGTAGTGGAATTGCTAGTTCTCCCTATAGAAACTCCATGTCTAACTATTTAAGGAACAGAAAATCTGTTTTCCACAGTGGCTGCACTGTTTTATATCCCCATCAGCAATATATAAAGGTTCCAGTTTCTCCACAATCTCAACAACATCTGCTATTTTGTTTTGTTTTTTAATATTCAAGCTCATTGTGGTTTTGATTGTGCATTTCTTTAATGACTAATGGTGTTGAGTGTCTTTTCAAGTGCTATTGGCCATTTGTATATATTCTTTGAAGAAATGTCTACTCAAGTCCTATACACACTTTTTCAAAACTTTTCATCTTATATTGGAGTATAGCCAATTAACAATATTGTGATGGTTCCAGGTGGACAGCAAAGTGACTCAACCATACATATACATGAATCCATTCTCCCCTAGACTCTTCTCCCATCCAGGCTGCCATGTTAACATTGAGCAGAGTGCCCTATGGTATAGGATAGGATCTTATTGGTTATCCATTTTAAATATAAAAGTTTCCACTCATTTTTAAAATTGGTGCTGTTTGTCTTTTTGTTGTTAAGAGTTCTTTACATATTTGGGCTTCCCAGGTGGCACTAGCTGTAAAGAACCTGCCTGTCAATGCAGGAAAAGTAAGAGACAGGGGTTGGATCCCTGGGTGGGGGAAGATACCCTGGAGGAAGTCATGGCAACCCACTCTAGTATTCTTGCCTGGAAAATCCCATGGATAGAGGAGCCTGGTGGGCTATAGTCCATAGGGTTGCAAAGAGTTAAACATGACTGAAATGACTTAGCACATATTTATATATTTGGATACATATTTATTACTAGATGGACTTCCCCAATGGCTCAGAGGGTAAAGAATCCATCTGCAAGGAAGGAGACACAGGAGGTGCAAGTTTGATCCCTGGGTCAGGAAGGTTTCCTGGAGAATGAAATGGCAACCCACTCCAGTATTCTTGCCTGACAAATTCCATGGACAGAGGAGCCTAGTGGGCTACAGTCCGAAGAGTTGCAAAGAGTTGGACACAACTGAGTGACTAAGTGCATCTTACTAGATATATGATTTTCAAATATATTCTCCCACTTTGTGGGCTACCCTTTCACTCTATCAATAGTGTCCTTTGATATACAAAAGTTTTAAATTTTGTTGTGGCCTAATTTAACTATTTTTTTCACTGTGTTTTCGTGCCATATCTAAGAATTCTCAATGGAGGTTTTATAGTAAGGAAAATATTTTTTTCTTACTTTGATTATTCAATTAAACATTTACTATAAAACTGACTTAAAACCACAAATTGTGTCCTCAAAGCAGTAATAAAACTACACGTTCCATTGTGCTTAAAACCACTAGATGGCACCAGCAAGGACTATAAATATAGACAGTGCAAATTCCTTAAGATTTCTTTCCATGAGGTTATGTAACATCCCCAAAGAGACTGCTGGTGTTAAGTCTGAATAATAATTCTTACCTTATGACTACTTTTCATGAACTTCTTAAAAAATGAACATACAACTGATATAAGGTTTTTGCTTTAGAAATGCTCTCGGTAGATGGTCATAACCTTGTGTTTGCAGGAAACCACTGGAACATTTTATTTAACACAGCAAATGGGAATACAGGCATCGTGCGCTGCTACTCCCAGAGTTTCTGAGTAGGTTGGGGGTGGGGCCTGAGAATTTGTATTTTCTAACAACTTGCTGCTGGTGGCCTGGGGACCATACTTTGACAATCACTGGACTAAATAGTCATTTTAGCTGGTTAGGTTGAATATTTACATAGACTTAGATCCCGGTGACCCTGTGACTCCAGCACAGTGGCTGGAGGTAGGAAGTCCATTGAGAATGGGGTCAATAGCACCAATATATTAAGTAGGCAGACGAGCATCTGTCTTCAGCTGAGAACCGCGCTCTACTTCAGAGTTATAAAGGCAGCATGGGAAAGAACTTGAGTTCTGAAAATAAGCTGGATGTGGATTAGAATCTCAGAACTTTTACTTCATCATTTTGATGGTTCTCTCTTCTATAAATAGGGTAAGTGGGAATACCACATATTCCATGGCACACTGTAAAGATCAACTAATGTAAGGGAATGGCACAGTGTTAGTCTCCTTTTTTGCTTTGCTTAAAAATTTTCAATGGACTGGTTACATATTGATAATTATTAAAGCTGGGTAATGAATACACAGGGGTCATTATATTACTATTTTTACTTTGGTGTATATGGGAGATTTTTCATAAAAAAAAAATCTGAATATCAGACTAGAAAGAAAAAGTGATGTTATCCCCCCAAAATTTTTAAGCTCCCATTATACGTTTTGAAAAGTTAAAATTCTTTAGCTGGTATCTAAGATCCTTTATAATCTAGTCCCAAACTACCTCTCATCAGTATCATCTCTCATCACTGTTGTCTATACTGTACTCATATCCCAACCACAACAACATTTTGGAAAATGACATTTACTAGCACGTTTCCAATTAAGTTATTCTCTTAGCCTGCAACGTCATTTCCCTTTTCTCATGTACTCAAATAGTAATAATGATGACTAACAGGCAACTAATATTTATTAATGGCTTACTAATGTTGCAAATGCTTTACAAAATTGATTTAACCAGTTCCTCCTTAGTGTTTCTATAATTTTTATATTGCATGGGTATTACTGCAAGTCATGGATGAAGTCTTTTTCAGGCACAGAGCCTGGCAGATAGCAGATACTCAAAGATATTTATAGAATAAATGAAAGAATGCTTTATTCTGGAGTTTAATATAGCAAGAAAACTGCCCTGAATTAGACAGCTTATAGGCAAGCTCTGTGTGTGTATGTCTGTGTGCACGCGTGTGCCCATGTGGACACACACGGAGTTGCTCACTTGTGTCCAACTTTTTGCGACCCTATGGACTATAGCCTGCCAGGCTCCTCTGTCCGTGGAGTTTTTCGGCAAGAATACTGGAGTGGTTTGCCATTTCTTACTCCGGGGGATCTTCCCAACCCAGGGACTGAACCTGAGTCTCTTGCATCTCCTGCACTGGCAGGTGAATTCTTTACCATTGCGTCACCTCGGAAGCTCCATAGACAAACTATTCCCACTATATTCCAGTTAAGAGAAAAACATACCATTAATCATTTACTAAACATAGTAAAGGCACCTCTTGGCTTCAGCAATTCAAATGAGGCTTAATTAATTTATTTTAGGTTAGGAGGTGGGTCAAGTGATTGCAAGTCTCTTCTAGCAGACAGAGATTAATCTTAAAATATTTCTTTCATCATAACATCACGTTCCCCAGAATATGATGAGGATATTCAGAATTCTGGTAATCCCACCAGAATTCCCTAAATTTTACAGGGTTACCGAATTCATTAACTTACCCATGTATCAATTTTTCTGATTGATAAGAATAAGATAGCTGGAGGCCTTCTGGCCTAGGTGTATTATTGCTCGTGTTCATAAAGTTAATGCAGGAGGTACAAAAATTAACAAATGGTTAGAATTCAAAGCAAAAGAAGTGGATGATTACTGATTGGCTCTGCCCCCACCTCAAGTTAACTGCAATTGTTTGAACCAGTCAGTGATGGTGCTGAGAGATGAAGTTCAAAGCAACTCTGGTAGTACTGTCTCAACCTGGTTTGTGTTTAGTAGGCAGATTGTATATATGGACTTTGATAAAAATCCAATAATTAAAAAGAATTAGTTCCCTAAGACAGAATGAAAAACTGGGAAACAAAGGAGAAAGCTTGAAAATGCTTTATACAAACTCTTCTATCACAGTACTTATCCTTATCACACAGAGTACTTTATTGCTATCTATCATTGTACTTAGTAACCATATCATTTGGATTATTGCTGCAGTCTCCTATTGCTCGGCATACACTTGTCCCTCCCACCAACTCATTTCCACACTGCACACAGGAGGATGCTTCTAAATTGCCTATTGGAAGGGCTGATATAAGCTACAAGATTACCATCCATAACCCTTTAGTAAGGAGTCTCTTGACTGCAGATAACAAAGATTCAACTCAAAGAAACTTGCACAAAATGGGAGTTTGTTGGCTCAGGTAAACAAATTATAAGGACAAGGTGATGCTTGCCCAGGAACTACCCAACTCAAGGACAGTCTCTGCCCCTCTCCTCTGCTCCTCACTCCTGAGTCTCCTGGTGGGAAGAATGGCCATTTTCAACTTATCTTTCAGCTGCCATCCCAGGGATGACCTAATTTAGGTCAGTGCCAAAATCTCCCCAATAACTCTGAGCAAGGGGGCAGCTGTGTAATGCTCTCTCTTGCATACCAGCTTGGCCTGTAAGTCTACCCCTGTGGTCAAGAGAGTAGGATTTGAGGGAGAGAAGGCATGCAGAGTCATATATGTTTTATGCCTTGGGATTCCACATATAAAAATGCCACTACTAAAAAGGTTTGGAACTGCTGCATTAGATAAAGTTTTGTGAAATTAATTTATTTTCCAGCTTATACAAATTTTTACCAGTGCTACATAACATCATTAGGCTTACTTTTCTATTATGAGACTTGAGTGTGGGCTCATTTTTTTTTTAAGCATGTGAATTCTGACTGGCATATTATTTGTCTAACAGATACATATTAAGTACTACCAGTATGTCAAACTCTGAACTCAGCACAGAAGACACAGTGGTAAACAGACAAGATCCTCCCCTTCACGGAACTTAACAAACCAAAAGGAAAGACAGACAAATAGGCATTATAAGTGCCTATTTTATGCTATGATTTTATGCTATCATTAGGAGTTATGAAGCAAAAAGACAAGAGGGCTGTCCAGAATAGATAATGATTGAGTGAAAATCTTAATAAGCAACAGTTAGCAAAACCAAGGAGGAGAGGGATAGATAGAAGTCAAGAAAGAGGAAAAGCCTTTGTGAAAACCTAAAGGCAAAAGAAGAACTAAAAGACGTACACTGTTGGGATAACAGGGAAGAGAAATGGGGAGAATAAATGAAGAACCAAGGACGAGGCCCTGTCCAAATCATGCAGTCAAAATATTTTTTGTTTTGCTTGTACTTTAGTTTAAATGCAACGAGTTGTTAATGAACAAAGTCTAGCAGTCAAGTAAAATACGTGGTTTGAAGCATTCTCCTAGCTGCACTGTAGAAATGGGTTGGCAAGATACAGAGCAACAGGAGATTGCTGCAATAACCCAGATGAAACAGGATGTGTGGAGGGTAGTAGATAAGTAAGAAATGAAATCAACAAGATATACTGATTAACTAGATGTTGAAAGAAAGGCAGAGGGGAGAGTAAACCTTTACTTCCAAGTGTCTGATCTAGGCAGGTGAGTGGATATTATACATTGCGCCGAGAACACAAGAAGAAGCGCAGTTTGAGAAGAGAATGGTTTAGCTCAAGAGACAGTATGATATATAGGTGTGAAACTCAGAGAAGGGAAATAATTTCTGGTTAAAATTTAAGTCTGTATATCACATGTTACATGTTGTTTTTTCATCAGAGTAAAGCTCACCCAAATAAGATAAAGTAAATGCCTGATTATATCTACTTCACTCTCAAAATAAATCTTCAGTGCCTTCCCTCTCTTATAATTGGGGCCTGCTTTTGCAGCTTCCACTCTTGTCACCTTTGATTCATACAGATCACTAACTGTAAGTGATAATAATTCAACAGTTTGCCTTAATATTCCTGCTTCTTTTCAATTAAACAGATCTAAAAGCTTGAAACAGACATTTTTAATTTCAAAGCCAAATCACAGATACAACCCGAAAGCTACATGTATTTCTTATAAATTTAAAGTAAGGTAAAAACTTTTAAAGCTTACAATAAATTATAAGTGTCACAACTATAAGTTTGACAAGGACATGCATGATAAAGATGCATCTGAGCCCTGTCTAGCATTTACACAAGCAAGGCACAAGAATGTTCTCTAAGTACACTTGTTTGTTCAATTTCAAACCAGTAGATGTGCAGACTTCTATTCCTATAGAGATCTGTATGCACAGCCATAAACTTCATAATCAATGATACATTAGAATTCATTTATATGCTCAGAAATGGCAGAAGCATTCTTTTAAGCTTTATACAAATATGAGTTAATCTGGCAGTATGAGATTCTCAGAGGTCTCCACCAAGCAAAAATTTGGTTGGGAATTCACTCAAATGTAACTTTTAAGCACAAATTTAGAAGGAAATGGCAATCCATTCCAGTACTCTTGCCTGGAAAATCCCATGGACGGTGGACGCTAGCAGGCTACAGTCCATGGGGCTGCAAAGACTCTGACACGACTGAGCGACTTCATTTGGTTTTTGATTACTTGGTACCATTTGCTATGGGAAGAAGTCTGTAATATTTAAACTGAGAAACCATGGGGCCTTTGTTTTAATCGTTTGAAAAACCTGAAAGGTTTCTGAAAGCCTTTGAATATTCATATTCTTTTCAGATTCCTTATATATTATATATATATATTCCCTATATATTACAGTACTCTTTTATATATTATTTCTGCTCTCTTTATTCATTTGATCAACTTGATCTCTAAAATCAGTTGAGTTTGGAACCCAAACTCACAGTAGTAAATACTCAAAACAGTAAAGGAAAATTGGGATATCCTAAAGACGAATTCAGAAGCTTAGATTTCTAGGGTGTTCCACTAAACATTAGTTTATAGGAAAGTATAAATTCCTGGAACTTGTTTGAAGAGGGAAATTCTGATGAATTAGTAGTTAGGAGAAAGAAAATGTGTCGTTTTTCTAAGCATTTGATGCAATTTCCCCTAAAGTAAGAACAGCGGCCTCCTTATTTAGATCCAGGAAGGGCAGAGATTTTGTAGTAACAGAGCTATGCTGAAATCTCTTGAGTTTCCTTAATGCAGCCTAGAAAAAGCTAACTCTTCTTTTTCTGAGAGCAATGGGCATTCTAAATAGTCTTTGGTAAAAGCGAAGAATATAAATATCAAGATGATGATAGATAAGAGCTGTCTTAAAATTAAATTATGAAATTCTACAGTCCTCCTTTACCGATGCAAAACAACGATGGCCTGCCTGCATTTGTGTATCTTTCTGAGAAGACTTTGAGCTGTACTTAACTAGGATGCAAAGAGAAAGTAGATTTTTACAAATTTAAAGAGATCAAAGCAAGTTCTGGGTTAAATTTGCATCACTGTAAATATCTTTAATATATGGTTGAACTTGTCAATTGATATAAATAAAGTAAAATTAGAAACATGTCACCTAAATTTTTACTTGGTTACTTTATTTAAAAGCACTGTGTTACTTCAGGTTCTGTGAAAGAGGAAAACAAAGTTTCTATCTGTGAATTACAAAGCCAGGAAAGGGAAATTTAATACTGCTTTTCTATAAAATCTGTATCCTCCTCCTGAGTTACTTACAAGCATGTTGTGAATGTGCTAAAACCATCTCAATATTTGGATTGCAACCTCAAAGCAGCATGGTCCAATAGAAAGCCTTGAACCACATACACTTGCATTCAAATCTCAGATCTATCACTTAGCTAGCAATGACACTTTTGGGGAAACACTGAACTTTTTTGAGCATTAATTTCTGATCTGATAGAAACTAGAGAGTATGGTACTTACAAAAGATGGTTATTAAAATAATAAAGATTAAATATTTCTATATTCTACCCAAGAATTTCACCTATTTCCCAAAGAGGACCTATAATAAAGGATTTTGATGAAAGATTTGGTTTTGAGTCTTGATTCTATTATGTAATTAAGCTGTATAACCTCTCTAAGAAACAGTTTCCTCATCTATAGAGAGATAAGAATAGAATCTCCTCATGAGGGCTATAAAATAGTATACTGTTTTAAATCCCTTGTTTCTTTTACTAGATCTTTTTAAGATTTTTGTGGTGGTTGCCTGAGGATTACATTTAACATCTTAATTTAAGCAAACTGGTTTGGATTAGTGCAAACTTAATTTCAACAGAATACAAAAACTATGCCCCTTTATAGCTCTACTCTCTCTCTTCTGTGATATTATTATCAGAGATATATCTTCATACAGTATAAGCCCATCAATTCTTTATAATGATTGTCTTATGCACTGTCTTTTAAATCAGACTTAAATTATCTACTCCTTTTGCAGACTGGATCATCTCAATTGTCTGATCTTTAAAGTTCATGGATTTTTTCTTTTGCTGGTTCAGCTCTATTGCCAAATCCTTCAGTATATTTTAGTTTTAGTTACTGCACTTTTCAACTTCAAAATTTCTATTTGGTTCCCTTTTATAATTTCTGTCTCTTTGTTGATATTCTCTCTTTGGTAAAACACTGTTCTCATACTTTCTTTTATTTCTTTGGACATGGTTTCATCTAGCTCTTTAATCATATTTATGATCTTCGCTCATAAAGAGGTGATTAAATAGAATCTTTGTCTAGTAAGTTCAATGTATGGGCTTCCTTGAGGTCAGTTTCTATTGACTCCTTTTGTTTCTGTGAATGGGTTATATCGTTTTATTTCTTTATAAGTCTAGTTTTTGAATAGTTTAAGAATAGGACATGTAAAACATAATGAGGCAATTCTGTCCTGCACTAAGTTGCTTCAGTCGTGTCCAACTCTTCGTGACCCTATGGGCTGCAGCCCACCAGGCTCCTCTGTCCATGGGATTCTCCAGGGAAGGATATTTGAGTGGGTTGCCATGTCCTTCTCTAGGGGATCTTCCTGACCGAAGGATTGAACCTGCATCTCTATGTCTCCTGCATTGGTAGGCAGGTTCTTTACCACTAGAAATTAGATTTACCCAGAAATTAGATTCCCGTCTCCCTAGGATTTGTTGTTGCTGCTGCTATTTGATTATTTCATGACCATGTTTTATCTCTGTGCTCCAAGGAATCTCAAAACTTTGCAAGGAACTTCATGCACTCCACAAATACTTGATTTAAAAGCTTTAACATATATCACTTTGACTGTCTTTTAAATATCCATGAATTTTAGTCCCTCAGACATTCACATTTTGCATTTCACCCTTCTGCTAAACGATCTTCATTTTTAATAAACATACCAGAATTAGCAATCAAGTAAAATTATGTGATAAAGGTGAGTAAACTAAAGCAGCATACTTCAAGGGACTCATACCAAGACTATACTGGCCTGAGTATACACTTTAGGAAATCTCTTTGCCCCATCCCAGTCTCAAATCTATTTTGTCACTCACATATATACTTACAGGCAAAAATAATTAGAGTAGCTTTCCTTATAATGGAAGCTGGGGATATAATCACATAATTTTTGCCGTCCACAAATTATCTGTGAGAATTTACATTTTTTGTTTTCATTTTAATAAATCATCTTAAAGGATATAATTTAACCCAGGATTATACAGATGATCATCTTTTATTGGAGTACTGCCATGTGATTTCTGTGCCAATGCTTATGTTTACAAAGAGTGGGCCTAGCAGTTTTACTCCAGTGGTCGTAGGTTAATGAGACTAGAACCTGAACTTAAAATGACCATAAACTGAAAATATAAATGACACAGTTGAAACGCAGTGAAGATAAAATGACATCAATGGATGCTAAACTAACAAAGCAAAAAGGGTGGTGAGAGAACAGAGTCATTATAGGTATAAGGTAGTACAGGCCCTGAGAACTCAAACCTGAAGAGAATATCATAGTTTACATTTCAAGGAGCAATTTAGGGTCAATGGATCATTATCAGCTATTATATTCAATTCATTTTGTCAATCTGAATTTTACTGATTTTATAGATTTGCTTGTGATTAAATAACTGTTTTGGTTTTATACTTGTATAAAAGCCATAAGCATACATTTTTTAACCTAGGCTTTTTTATACATATTTATATAATAATGTAATTAAAATAATCTAAGAGCCTGGCTATAGGAATTTTTGCCCCTGAAAAACAGGATCCCAATTTATTCAAAGATAAAAAGTTTCATCACTTTTTCAGTTTTTACTCCACTACAGGGCATGCCTTCTGCTTAGTTAAATAGCAGATTTTTGTTTACCAACTGTACCACTCCCATAGTGAAATGGGGCTCTTCCTCGACTGTGGTCCTGATGACCAACAGGAAGTGATGATATGGGCACAGTTTCATAGCTGGGAGCAAGAAGATGTGGAGGGATAACAGACTGAAGGAGGACACAGAAAGGCTTCTGGGAGAGACTATTAACATGACTGAAATCCAGATCTTTAGGTACAGAAACCAGAAAAACATACATGTCAGTAAATAGGACTGTTGAGAATAGAAGAATTTTTGGCATTCCAATTTAGAATGGAATCTAGAATTTCCCCACCTTCATCTTTTGATTATTTAAATATCATCTTTTGAGTGCACTTTTGAGACTGAAATATTGAAATGCCAGAAAGTATTTAGCATGAAGAATATAAAGCCTTAATTTTAATTCAGGAAGCATTATTACAGATACAGGCAATCTGAAAGTTTCTCACAGTGAAATTTTAGGGAAGAGTTATCACACATTTTTTGGATATACAGAACTATTAGTGGAAAGGAAATAGTTCAGTGATCTTCTGAACTACAACAAGTGGTTGTACTGACTGGGGTCTGATCTTTTATAGCTCAAAGATAGCCTCTGATAGGAACGATCTTAGATATATGGTACATTAGCATATGATAGCTACATTTCTTTGCACCTGTATTTTCTATGTAATTTGTACTATGATACAAGGACTTAATTCTATAGCAAAGGGGAACTCTGCTCAATATTATGTTAATAATATAAATGGGGAAAGAATTTTTAAAAGAATAGATATATGTATATGTATAACTGAATCACTTTGCTGTACATCTGAAACTAATACAATATGGTTAATCAACTATACTCCAATAAAAAAAAGTTAAAAAATAATTATTCAACAGTTCAGTTCAAAAAAGTATTTCTTGAGGTCTTACACTATGATTAAGAATGATGCTAAGGGTTGAGTCTGTGTTTATATGTGTGTATTTGAGTATATAACTATGAAGAATTTGGCCAAGTATTGGAGACAAGCATGTAACAGTATGATTCAATTACACAGGGTTCTATTAGAGAGGCACTGGAACAAATGTGGAGGTTTAAGGAAGATTTTCTGGAGGAAATGATGCCTGAGCACATGTGAAAACCATAAGAATTACATTGGTCACATTTTTTAAAAAAGTGGCTCAGTTCTTAGCAACTGAAATCAGTACTTATCAATGCTTACCTAAGACTAACATCATTTTGATTATTTTTGTTTTCCTAATAAATCAATTCAGTAGGTTTTAAAATGGCTTTTAAGTTGTACTCTAAAGCTGATTTAAACTCCTGCAGCTCCATTCTAGAAAAATAAACAACCCAATTAAAAAGTGGGCCAAAGAACTTAACAGACATTTCTCCAAGGAAGATATAAAAATGGCTAACAAACACATGAAAAGATGCTCAACATCACTCATTATCAGAGAAATGCAAATCAAAACTACAATGAGGTACCACTTTACACCAGTCAGAATGGCTGCCATCCAAAAGTCTACAAGCAATAAATGCTGGAGAGGATGTGGAGAAAAGGGAACCCTCTTACACTGTTGGTGGGAATGCAAACTAGTACAGCCACTATGGAAAACAGTGTGGAGGTTCCTTAAAAAGCTGCAAATAGACCTGCCATATGACCCGGCAATCCCACTGCTGGGCATATACACCGAGGAAACCAGAATTGAAAGAGCCACGTGTACCCCAATGTTCATCGCTGCATTGTTTACAATAGCCAGGACATGGAAGCAACCTAGATGCCCATCAACTGACGAATGGATAAGAAAGCTGTGGTACATATACACAATGGAATATTACTCAGCATTTAAAAAAAATTCATTTGAAGCAATTCTACTCAGATGGACGAAACTGGAGCCCATTATCCAGAGTGAAGTAAGCCAGAAGCAAAAACAACAATACAGTATACTAACGCATATATATGGAATTTAGAAAGACGGTAACGAGAACCCAACATGCGAGAAAGCAGAAGGAACGCAGATGTATAGAATAGACTCGTGGACTTCATGGATGAGGGTAAGGGTGGGATGATATGGGAGAAGGGCATTGAAGCATGTTAATTGTCATGTGTCTAATCAATCGCCAGCCCAGATTTGATGCTCGGGACTGGTGCAGCGAGATTTCCCGGGGGGGAGGGAGGAGGGAGGGGGGACCCGGAGGGGAAGCATATGTAAACCCATGGTGATATCATGACAATGTATGGCAAAAACAATAATAAAAAAAAAAAAATAAAGCTGATTTAAGATTACAAATGTTTTCTAAAAAATACAGTAAGGATAAGAACCATAGATATTTTGGTCTTTGCATTTAATAAAAGTGGGCTCTGAGCTAAACATGTAAAGCAAAATGTTTTCATATTTTAATAGAATAGTCAAGTATACAGTGGGGGGGGTGGATAGTGGGGGCATATCGTTACTCAGTGTATCAAAGCTTTCAAGTATAGAGTCCATGGAAAAGAATTTGGCTTTTTTTATTATAAACATTCACATGTCCATACTTAAGTCAATTCCAGCAACAAGCTCTGCTGTGCTCAGCAGTAATCGAACACAGAAAAAGCATTAGCTCAGGACATTCAAAAAAGAAGGAAGGAAGGTCAAGAAAGACAGGATCCATTTTTCAGCAATAACAACAATAATTCCGCTTCTAAAAGTTACAACTAAGCATTTCCGTACCCACTAAGTAAGATTGCAGGTGTAACAGTCTGTGCCTTAAATATCTTTTTAAGTAATGCACTTGAAATTATCAGACAAAAATTAAGTTTCTATTTTTTATTCCAAAGTTCCATGGTACCTATAATTATAACAAATTACTTTAAAGAGATATAGAGGTTTATTCTGATTTTAAATGCTGCCTATATGGTAAAAACAATCCAGTTTCTCTCTGTTAGATTTTGTTTTGTGGAGTTTGCTCGGCTTTTAAATGTTCTTTTGGTGTATTTGTTGGGGAGAAAGTGGTCTCCCCATCCTATTCCTCTGCCATCTTAGTTCCCCTCCCTAGTAACACCTCTCTGTTAGATTTTGATCTCTTAGAGAAAACTATCTGGTTTATAGGAAATCTATGAAGATGGTGAATGAATCTGCCTGTAATCAAGAAGTAAAGTTCAGAGGGTTTCTTCAACAACATCTGACTGCTTATTCAGTCTCCTCTGGCAAGAGCCATTAGAGTTTTATGCAACAGTGCTAATAGCCTCTATGTAGAAGGTGCAATCAAAGCCAACCTAAAAAGGCATTTATAATTATTCTTAGCTCTAATTTCATAGAAGCAGGACAAGTAAATTTTAGCTCTAAGGTGGGAATCAGCATCCTTAGCCTTTTAAACTCATAACTACCAATAGCCTGAAGACTGAAAGTGTTACAACATTTAAATGGAATGAGACTGCGTGTGTGTGTGTGTGTGTGTGTGTGTTCATTCTATGTTGATCACAAAAACACCACACCTTTAATACTGAAAGGCCTTTTAAAAAGCAAGTTAGTACTTTATTTGATATGAATGGGTTTGATCAGACACATCCAAGTCTTCAAAATGCAGTTTTCAAATATTAGTTTAATATCAAAGAAAATAATGTATGTAATGAGGTCAGTATCAGTATAATGTGTGAAAAATAATAAGTAGTCAATGAGTAAGACTATTTTGATATTTTTATTCTCCTTTAAGGGGGCTAGAGGCCATCTGGATCTTGTTAAATATTGTATCTCCGATAAAAGGAACATAGAAGGCCCTGAGTAAATATCTGTTAAATTATCAATGAATGAATGCCCGGCAATAAAAATGTGAGCTAACTGTACTATATCTTCCATATCTAAAGTAGTATGTAAGAGAATGTAAGTACTTAATAAAAATATGTTGGATATCAGTTTGCTTGGTATAAAGCATGAACTCCAACTCTGTTAATGTATCATCACTATCTTTAGCATTAACTATCTTATCCGTTTAATGATCCATTCTTTTCTTCAACTTTTGACTGTTCTGAAGAGTTGTTTAAATAGCACAAAATAAAAATGTGCAATTAACCAGTAGCAAAAAATTTAAATAATATTAAGAGTATTACATTCATCCAAACTGTTGGTCTTACAGGTATATTTATTTAATTTTAAAACACAGCTTTGATAACATCAGGAATAGGTACTTTTGTACACAGCTTTTCAGAGTATAAATTGATATAATCTTTGTGGAGGTAATGTGTCTATATGGAAAATATTAACAAATCTTTGTTTTTGACCAGGGAACACATTTCTTAAAGGCTGTCTTAAGGAAGTTATCAAAGAGGTATACAAAAATTAGTATTAAAAAATCTTCACTACAGATTTATATAAAAGGACAAAAAGGGACATGAAAATCTATGGCATGTTAATATAATAAAATACTATGTGATCATTAAAATCACATTTTTAAGTAATACTTACAGGCAAGAATATTTCAAAATGTATTTTATATGAAAAAAGTACTTGTGAAAACAAATGATACCAATTTTGAAGCATGTATATACAATATATGCATAGAAAAAATCAGAAGGTATCAGGATAATGCTCTCCTCATAGAACGAGTTAGGACGCTCTCCCTCTATTTTTTTGGAAGAATTTGTTAATTCTTCCAATATGTTGGAGAATTTACCTATGAAGCCATCTGGTACTACATTTTTCTACAGTGGAATTTTTTTTTTACTATGATTCAATCACTTTACTTATTATAAAATTGTTTAGATTTTTCTATTTCTTCTTCAGTTAGTTTTGAGTTTGTGTTTTTAGGAATTTGTCCACTCTGTCTCGGTTATTTATTGGTATCTGTTTATAGTATTCTCTTGTAATCCTGATTTCTGTAAGATTGGTAGTAAAATCACACTTTCATTCCTGATTCTAGTAATTTAAATCTTTGTTTTGGGGCGGGGGGTGGGATGAGGGGAGGTATCAGTGTAGTGGATTGAATGGTGGCCCATAAAAGATATATCCATGTCTTGTGACTTCCCTGGAGCTTCAGTGGGTAGGAATTTGTGTTTTCACTGTCAAGGGTGGCGGTTCAATCCCTGGTTGGGCAACTAAAATCCTGTAAGCTCAGTGCGGTCAAAAAAAAAAGAAAGATATATCCATGTCTTAACTCCTCAAACCTATGAAACTGATCTTACTTGGAAAAAGCGGTTTTACACGCATAATTAAGACTCTCATTTGTTCTTTTATAAGAGACAGCAGAAAAATAGACATGGGAAAAAGTGGGGTGAAAACAGAAGCAAAGTGATGCAAGTCTACATGCCAAGGGACTGCTAGGGATTTCCAGCAACCACAAGAAACTTGTGGAGGTATGGAATGGATTATCTTCCCTCAGAACCTCCACAACGAACCAATCATTTTGACAGCTTGATTTTAGACTTCTGGCTTCCAGAGTTGTGAGAGAAATAAATTTTTGTTGTTTTAAGCCACCATATTTGTGATAATTTGATATGGCAGCTCTAGAAGAGAAATACAGTCAGTCTACCTAAAAGTCTGTCAATTTTGTTGACCTTTTCAGAGAACCAACTTCTGATTTTGCTAATTCTATTGTTTTCCTATTTTCTACCTCATTTATCTCTGCTCTAATGTTTATTTCCTTCCTTCTCCTTGCTTTGGTTTAGTTTCCTCTCATTTTTCTAGTTCCTAAGATGGAAGGTTAGGTTAGTGATTTGAGATCTTTCTTCTTTTTTAATGTATGTGTTTACACCTATTATGCTTCCCTGATAGCTCAGTTGGTAAAGAATATGCCTACAATGCAGGAGACCCCGGTTTGATTCCTGGGTCAGGAAGATCCCCTGGAGAAGGGATAGGCTACCCACTCCAGTATTCTTGGGCTTCTCTTGTGGGTCAGCTGGTAAAGAGTCCATCCGTAGTGCAGAAGACCTGGGTTCAAACCCTGGGTTGGGAAGAACCCCTGGAGACAGAAAGGCTACCCACTACAGTACTTTGGCCTCAAGAATTCCATGGGCTGTACAGTTCATGGGGTTGCAAAGAGTTGGACATGACTGAGCGACTTCCACTTAAACCTATTATAGGCTCTGGAAACCAACCAAAAGCAAACAATAAACTGAAAAAACTGTTGACCTCTGGGTAAGAATAGTGGCAATGTGAGGCATCTTGCCTAGGGTTGGTCTCATCTCCATTCAGTTAAGTAATAGTTCTATCAGGATAATGGTGGCAATGAAAACCAGCAGGTTCACTGCCAGAGAAACTAACTTGATTTGAAACAAAGGGTTAAAAAAAAACTCATGTCCAGAGTGTTGGGTTTTTTTTTTTCAGATAGGAAAGAAGTGGATTTATACAGAGAGAAACACACTCCACAAAGTGTAGGCCATTTCAGAGGCTGAGTACCCTGTCTAGAGATATTCAACAAAAGTAGTGATCTTGGTAGGAAGTGCATCAGGAAAACCAGTAGTTCTGCTAGTCTGAGACTGTGGTCCTGGTTGGGGTGATCATCTGACCAGCAGATTAGTCAGAAATTTAACATAAAGATCCTGGAAATGAAAGAGAAGAAACTTTCCATGTATCCCTAACTGATAGTGAAGCATGAGGTAGATGCCAACCCATGACCCCCACCTCCCACCATAAAGCAATTGGAGATTCATTCTCTGTATTGACCCAGACTCCAAGACAACAATTTAGGGAGGAGGCTGGGCTCTGCCCAGACCACGCATCTCTTATCCCTGAAGTCCCAAAACCTCCCTGACCACATATGCACAGAAAAGCTACTTGCAGACCAAAGAGGGGAGCAATGTCAAGGGATGAGCTACCCATATGCCTCTTCGGTAGGATCCATCTTGGCTAAGAAATGTGTGCGCACACATGGAAGGATTCTAAGATATACCAAATATGGACTGTGAATAAGGCAAACCAAAATGACTATCTGAAGGAAAACCGGAAGAAATGTCCCATATAAATGATTTAAACTGCCATGAGGGTGTGACTCAGAGACTCTCCCTCTGAGTCTGCCCATGTGTCTATCCATACATACCGTACTCTTTCTTCCTCTTAATAAATTCTTTACTTGCTTCACTGCTTTCTGTCTATCTAGAAATTCTTTTCTGCAAAGCTGTAGGACCAGGGCCCTTGTCACTGACTACTGGTCTAGTGGCTACGACCTGGTGCTTTTACCGCCACAACATGACCTCAATCTCTGGCTGGGAATCCAAGCCCCGCTCCAAGTCTTTGCAGGCTGAGGCCACCCAAGATTAATAGGAAGGCTATTTGTACATCCAGATGAGACCTCAGAAGGCACAAGAGGGAAAAAAGCAAAGTAAGAAGGCCTAGACTTTGAATACACTCACCAGCAAAAAACACATCCACCCAAAGGGTAAAAGCCTTACTGGTTTGAGGTATTTAAGCACAATTTCAGACCAATCACAGACTGACTACCAAACTATGCAGACTCAGGGATGAATCACTGAGATCCAGGCTTAAAAATAAGAATAAAAAAAGAAACTGAGCAAAGATACCAGTAGCAGCATACAGCAGAATAGACAGATCCTGCAGAATTAGTCTGGGCAAGCAATGACACAACCAACTATCCAACTCAACAAAAACAACCCCTGGCGGGTGGGGTAGGGTAAAGAACTCAGATCTTTCAAAAGTCCAATTTTCAACAAAAAATTATGAGACATGCAAAGAAATGTTAAAATGTCTCCCATACTCAGAGAAAAAAAGGAGACAATAAATATTGTCTATGAGTAGGCCAATATATTTGATTTAGTAGAAGCAGACCCTTAAATCAAGTTTTATAAAATGTTCAAAGGTAGGACTTCCCTGGTGGTCCAGTAGTTAACACTCTGTGTTTCCAATGCAGGCAGCCTGGGTTTGATCCCTGGTCAGGGAACTAGATCCCACATACTGCAATTAAGATCCACTGCAGCCAAATACGTAAATAATTAGAAAAAAAATGTTCAAAGGAAATTTTGTTCAAAGAATTAAAAAGAAAATATAATAACCACTTAATGAATAAGGAATCTCTGTAGCTGGATATATATGCATTGAGAAATAAAAGCAATAGATAATATAAAGACTTGTACATGAATATTAATAGCAGCTACTAAAAACAGCCAAGACCCAGAAAAAACCCAAATGCCTATCATCTGGTGAATTGATAAACAAAAATGTGACTTTTCATATAATACAGTACTAATCAAAATTAAAGAAGAATGAACTACTGATACATGGTACAAAGTTGATGAAATCTCAATAAATATCATGCTAAGTAAAAGAAGCCAAACACAGAAAGCCACAAATTGTATGATTCCATTTATATAAAATCTACGAAAAAGCAATCCATAGACACATAAAACAGACTTGTGATTGTCTGGGGCTGACAGTGGGAGCTGGCATTAGCTGCAAACAGGTATGAAGGAACTTTTAGGGGTGATAGAAGTTTTCCAAAATGAAACTGTAAATTTTATCAATTTTCTTGACTGAACTGTGTATTTATCATGGGTGAATTTTATGGTATGAAAATTATGTTAATAAATCTGTTTTAAAAAAAACTGTCAGTATATTAATAAACAGTTACATTCATATACATTATGAAAAAATATGTAAGGAATATAAGGAAAGTATATCCAAAAGAGCAACAGGAACTATATAAAAGAAAAAAAAAAGATGTTCCACATCAACAGGAAGAAAATTATAAACATTAACTGAATGATGTAAGAAAAAAAATCCTAAAAATATAGGTATCTATCACTGTCTGAAAGCTTGCTTGATGCTACTTCACTTTCATGAAAAGCTTACATTAGTATATATTTTTTGCTAACTGAAAGAAATCTAAAGAGGATCTTCACTTTAAAAAAAAAAGAGAGAGAAAGCAAAAATAGCATTCAGCATTTGGAGTGAGCTGTTATAGAGGCAGTGTGCATCCCAAGCTGCGAGAGTGGCACTGCCAAGTCCTTCCCCAGAAACTACACTCAGCCTCTCAGTACCAAGCTACCGGAGCTTTGAACTGTGCCTGTTAGCAGCTGTGTTTCATTTACTCTGCATTTGTTAGCAAGATGTGTCCTAAGGTAATTGCTCCTTTGTTTTACGTCACTTTGGCTTATAAAAAGTTTCATAGAAACACTCTACTTTCAGTTGACAGGGGAAACCTGTACTGAGATGAGAAGACTCAAGATTAAAATATATCATCCAAGTAATCTATAAATTAAATATAGTACCAATTAAAATACACATAGGACAATAAGCTGATTCTAAAGGTAACAGAGAAGGACCGTTACAAATCAATATAATTTTGAAGAACAGATGGTGTGATATTGGACAGGGACAAAAAAACCCAATGAAACAATTCCAAAACCAAGAAATAAATGTGCATGTATAAGGGAACTGATTCATAAGAGAGGTCAGTCCAAATCAGATTGTTCAACAGATTTATAATAGAGATAAGTCCAAATTTGACTGTTCAACAAATGGTACTGGGACAAGTGGTTATCTAGAAACAGGAAATATAGAATTCCTACTTTAAACCATACATACAGATAAATTACAAAATGATTACAGACTAACTCTACAAAAAATATTTAGAACATCTAGAAGAAAATACAGATTAATACCCATATGATTTCTAGGCAGAAGCATAGAAAATACAATAATGGAAAAGAATGATAATTTATGATTACATAAAAATTCAAATATTCTGTTCATAAATTTAAAAGCATTAGACTTTTGTTACTTTTGTGGCTGTGGCGGTGGCAGTGTGTGTTGGGGGGTGGCCTGCGCTGCACAGCACGGAGGATCTTAAGTTGTCCAACCAGGAATGGCACCCACTAAGATCCTTGCAGTGGCAGCATCACTGAACCACCGGGGAATTTCCTGGACTTTGTTACCTTTAATATACAACAATTAGTATCCATAACATAAAAAGAATTCCTACAAATCAATAAGAAAAACTAACAGGACATCCCTCATGGCCCGGTGGTTAAGATCTGCCTGCCAATCCAGGAGACATGGGTTTGATTCCTCATCTGGGAAGATTCCACACGCTGTGGAGCAACTAAGCCCATGTGCCACAATTACTGAAGCCGGCACACCCTACATACAGTGCTCCACAACAACAGAAGCCACTGCAGTGAGAAACCTGCACACTGCAAGTAGAGAGCAGCTCCTGCTCGTCGAAACTAGAGAAATCCCCATGTGCAGCAACGAAGACTCAGCATAGCCAAAAATAAATAAAACAAAATTTTAAAAACATTTAAAAAATAGGAAAATGATGAAGGATATGAGTAAGCAATTCATAGCAGAAAAAAATAGGAATGATGCGCCGGTGGGCCATCGCCCGCGCCCCGCCGTGCGTCAAGACTGGGGTCCGGTGCCGAGAGCCCTTTGTCCCGGGATACGGGGAGTGGCCGGAAAGGCGGCTGCACCCTCGCTGGTCATGCACCGCACGTTCATGGGGAACCTGGTGCTAAACCATTCATAGACGACCTGCTTCTGGGTCAGGGTTTCGTACGTAGCAGAGCAGCTCCCTCGCTGCAGTCTATTGAAAGTCAGCCCTTGACACAAGGGTTTGAAAAAGATAAATAAAATTCAATGAATCAAATAAGTTTGTTTTTTTTTAAGAAAAAAAATTTTTAGAAAAAAATAAAAAAAAAATAGGAATGATGAACAATGTTCAACTTCACTAGTGATAAGGGAAATGAAAATACAAAATACCATTCAAAACCCCCAAACTGGTAAAAATTAAAATATCTGCAATATTATGCCCTGAGGAGGATGTGGGAAAATGGGTACACCTATACAGTACTGGAGACAGTATGCAGTGTGGTACAGTTCTTTGGGTAGTACTAGACTCTGTATATACTCTGTGGTTCAGTAACTTCAGGTGCAGATGTATGTGTATATGAAAATATGTACAAGAATATTAACAGGAGCATCATTTTAATAAGTATACTATTAGAAGTCACTCAAATACTTTCAATTCCATATGTAAATCAAATGCAGTTTATAAAAAGGCATTTAATACAGAAGCTAAAATGAATGAGTTATATATATTTAGATAAATTTCAAAACCATAATGTGTTAATTAAAAATATTAAGTTGCAGAATAAGCACAAGACAATGCCACTGTATACAGTTTCTTTAATGGCACACAGCAATATTGTAAATTGCTTATGAATATATACTTTGTCAATTTGTAAAAAGTATTGAAAACATGGTTAGAATAAAAGATGGTAACCCCAGAATAGTGGCACTACATCTTAAGATCTAGTATGTCTTTGCCCTTCAGAGAAAGGTTATCGTTCCTGTACCCTTTAGCTAGAAGGCAAATAAGTCAAGATTCAGGTTTGGCCAAACAGGTGATATGAGAAAGTGGTTGAGTGATCTTCTTACCTGGGTACTTGAATAATTTCCTGAGGCAGAACCTGTCTATCTACCCTAAACTATGGGGTGAAAAATAATTAATATCTATCTTGTTTTAGATGTTATATTTCGAGTCTCTCTATTTCTGTAGGTTAGCCTGTACCCTAATTAATTCAGAATTAGTATCTTGTAGTGGAATGCTCTTATAACAATAACAACCACCACCAAAAAGCTAGTATAGGTGACATCTGCTAAGCAGTGAGTAGAGGAAACAGATGCTGCAGATTGGAAAGCTGGAAATGCTTGTTATACTATGGCAAAACATCAGGAGATACTGCTGCCTATATAACATGGCCAGTAGAACAGAGTTATAGATTGTTTCAGTCTTGGCACTGTGGTTTACATGTAAAGCACTTACTATAAGCCTTGACACTTAGCTCAATAAATGTTACTTATTGTTATTATCATGTTGCATTACACATTTTAAAATTCTGGGATTGTCAAATTAATTCCCATATAGTGTCTACCTTTGCCAGAATACTTAAAAATCTCCTCCTCACACTAAGATCAGCTAAATTTTCACCTGTTTTTTCTCTGTTATGTTTATCTTTAACAAATTTAAAATCTGGTATGTATAGGGATCAAAATTTTCCTTTCTCCAGAGAGCCTCACCATCATTACCTTTATAATCAACTTTCCCACTCATTTGAAATCTACCTTTTCAAAGTTTATTTATAAGTTCTTAATATCTAACAGAGATCAATCATGCTTGCTGAGGAAATGAGGCTAGAGTTGAGTGAAGCAGATAAAGGTGCTACTCATAATGCTGAAAGAATATTCTAACTGACAAGAATACTATAAAAACCACATTCTTTCACTTAAAAGATAACTTTCTGAATCTACATGCTGTTAGCACTCTCAATAGGCACATTTTAGAGCATTTTATTTTTGGTAAGAGCCAAAAACATCCCTACATTGTTATTTTATGCCTGCGCATGTTTTACCAAAGGAAGATAAAAGTTAAGAAGGAAGAGTGCCATGAGTCTAATGCTTGGAAACTCCCTACATACTTTCATTTATATAGGTTTTGCTTGGTTACTCAGGTGAAGTCACTCTCTCTTCTCTGTTTTAATGCCAGAAAGATATAAAAGGTCTGTAAGGGAAAACACTAATCTACTATTAGCCTTCAGTATTTTTAGAGCAAAAAACAGTTTCATATACTTACTTTTCTGTTTACTTGTGTTCACCAACCTTAGCTATTCTGGTAAGAAAATTTGGTTAGATACAAAGGAGTTTATTAATATAGCTAAAGTGCTGATGGCATCACTAACTCAATGGACATGAGTCTGAGTAAACTCCAGGAGATGGTGATGGACAGGGAGGCCTGGAGTGCTGCAGTCCATGGGGTCGCAAAGAGTCAGACATGACCGAGCAACTGAACTGAACTGAAATGAAAATGTTGTTATGTTGATTAGTAGAAGATCACAGAAGGTGGAAAGAGAAACTGAATACTCAAAGAACACCTACTACGTGCCAATCACTTACAAATGTGTACAACTCATGAAAAGGATACTGTTATTCCTATTTTGACTGATGAAGAAACAGGATTGCACAGGTCAAGAGATATAAAGCAATGAAAGCCTACTCTTGGAGGAAGACTTTCATGATATAATTATCTTTTTCTTAATGTCAGTCGTTTAACCTCAATGCTGTGCAGTAATTATACTTCAATAAGAACTCCCCTCAAGTGAAAAAAATAGGTCACCTTCTCCAGAACCTGAAGCAAAAAGAGCTATTCCTCTACTGGCTCTAAATACTTCAAATTTCAAAAATTTTTATTACTGGCAATGGAAAGAATAAAATAAATGTGTGAAGTTACTGTATTCCAATAGAAAATAAAATAAATATGGTATTAAATATTAACCAAAATAAAATATGCCAGAAAAAAATGAGATGCCTAACAGTCTTGAATCAGAAAGAAATATTAAACTTCAGGAAGAATATTCTAAGAAATATTTAAGCATCAGAAATTAAGGCAGAAAAGTAAAATCCGGATCTTAGAAACTTATAACTGGTGATGCCAATTCCGTTAACAAGTTCTTTGTCAAAATATCCCTAACCTCTAATTCTCTTTTCTGATTTACAGTTTGAAAGTTAAGTGACACTAAATGCCAGGTTACTTGATACTTATTAGCTTATTTGACACTAATTCTCCTCACAGAAAAGGAAAACATCTATGTAATTTACAGCTATACAAACATCACTAATATGTCACCCAACCATTTTTACCCCTCAAAATTTATTAAATGTGAATACGCAAAAAGTCATTCAACAAATATTTATCAAGAGTCTACTACTTGTCATACATTACTCTAAGATGGTGGGGATATTATGTGGAAAGAAAAACCAGACCAAATCCCTGTTTTTAATTATTATGACTGGTTACAGCAAGTATAATAAACAAGAACAAAGTAAAGGACTAGACTGTGAAGAAAAGGATGGTATTTTACATTGAGTAAGCAGAAAAGCCTCACTGGTAAAGTCACATTCAAACCAAGACCTAAAGTGAAGAAACAGTAAGTTATATGGATATCTGGGGGATACTTTGTAAGGAAATAGCAAGGGCAAAGGTCCTGAGGTGAGAGAATGATTGTTGATAGTGAGAAGGGGCAATACAGTTGAATTACAGTGATGGAAAAGTGGTAGATGACATAGGACTTAAGAGTTTTGACTTTTAAAATGAGTGAGAAGAGAAGCTACCAGAAGGTTTTGAGCAAAGGAATGACTTCTGACTTAGGTTAGGTTTTTTTATTTTCTAGGGTAGGGCACTGTGAGGCATGCGGGTTCCCCAACCAGGAATTGAAACCGTGCTGCCGGCACAGGAAGCACAGAGTCTTAACCACTGAACTGCCAGTGAAGTCTTGACCAGGGTCTTAAAAGGATCACTTTGGCTGTTGCATGAAGAACAGTCACTGAAGGGAGGGGTAGAAGTAGGGAGTCAAATAGAGTTGCTAAAGTACATGCAAGAGATAGTAACAGTGGCTCAATTTAGAATAATAATAGCAGTGGGGATGGGGAAAAAATGGTTCTATTTATAGGTACAGCTGAAGGGATCTATTGATGGGACAGATACAGGATTTGGAGAGGGGCAACAAAGATAACCCTGGCCTGAGCAATTGCAAGGACATAGCTGCAATTACTGAGATTAGGAAAATTCAAGAGTGGCAGGGGAAAATCAGAGTTTAGCAGGTGACCAGAGTGGTCATGAGATGAGTGATGTACAAAGAGATGGAGCTTCAGTAAATATACTGAGGATAACAGGAGCCTAACTTCTGTCAAAGAAAGCATCTGCATACAAACACAGATAAGGGGAAACTCAGAGGGACTTCTGGGGTAATGGATTGAAACTGGACATCCCAAGGTTAATTTATGTTTACACACTCATGGACAGATACAGAATAGGTATAGCTGTGTATATGTCTATACATCCTAGCCCTGATCACTGAGAGGGACTAGAAGCAATAATTCCCAGAAACAATGAACATAGCAATTACCAAGAATTTAGCTTCTAAATATTACATTCTACTAAAATAAAATAGGAGTTATTGAGGAAACAGTTTATTCCAGAATCGGGACAAAGATAGGAAATGATAAGCCTGGAGTGTCTTTCACCAGAAAGGAAATACTAAGAGAATGGCAAGCACATGTGTGAAGGACAGGAGCCAACTTCACGAGATTCCTAATGGTCAAGTATGGAGGAATTTGAGCATAATAATAAGTAAAAACAGCAACAAACTGCAATCCACTGAACAAAACACAAATCATGACTATGATATGAATACATAGGAAGATAGATAAGAACAGAAACTTCTTCCTTATGGTAGAGTGACAACTAACAAATGTAGAAGAAACGATGAAGATGTTTAATCATTTGGCAACCATCAGAGAAGTGGTTGACTCAGGAAGGTTTCATCAGAGTATGCTAAGACTGTGGGCAGTGGTTTGATGAACAACAGGATGTTGGCACAGTTTCTCCCCAAAATACTTACTACTGTAAAGGAAAGAATAGTGACGTTATAATGCAAAACAACTTAGCAGTTAACAAACCAACTAACTGATTAAGATTAACATCACTAGTGGTAGGAGAGGTTGACATCACATGTCTCTTGATATGATGACTAAGAACACAGCGTCATTTCTGAGGTATTTTTGTCAAGAATGTATGACCTGACATTGGACGTGCAGTAATGCTGGACAAACCTAAACCCAGCTTAATGAGGGACAACCTACAGAATCAAAGCCCTATACTCTTTAAACTGTGAAGATCATGAAATCCAGGAAGAAACAGAGGAACTCTTCCAGAATGAAGAAGACTAAAGTGACATGATAACTAAATAGAACAAATGATACTAGATTGAATTTCACATTAGAAATTTAAAAAAAAGATATTGTTAGAACATTGGTAAAATTTATATTGTTTCTATGGACTGGATGATAGTGCTGTATTAATGTTGATTTCCTGATACGGATGGTTTAAGGTTTGGATAATTAGGTAGGAGAGTAGCTTCATTTGGGGTAAAAAAACAATCTAGAGCATTTAGAAGTGATAGGGCATTATGTCTGCAATTTGCTCTCAAACGGATTGAAGAAAAAATAATGACAATGGATACACATACAAACACATACATATATATATATTACATATTAAATGGAGAAGAAGAAAATGAATAAAACATCAATGGAGGAATGCAGGTAAATGGGATTTCTCACTTTTTACTGTTCTTGCAATTTTTCTATAAGGTAAATGATACAAACATACGTTATTTAAAATAACAATTAACATAAAAATTAACCTTTTAAAAAAATGGCTAACAAACACATGAAAAGATGCTCAACATCACTCATTATCAGAGAAATGCAAATCAAAACCACAATGAGATATCACTTTACACCAGTCAGAATGGCTGCAATCCAAAAATCTACAAGTAATAAATGCTGGAGAGGATGTAGAGAAAAGGGAACTCTCTTACACTGTTGGTGGGATTGCAAACTAGTACAGCCACTATGGAAAACTGTGTGGAGGTTCCTTAAAAAACTGCAAATAGACCTGCCATATGACCCAGCAATCCCACTGCTGGGCATATACACCAAAGAAACCAGAATTGAAAGAGCCACGTGTACCCCAATGTTCATCGCTGCATTGTTTACAATAGCCAGGACATGGAAGCAACCTAGATGCCCATCAACTGACGAATGGATAAGAAAGCTGTGGTACATATACACAATGGAATATTACTCAGCATTAAAAAAAAAATTCATTTGAATCAGTTCTACTCAGGTGGACGGAACTGGAGCCCATTATCCAGAGTGAAGTAAGCCAGAAGGAAAAACAACAATACAGTATACTAACGCATATATATGGAATTTAGAAAGATGGTAACGAGAACCCAGCATGCGAGACAGCAAAAGGAACACAGATGTATAGAACAGACTCGTGGACTCTGTGGATGAGGGCAAGGGTGGGATGATATGGGTGAATGGCATTGAAACATGTTAATTATCATATGTGTAATCAATCGCCAGCCCAGGATTGATGCTCGGGGCTGGTGCATCGAGATTTCCCGGGGGAGGGAGGAGGGAGGGAGGAGGGAGGGGGGTTCTGGAGGGGGAGCATATGTAAACCCATGGTGATATCATGTCATTGTATGGCAAAACTAATAAAAAATAAATAAATCAATTAATTAATTAAAAAAAGAACAGGAAAGTAAAAAAAAAATTAACCTTTTAAAAATTGAGTTGATAACTGTATGCATGCATACATGAATGCTAAGTCACTTCAGTAGTGTTCCAACTCTTTGCAATCCTATGGACTGTAGCCCACCAGGCTCTTCCTCCATGGGGATATTCCAGGCAAGAATACTGGAGTAGTGGGCTTCCCAGGTGGTGCTAGGGGTAAAAGACCCACCTGCCAATGCAAGATACCAGTTCGATCCCTCGTCTGGGAAGATTGCACATACGGTGGAGCAGCTAAGTCCATGTGCTACAACTATTAAGCCTGTGCTCTAGAGTCTGGGAACCGCAACTACTGAGCCCATGTGCCACAACGACTGAAACTGGTGCACCCTAGAGCCTGTGCTCCGCAACAAGAAAAGCC
Organism: Antilocapra americana; assembly: GCA_007570785.1. Taxonomy (NCBI): domain Eukaryota; kingdom Metazoa; phylum Chordata; class Mammalia; order Artiodactyla; family Antilocapridae; genus Antilocapra; species Antilocapra americana. Next base: position 2,378,370 of record ML663009.1, on the reverse strand, counting down.
ATTGCAATGATGAGCCTGCACACCATAACTAGAGAGTAGCCCCACTCAACGTAACTTGAGAAAAGCCCAGGTAGCAATGAAGACGCAGCAGGGCCAAAATAAATACATAAATAAATAATACTATTTAAAAAGAAAAAGAATACTGGAGTGGGTTGTCACGCCCTCCTCCAGGTAATCTTCCTGACCCAGGGATTGAATGCATGTCTCTTATGTCTCCCACATTGGCAGGTGGGTTCTTTACCATTAGAGCCACCCGGGAAGCCCAATAACTGTATACATACATACATATGTGAAAACACACACACACACATAAACACATTATCATGTTTTTACCACTTAACTACTTTACTCTGCTTTAATCTTTAAGATTTTGACTTTATTTCACCTGCAAACTTGAGCAGTATTTTACAAAGAGGAAAATGGCTTGCTTTGAGTCAAATCGCAGGTGAAATCTTTCGAGCTAAGGAACAGAATACAAAAAGAGAATGAAATGTTCTAAAACAGTCATTGGATTTCAAGTAAATAAACACTGTGGGACAAAATCTACTAACTGCATTTTCTTTATAGAAAAGTATTTTCCCACACTGATCAATCAGTTTCTACCCCAAGTTCATCAATTCTATATTCTCCTTTTATTAAAAACCACATTCAGAGAAAGGTCTCATCTAGCTAATTCTCACCTGTAATCACTTAAAACTTATCAGATTTAAGAAAAAGAATCTACCTTAACCAAATACTCCTAACAAGTAATTTTTTAAAGCTGAAAACAAAACTCCAGAATCTTGTTTCAGAATAGAACTTTCTAGTCTACCAAAATACCTGACCTGTTTCCATCTTTGGAAATAGCACTGGACTAGATCAGTTTCTCAATTGCTTTCTTCCCTTGACACAGCTAAAGAATATGACACATGTTCACCAGAAATACTTTGGGTGTGCATATGCCATTCTCTAAATATTAGAATCTGGAGGGTGTGCTGGTGGGGCACTACTTAAAACGGTTTGTAAGCCTGGATGTTTCTAAGTTTCTGTCAGTACTCTTCACCAATTTCAGATACTTTAATCTTGGTTTAATGGTCATCTTTCTCTTCTATTTCATATATTCTACAGTCTTTATTCAACAGAAAGGCTTGGTCTGTTCTGAGATTAACAATCTGGATTGTCAATTTAAGATTTGCTCCTACAGTTGGTCAAGTGTCACACTAAATGACAAGTCCCCAAACAGGGTGGGCCTGATTTCAATAAACTGCAAAGATATCCATTTCTCAGTTCTGCTCCCAATAGGTTTCTGTGTTTTTTGAAAGGAGCGATAAAAGTATTTAATATTGCATGTCAGACACTGGGTCAATTATAAGTACGTCACATACTGATAGAGGTAGAACTATAATTCAAGTTCCTCTAAGTTTCTGGGGGTCTTTTTTGTTTTGTTTTTGCTGTCATTAAGATACCTCAGATATTTAATGCACTGACCTAAGTCTGACTTTGAGGAAGATATTTTAAAAAGAAAAGATATATAGAAAAAAATCTACATACTTCAAATACATATTAATTTGGCATATGTATGTTTAATCTGCTGTTCCTATTGATCTAAATGAATCCAAAGCAGAGATTTACTAGGTTGAGGACATCGAATATGGGGCCCATGTGCTAGCATTTGCTCCTCTCACACTCACAACAGAAACTGCTAATGGATCATGGCCTTTGAGCCTACCAGTCTCAAAATACTTCTTGGCCCAGCATTCTAAAGAGCCACTAACGTATTACAATTGGCACATAAACTAAAACTTACTTGTCTTTCTCGTTTCTTTTAGATTTGCCAAGATTTTTAGCAAATAGCATCTCTTCTGTAAGCCACCAAAAAGTTGTCTCTGCTTTGATAATGCTGGGGGTGGAGGGAAGGTACAGGATAGGGAGAGAGCAATAATTTTATGGCTTAAAAGATGGCTTAAAGAAAGGCTGTGACAAAAAGAATTCTCAGATGTTAAGGAAGTTGAGCCAGAAAGTTAGGGTTGAAGCTACAGAGAGTAAATTGTTCTTGGGGAGACAAGCGCACTTATTCACTATGCTTTCCTACTTTCGATCTGAAATATTACTGGTTGGTTGCAAAGTGGGGTTATCTATGATGACCTAGGGATGGGAAAGTATTGTACATGTGAGGCTCCTTATCAGTGCTTACATCAAATGCCTTCCAACTTTAATATTTCAACTTTTAGCCTTGCTTTTCTTTTTTAATACTCAGTTAAAAAAAAGCATGTTCTCTGTCTGCCCTAATTGTTAGCTGCTCTATATCAAATCGTGGTGCTTCCAGGCCATTTTGAATTGTGTTCCTCTGTATTTAGTGCTGCTTTAAAGTATGTATAGTTTAGAAATGTGGGTTTGATCTCTGACTTGGGAAGATTCCCCAAGAAGGGCATGGTAACCCACTCTAGTATTCTTGCCTGGAAAACTCCATGAACAGAGGAGCCTGGCAGGTTAAGTCCATGGGGTTGCCAAGAGTTGAACACGACTGAAGATACTGAGCATTCAAGCATGCAATTTTCCACCTTATTGTGTGCCTGCTACATTATGGGCAAAAGGAGAAAGCACTTAATAAACATTTACCTCACAAAATATTCCTCAAAGTAATATGGACACTTAGCATCCTCATTTTACAGACGAGTTAACTGACAAAACGGAAATAATTTGCTCAAGGTCACAAAACTATGAAGTGATGGAGCCAAGAATCAAACCAGATTTGGCTCCAAAACTTCTCTCATTTAACCATTACATTAGACTTAATTATGAATAAAACTGAAAAAACTTAATGACAAAATTAAATGTTAATAGCTAACAGGTTTCACAGCTGTTGAATCAACAGTAGCTAATTAAGAGACAGGTAAACTGAGAAGTAGATCTTTACTAACCTAGTAACCATAGGGTTCTATCCATTTCAACGATTTTATCTAATCCTGGGGGAATAGATAGAAGGAAAGCTTATCAAATGTACAAAGATGAAATATCCTGAATGAAAGAATCAAGACTCAAATGAATCTCCAAAGACTGGAATAATGGAACAGAAATCAAGAGGATTAATTTTAAAGGAACAAATGCAAGAAAATCAGTGGAATACGTACAGGATAAAGGTTGAAAGCTCTAATCACACTGATGAGGAAAAACACACTACTGGCCTTTGTTCTGGTTCTTCTTTCTGCTTAGGATGCCTCTTATACCTCTTCTTTGAACAGGAAAATCCCACCACCTAGCCTTCAAGGCCCAACACAAATGTCACTATCTCTGAGAAGTCTTCCTTACTTCCTGAGACTGGGTTGGTCATTCTTTCTACTCTGTGCTCTATCACACTGCATCCACGTTCTAAAGGTACACATTTGTCCTTCTCATCCCTCAAGGTCAAGTGCTGTGTCATTCATTACCTTTTCAACTGGAGGCCAGCAGTTCCTGACATATAGAAAACACTCTATAAATGTTAACTTTTATCATCATGATCAGCAGAATCCTCCTAGGAATTTCTGAATCTGTCATCTCATCCTTTTAAACTAACTGCACCCAGGTCAGGTGGTAATAGCTTTATTTGTATTCTTGCTTGTAGTATCCATGTTTCACACTGCTGCCACAGTCATCTTCCTAATATGTAAATCTGATCATTTCACTTCTTGATTCAAAAGTCTTCAGTGGCTCCCCACTGTCCACAGAATCTTTTCAGTAGGGAATATAAGTCCAGTCACATGCTCTTCCTACAGCCCAGTCCCATCTCTTGCTATGTGTTCCTACTGTACACTCTATTGTATAGATACCAAACTATGTAACTCTGTAGCCGGGAATCATAGTTGTCTCTATATTTAGAATGTTCTCAATTTTCCTGTTTTCCAGGAAAACTGGATTTGATTCAATTCTATAAATATTTGCTAAGCACTCTTCTATGGAATAAAACACAATAGTAAATAAAGACAGTTCCTCCTTTCAAGGCCTTACACTCTACCAAGTGAGACAGAATAACTTGCATTAAAAAACACCTCTGTGAAGCCTTTCCTGACTTTCCTCCTCCTTCCTCTGGTCTCATTATATTTGTACATAGTGCCATTATAGTATTATTTATTACAAAATAACTGCTTACTTGCCTGCTTGGCTCTGCACTGTACACTTCATGTAGATACACTGTTTCTCATTTTTATGCTCTTAATACTTGTAAATAGATTCACGCATTAATATATTCAACAAATAATTACATGCTAGGTATTGTGAGAAGCTCCAGGGATACAATTTTGAGTTAAAACAGACACAACTTTGCTTTCATGAGGTAGAAAGTATACTGGGGGACAGGCAGGAAAGCAAGAAGGCAATATAATCAAGTATGTAATTACAAAGTAAGAGGAATATGATGAAGGAAAGAAATCTGTTGTGATGAGAACATATAATGAGGAATCTGATATAGTTTGGAGGAAGTTTCCCTAAAGAAACATATTTGAACTGGGAAATGAATCATGATTAAGAGTTTAAAAAGTGAATGGGGAGAGTGAGGAGAAGAATGGTTTCAGGCTGAGAGAAGAATATATGCAAATATCTTGATGAAAAAGCTTGGTACTACTGAGGAACTAAAAGAGAATAATTTACTGAAGTGCAGAGTAAAGTAGGGAGATTCATGAAATGAGAATAAAGAGACAGACAAAGGGTAAAAAAGTGAAATAACCCAAATGTCCATCAACTGATGAGTGGTAAACAAGATATGGTACAGCCATGCAATGGAGTACAGTTTCACCAGAGAAAGGATAAAATGTTGATTCCTGCTACAACATGCAGGAATCTTAAAAACATTATACTAAGTGAAAGAACCCAGACACAAACGGCCATATATTGCATGATTCCATTTCTATGAAATATCAAGAACAAAGCAAATCCATGGAGACAGAAAGCAGTTTAGTCTGGCAGGAGCTAGTGGGTAGGGAAAACAGAGAGTGATTGTTAATGAGGCCTAAAGTTTCTTCTTTGGAAGATGAACATATTCTAGACTAAGATAGATAGTGGGGTATGAGTTGTAAAACCTTGTTAATACACTAAAACCCACAACACCTTAAAATGGTGAATTTTTTGGTATGCAAATTATATCTAAATATCAAGAAATAAGGTTGGTAAAAGAACAGAGCACACAATGTCTTTTAAATTATCTTGACTTCCTTTCGGTTTCCTTTGGAGGAATAAGAAGCCATGAGGTTTCTAAGTAGGGTATGGAGTAGCACTTCCAAAATTACTTTCTGAACAAATAAATAGACTTGATATACAACCCAATGTTCTTTATAACATGTAGAACTTTGTCTTCTGATTTAAACTTTTATAACTCTTCTTGTAAAATAATATTTATCTCCAACTATAAATCCCTTATGATTATACAGTGGAAGTGAGAAATAGATTTAAGGGACTAGACCTGATAGACAGAGTGACTGATGAACTATGGACAGAGGTTCGTGACACTGTACAGGAGACAGGAATCAAGACCATACCCATGGAAAAGAAATGCAAAAAAGCAAAATGGCTGTCTGAAGAGGACTTACAAATAGCTGTGAAAAGAAGAGAAGCAAAAAGCAAAGGAGAAAAGGAAAGATATTCCCATTTGAATACAGAGTTCCGAAGAATAGCAAGGAGAGATAAGAAAGCCTTCCTCAATGATCAATGCAAAGAAATAGAGGAAAACAACAGAATGGGAAAGACAAGAGATCTCTTCAAGAAACGTAGAGACACCAAGGGAACATTTCAGGCAAAGATGGGATCAGTAAAGGACAGAAATGGCATGGACCTAACAGAAGCAGAAGATATTAAGAAGAGGTGGCAAGAAGACACAGAAGAACTAGACAAAAAAGATCATCACAACTCAGATAATCATGATGGTGCGATCACTCACCTACAGCCAGACATCCTGGAATGTGAAGTCAAGTGGGCCTTAGGAAGCATCACTACCAACAAAGCTAGTGGAGGTGATGCAATTCCAGTTGAGCTATTTCAAATCCTGAAAGATGATGCTGTGAAAGTGCCGCACTCAATATGCCAGAAAATATGGAAAACACAGCAGTGGCCACAGAACTGGAAAAAGTCACTTTTCATTCCAATCCCAAAGAAAGGCAATGCAAAAGAATACTCAAACTACCACACAATTGCACTCATCTCACATGCTAGTAAAGTAATGCTTAAAATTCTCCAAGCCAGGCTTCAGCAATACGTGAACTGTGAACTTCCAGATGTTCAAGCTGATTTTAGAAAAGGCAGAGGAACCAGAGATCAAACTGCCAACATCCGATGGATCACTGAAAAAGTAAGAGAGTTCCAGAAAATCATCTACTTCTGCTTTATTGACTATGCCAAAGCCTTTGACTGTGTGGATCACAATAAACTCTGAAAATTCTGAAAGAGACAGGCATACAAGACCACCTGACCTGCCTCTTGAGAAACCTGTATGCAGGTCAGGAAGCAACAGTTAGAACTGGACATGGAACAACAGACTGGTTCCAAATAGGAAAAGGAGTACGTCAAGGCTGTATACTGTCACCCTGATTATTTAACTTATATGCAGAGTACATTATTAGAAATGCTGGGCTGGAGGAAGCACAAGCTGGAATCAAGATTGTGGGGAGAAATATCAATAACCTCAGATATGCAGATGATACCACCCTTATGGCAGAAAGTGAAGAAGAATGAAAGAGCCTCTGGATGAAAGTGAAAGAGGAGAGTGAAAAAGTTGGCTTAAAGCTCAACATTCAGAAAACTAAGATCATGGCATCTGGTCCCATCATTTCATGGGAAGTAGATGGAGAAACAACGGCTGACTATTTTTCTGGGCTCCAAAATCACTGTAAATGGTGATTGCAGCAATGAAATTAAAAGACACTTACTCCTTGGAAGGAAAGTTATGACCAACCTAGACAGCATATTAAAAAGCAGAGACATCACTTTGCCAACAAAGGTCCGTAAGGCTATGGCTTTTCCAGTAGTCATATATGGATGTGAGAGCTGGACTATAAAGAAAGCTGAGCACCGAAGAATTGATGCTTTTGAACTGTGGTGTTGGATAAGACTCTTGAGAGTCCCTTGGACTGCAAGGAGATCCAACCAGTCCATCCTAAAGGAGATCAGTCCCAGGTGTTCATTGGAAGGACTGATGTTGAAGCTGAAATTCCAATACTTTGGCCACCTGATGCAAAGAGTTGACTCATTGGAAAAGACCCCGATGCTGGGAAAGATTGAGGGCAGGAGGAGAAGGGGAAGACAGAGGATGATATGGCTGGATGGCATCATTGACTCGATGGCCATGGGTTTGGGTGGACTCCAGGAGTTGGTGATCGACATGGAGGCCTGGCATGCTGAGGTTTGTGGGGTTGCAAAGAGTTGGACATGACTGAGCGACTGAATTGAACTAAGCTGTGCTTTGTACAAAGTGGAAAGTTAGGAAAAATTATCTTCTTTTTTCTTTAAGAAATCACAAAATATAAGACGCACCACCGATCTGAAAACATTAAAAGATTTTTAAAAACCCTGAATTTTAGAATCAAGGAAATATGGTACGTGTCAACTAACTGATTTAATAAGAAAACAAAAATGACCTGACATGTGTATAAGTTAGATATTATAAAATCATGTCAGAAACTGGAATTCAGCAAACTCTATAGGTTTGAGAATAGAGCAAAGTTTATGCAAGTTATTTGTGATAAAGAAATACAAAACTTAATTGTAAATGCTTTCCTGAATCAAACTTCAAACCTAGACATCGTCCACTAGGTAAAACATCACCGAATGCACCCAAGTGAGGCCTGACCCTCAATCATAGGAATAGGACACTCTGTTCAGAAAAACACCTGTTGAAAAGCAAAGACCATTTTTAACTGTGACTAAGTACCTCAGTGACAGAATATAATCTATATTATATTCTATGACATCATTACTCAGCCTGAGACTCGGAAGCAAAAGCCACCAGAATATCAGAAAAATGAATACTATGTGCCTTTTCAAAATAGCTTGAAAAGGAAAAACAAAAGAGAAAGGTCTTGATAAATGACTGACAAAGAAAACTTTCTAAAGCCAGAAATGGCGAAGAATGCTGAAGACTTTGTTTACATGTCACTTCTTTTCTTAGCCCCAAAGCTAACATCATTAGTCTCCACTAATTCAAGTTTTTTAACCAACGATAAATACATTACAGAATCTAGGAAGACCAATGAAAACCTAAATCTATATTTTCAGTGAGCAAAAATAATCTAATATTTCTAATACATAAAAGTGGCCCAACACAAAAGATAATCACATTTAATGGAAAAAGATTAAACTTCATTGAAAACTGCACAAAAAACTAGGATAATAATAGTCCAATATTCACATCTTAATTTGCTCAGTTAATTTTTTTTTTTAAGCTACTTTAAACGCAGTTTAGAATTTTTTCCTCAAGGTCAAAATTTTTTCAGTTTCATTAAAAATCCCTATTGCAAGCACTTTCAGCTCTCCCAAGCTCTCTCCTCACTCATACCTTTCCCCAAGACAGACGAAAGCAGTGATTTCTGCAATATATCACTTTCAGCCCCCTGCTCACTAGAGTGCATTCCTGTGAAACCACGTACTCTGCTACCATACATCATACACCCCATATAAGGCCTGGCTAAGATGTGAACTATGAAGAAAGGCCCTCCACAAATAAAGACCAACTGGAACCACTCCCTTCTCATTCATTCAATGTCAATTTTAGGTGCCAGGTATAAAATGGAACAAAACAAGAGAACCTACTCTTAGGAATCTTACATTCCAATGAGATCTGATGGCTATCTGTACTATTTGTATTCACAGAAATGCATAATTGGAAGGAAGTATTCATGTACATATAGAGTTACCTTGAAGATTACATGAGATAATTACATGAATGTAAAGCCTGTACAGAATAAAAGCCCAATAAATAATAGCTATTACTATTACATGTTCTTAGAAAGTAATTATTTTTATGAAGGTCTTCATTCCACTTCTAATTTTAAAGGCCCCAGTAGCAAGGATTCACACTGCAAGCATCTCACTTCTTTAGTAAAGAGGCACTCAAAGTTACATGCTATACAGAATGAAGAAAATAAAAGTGCAGTATTAAAAATGAATGAAATTCTGACATGACTAATAACACGTGTGCATGAGTACTCAGTTGCTTCAGGGTGTCCGACTGTTTGCAACCCTATGGACTACAGCCCACGAGGTTCCTCTGTTCATGAGATTCTCTGGGCAAGAATATTGGAGTGGGTTGCCATGCTCTGCTCCAGGGCATCTTCCCAACCCAGGGATCGAACCTGAGTCTTCTGTGCCCTCTGCATTGCTGGTGGATTCTTTACCCACTGAGCCACCTGGGAAGCCCACTTATAACATGCTGCTGCTGCTGCTAAGTCACTTCAGTCATGTCCAACTCCGTGTGACCCCATAGACGGCAGCCCACCAGGCTCCGCCGTCCCTGGGATTCTCCAGGCAAGAACACTGGAGTGGGTTGCCATTTCCTTCTTCAATGCATGAAAGTGAAAAGTGAAAGTGAAGTCGTTCAGTCATGTCCGACTCTTCGTGACCCCATGGACTGCAGCCTACCAGGCTCTTCTGTCCATGGGATTTTCCAGGCAAGAGTACCGGAGTGGGGTGCCATTGCCTTCTCCGACTTATAACATGAGTGAACCTTAAACACATTATGCTAAATGAAATAAAGCAAACACAGAGAAACAAATATTGTATGATTTCACTTATATGAGATACTTACAGTAGTCATATTAATAGAAACATAAAGTTGAATAGTGGTTTCCAGGGGGCTAGAGAAGGGAATGGGGAGTTACTATTTAAAGGGTACAGAGTTTCAGTTTGAGAAGATGAAAAAGGAGGGATAGTGGAGGTGGATAGTGGAGATGGCTGTACAACATGGTTCATGTACCTAACATCACCAAACTACACATATAAAAATGATTAAAATGGTAAATTTTATGTTGTTTATATTTTACCAGAATAATGAAAAAGTTAGTTTTCTCACTTTCCTTTCCCCAAAAGATCTCAGAACAAGGCAAGCATGTCCACTTTCACCACTTCTATTCAACTGTACTAAGGATCTTAGCCACTGATATATGGCAAGAAATAAAAAGACTTATAGACTAGAAAGACAGGAGTAATCTATCTTTATTCACTTTGACATGATTATGATCACTGAAAACTGTAAAGAATGCACAAAAAAGATACCAGAACTAATAAGTGAATTTAGGAAGACTGTAGGATACAAGGTCATGTGGCAAAATTGCATTTGCAAAAAGAAAAAAAAAGCCACAGCAATATTTCTGGTGCACATGTTCTTCCATAAACTGTAAACCCCCTGTGCTCCCACCCCATTAAGAGGTAGAATCTATGCTACCAATCCCTTTTGATGATGGATACAACTTTGCAACTTTTTCAGTGAATGGAATGCAGAACACTCTATGACCTCTGAGACTATTTCATAAAAGGCAATACTGCCTGTGCCTGATTAGCCTCCCTCCCTCATAGAAGGCTTCCTTTCAGAAGGCTGGCCATTTCCAGAGACGTTTTGCAGAACGAATGGCCCCCTTTTATTTCCTCACCACCTCTCCCTCTCCATTCTGCCATTTTAATTTTATTAATATTTCCTCACCATCCCCCATCTCTGTTTGATAGAACCACCTGGCATTCAGACCCACAGAAGATGGTTATTTTGAGACATTAGGCTGCCATCTTCTTGGTCAGCTGTCTTTCCAAATAAAGTTGTTCTCCTTGCCTCAAGACCTTGTCTCTTGCATTTACTGGCCTGCTGTGCAGGGAGCAGAACAAGCTTGGATTTGGTAACATGTCTACCTGTGCCCAGTAAACCAATCTAGTAACAGCTGATTGTGGTGAAATAAAGTGCAGTGTTTATCATAAGGCACCAATACAAGGAGAAAGGGTGGTTTACACTCAAAACCCCTGAACTCCTGAAGAGTTTCAGCAGAACATTTTTAAAGGCAAGGTGAAAGAGAGGCACAACAGGGTATGTGATCAGCTAATGCATAATCCTTTTTGATTGGCTGATGGTGAGGTAACAGGGAAGTGTCACAGGGGTTGACATTACAGTCCTCACTGCCCATAGGTCTTGGGGTTACATGCCCATGATCAACATGTAGTTAATTTCTTCCATTTCGTGGTGGTTTTAGCATCTGGTGTCTGGACTTACTGAGGCTCAAGTTCTTTGTCTCAGCACAGAAGGAATTCAGGGAGAGACAAAGTGATAAGCAAGACACAGAATTATTAATATAGGATGCTTGTAAGAGATGCAAGTGGGTAGGGCGAGGGAGCTCTGCTGATGTGTAGATTTTGACAGGTGTGAGGTGATATCTCATTGTGGATTTGATTTGCATTTCTCTGATGATCAGCTATGTTGGGCATTTCTTCATATGTCTGTTGACCATCCGTATATCTTCTTTGGAAAAATGTCTATTCAGATTTTCTACCCATCTTTTAATTGGATTGCTTTTCTTTATTTTTTTTTTAAACTAAATCATATGGGCTGTGTACATATTTTGGATATTTATCCTCTATTGGTCATTCCATTTGCAAATACTTTCTCCCATTTAGTAGGCTGTCTTTTTGTTTTGTCCACAGTTTCCTTTGCTGTGCAAAGCTACTATGTTAATTACCGTAGCTCTGTAAAACAAAGCTTTACAAAGTGGGGGGGCACGATAGTCCAGCTTTGTTCTTTTTTCTCAAGATTGCTTTCATCCATCAATTATTGTTGACTCTCTAGCCCAAGACATCCAATTAATCTCTCAAGTCAGAATGCTCAATTTCCTGTTGGCCCTGTCCACTGGAGGATATGAGCAGTACATTATCATGATCTGATTCACATTTTTAAGAGATTACTTTGAAAAAAATCTAGCATGAGGATTAGCCAGCTAAAGTTTAAGATTCTATTTAAAAAACAAAACAAAACCCTGTCTTGGAACAGTTGTTTTCAAATCATATTTCAAGGAACTCTAGTATTCAGCATAATGCCTCAGGAAATAAGGGAGAGAAGTAGAGGATGACATATGCACATATGGGTAATGGGACCCACACAAAAGGGAAAAAGGCTCACAGCTTTAACCAAAACTTCCCTTTTATTTACTTTCTATATAAGGATTCCATGTAGGAGTTTGTAGCAGTTATTCAACTGCTATGTAGGAGTTTGTAACAATTATTCAACTGTTTAAAATATTTTAAAATCACTGCTTTAGAAGTTTGGTAAAAATGGGCCTCCTAATTTTCTTTTTTTGTGTCACAGGAAGCCAGTCATAATATAAACAATATAGCAGTGGAAAGGATCTATAACTTCATATTCCATGTACCCTTTAGAGGCTATTCTAGAGAACTATAACCTTCTTGTTTCTGTCTCACTACTTATATGGATCATGTCCAATTTATATCCATATCAACATGCCTATCATCAACTTAGATACTTGTTGAGTTTAAGATGACACACAAACGATGTTAAAAAATATAAGAAAAAGTGCTGTAATACAATATCGCTTCTTTGGTAAAGCTGCTAATACATACCACTCTTATGTATATTTCCTTAGGAAATTCTTACACAAATACACCAAGAGACACACACAAGAATGTTGATAGCAGCACTGTTTATAAGAGTAAAACAAAAACAACTAAAAATTTCAGTTAAGAAAATGAGATGCAGTCACAAGGGAAGCTTCCATTTTGTTAGTACTATTTCATTTCTGAAGCTGAGTGGTAAGCTAATGGGTAGTCATTTAATTTTTCTCTGAACGTATTTGTACATTTTTCATACATAGCTTTTAAAGTCCTATGCCGAGGGTCAGCAACTATGGCCTGTGGGTCAAATCCAAGCTGATGCTTATTTTTATAATAAAGTTTTACTGGAACACAGCCATTCATTTGCTTATATATTGTCAATGACTATCCTACGGCATCAGAGTTGAGTGCTTGTAACAGAGCAGCCTAAAATATTTACTATTGGGCCCTTTACAGAAAATTCTGCTGACCTCTTTCTGTTTGATTTCAAGATATAGAATGCAAATGATGAAGCAATTAATCTTGAAATAATACGAATACAATTATGGCTATGGTTATTGGGGAAAATGATGACCAGGGTTACTGACAGTCAGATAAAGGAGGATGGGAGGAAAACAAAAAGTAAATCAGCTTTAGACCTCTGCTGTCCAACAGAACTTTCTGTGATGATGATAATATTTTATATCTGCACTGTTCAATGTGATAGCCACTACCTAAGTCACTTTTGAGTACCTGAAATGCGACTCTTGTTACTAAAGAACAGAATTAAAAATTTTACTTGTGTTTAATTATTTTAAACAGTCACATGTACCTAAGGACTACTGTATTTGATAGTACAGCTGTTGTTTCAGTTGTCACCTGAAATCTAGGAGGGGGTTCTTCAAGGGAACAATGGGAAACAAAGAGCTGCCTCTAGTTTGGAAAGTTTCAGCCACTGATGGAAAGGCACTAGTATGGATGACTATTAAGGGCAAAGTTACAAACAGATTTGAGAATCATACAATACTAAACAAAACCAGGCCAAATAATTACTCTCTCCAAGAAAAAGTATGTAAAGAGAAGCAGAAAGCCAGTCTTGACTCTTCTGTTGAAGTCAACCTCTTTGAGGTCTTCCATGCTAATTTATTAAGCGAACAAAAGTTAACAGGTGAATCAGAGGTATAACAGCTAGAGCGATGGCAGGGAAACCAGAAGAGTTATGATTTAAAATCAAGAAGGTGAGAATTACAAATCCTACATGAGAATGAAGAAGACTTTAGGAATAATTATTGTTTTAGTCAGAAAAACCTTAAAAATAAGAGACCTGGATACCAATAATGACTTTCTCTTCATTTAACCAAGACAAATGTCTGTAAAAGATATGCCATATTATCATATTTTCTATATTTCTGTCACAAATTAAGATGTTCACCTTTTATTACTTTGTCTAATTATCAACTAGTCAGATATGTTTGGCATCCACTAAATATCTGTCTAGAAATAGGGTCCTAGTATCAAGCTTTTCAAAAAGTCTTTCATTAGATTGACATTTTGTTCTCCTTTCTACTAGGATGCATTATACTTCATCCTTCCTCATCCAAACCACTAAGAAAATATTCCGCAAGTTTTTAAAAGTAAAAATGTCAGCTTATATATTGCACAAGAACACTCTACAAAACAGGAGCATTTGAGGAACAAACTACAAGATGTCGTAGCAGTCAGCTAAACTGCTTTCCCATAGATTTGATGAAATCAGTTATCCAGTTTCCATGGCCAAGCAATAGTTCTTTTTTGTTGTTGCTGCTGTTGTTTTATTTTGGCGTTCAAAAAAACCTGCCTGATAATATGTAGACACTGAGTAATATATTTAATATCCACTCTAATCATAAAGTATATAAAGTATTCCTTGGGAAACCTGTCTAAATACTTTTATTTAGAAACTGATATGATCTTACTCTTTAGAATAATTAGGACAGGGCAGAATTTGCGATTTTCAATTGTTAATTTTATTCTTGTTCTCTCAGAATTCATGACATTCATGGTATGCTACTGCTTATTATACTAAATTTTACTATCAAGAAGATTGGAATGGTATGTAGAAAAGAAGAAACATGAAATTTAGGAAAGCTATGACTACGAAGTTACAGAGACCTTGATTTAAGTCCTAATTATTATATAGATCAGCTGAATCTCACTGTGCCTCCACCATCTGACTTGTAAAACAGGGAAAAATAATATTTACCCAGAAAGATATTATGAAATAATGAAATAACAAAAAGCTAAATGAAAAAATGTATTTTAAGCTACCTAGAGAAGAACCTAGTAATGTTAGACATCCAAACAGTCGCTCTATTCTCACTCCCAAGCATTCAAGGTCTCTTCTACACTCTCCCCCTCCTCATTCTAAAAAAGTAAGATTTATTTAAAACAGAAAAACAGAATTTATGTTAAATAGGATGATAATGACATGCATATTATTTTTCAAAATTAACGAAACACTCTTCATTATCTTATTGGCTTCTCCCAGAAGCCAAAAGAGATAAGATAGTGCAGGATTATTCCATTTAACAAGGAAAGAGGAAATAAGTCTAATGAACAGGTATAATTTAAAGAGCTAATGGCACCTACTCTGAAGGCAGAGAAACCTGCCAGAGTTGAATTCAGGCTTTGTCATAGTTTCCTCATTTGTAAAATGAGAATGATTCATTTTGCAAGGATAAAAATGAGAGTGATTGTTCATTCACTCTTCATTAAGTATTAATTTATAAACATTAGCATGTATTAGGAATCATACACTGTACTAGATAGGAAGGATGGAGCCTCAAGTGATACAGACAATAATTACTGTCCTCATGGAATGTATAATTAAGTGGAAGATAAGGCGGTTATCACATAAATCACACAAATACAGGTAAAACTACAACCATGTTTCAAAGTGCTTCAAAGTGAGATAAATCATTTTATGACACCATCAGATTGGGTGGGAGTGTAACTAGGTTAAGGAGATCACGGAAGCCTTCCTCAGCAAACAACACAAGAAAAGAGATCTGAAGAAATGATGAAAGGAGCAAAGTAGTAGTTTTGACTAGCTCAAGAGGAGAGATATAAAGATACTGATATTACAGTTTGCCCTACAAATGGTCCACCAGAACACCATATAGGGAAGCTCAAAGTTCACAAGTCCTGCCCACAGGCTAAAAGAGAGACCATGTATGGAAAAGAAAACTTCAAAACAAATTCTATTATTGAGACCATCAGAATTAAAAAGAGAAGATAAAGCACAGAAACCTGTTATATTAAAAAAAAAAAGGAATATTCAGGATATTAAAGGAACAAAATTCAGGATATTCAGGAACAAAAGGATATTAAAACTACGTTGAAAATAATTAAAAACTTAACAAAAGAACTATAAAGCTGAAGAGGTATCTCAGACAGTAGAGCATAATGACAAAGGACAATAAAAGAAGAAAAAAGAAATTTGCAGGACTAGACCTGGAGATCTAACATCTTAACAACAGGACTTCCAGAAAGAGAAAACAAAAGGGAAGAACTAATTTGAGTCTCAAAGGATATTCTTGAAATACTTCATAAGCTGAAAAGAAAAAACTCTAGAGCAGATATGAAGAATGAAGAATCAGATGGTTCAGAGTTCTCGATATCTTCACAGGAAACAAGAAAATAACTGTCTTCAACATTTGAGTAAAAAAAGTTTTTAACCTTTAATTCTATACCTAAGTATGAGCACAGAAAAATAACATCTTCATAACATAGTATCTTAAAAAACTTACCTCTCATGCACACTCTCTCAAGAAAGCACTAGAGGATGTATTCCATTGAGGAACAAAGTATACTAAGAACAAAGAAGATGCAATACAGACAGTTGAGGGTACTACACAGAAGACAGGCAAAGAGAGGTCCCAGAATAACCCCATTAGAGGGCATGCAGAGGGCAACTAAACCAGACTAGAGGAGTGTAACACAAAAGATAAACATAAGGAGGGCTGTCATCTAAAATGTTATCAACTATTAATCTAAGAATAGAATATCCCAGAAATATAAGGGAGAAAACAGAATAGTCAATTGTTTTAAATCCCTGAGAAGGTGGGAGGGAATGAGATACCATCCAAAGCTGAAGTGAAATGATCATCTTTAGAAAGGAGGAACAACTCTTGTTATTAGACTTCTTGGAAGAGTCTTCAATACAGATGAAACCTGTAATAGGACAGTAATGGAATTCCCTTTTAATGGTTTCTATTTTCTCTAAAAATTAGCAAGAAAGACCACCTGCTAAGTGTGAAAGAGCTGGGGTAAGTCTGAGATTTTAAAAGAAGGGAAAAAGTTGACAAAATTGTTGAAAATAGTAGAGAAAGTCAACCAGGGAAATATAGGAGGATATCTGAACAGTGTTGAGGATCCATTTGAAACTGGTTCCACATTAATGTGGGCTTCCCTGGTGGCTCAGATGGTAAAGAATCCACTTCCAATGCAGGAGACCTCGGTTCCATCCCTGGGTTGGGGAGATCCCCTGGAGGAGGACATGGCAACCCACCCCAGTACTCTTGCCTGGAGAATCCCCATGGACAGAGGAGCCTGATGGGCTACAGTCCATAGGGGTCACAAAGAGTCGGACATGACTTAGTGACTAAGCACAGCACAGCCACAATAATTTATGATCATGAATCTGTTTTATTGAAAGATTTTCTTCAATAGGACTTGATTATTTAGATGCTGGTATAGAGTGGTTCATCCAGAGTTGGGATTTCATTCATTTATAGGCTAGTGTGTTATTTAAATAATGAACTATACATTCTTACCAGGTCAAAGAGAAAATCAGAAAGGATAATATGCATAAAGTGATTAGAATAACGCTAGGGTAATAGCAAGTAATCAAAAAAAAAAAGACAGTTGTGATTACTACTCTCCATGGTCCTTTGATGTGACTTTATTATTCTGATTCATCATTTCTAAATTATCTCTCTTCAACTAGACTGAGCTTTTTAACAATAAGAAGAGTGTCTTGTTTATTTTTGCTTCTTCCAAAGCCTAGCACAGTAGCTACCATACTATAAGTAACTATTAAATGTGTATCACTGTATGATAAAATCAATGACTCAAATTTCCTGCTTTCAAGCTATTCATATAAAATTTTTTAAATTAATTTTTATTGGGGTATAGTTACTTTACAGTGTTGTGTTAGTTTATACTGTACAGGAAAGTGAATCAGTTATATGTATACATATATCCCCTCTTTTTTGGATTTCCTTCCCATTTAGGTTACCACAGAGCATATAAGAGTTCCCTGGGCTGGACAGCAGGTTCTCACTGGTTATCTATTTTGTACATAGTATCAATAGTGTATATATGTCAACCTCAATCGCCCAATTCCTCCCACACACCCAATACCCCCTTGATATCCATATATTTGTTCTCTACATCTGTGCCTCTACTTCTGCTTTGCACATAAGATCATCTATACCATCATAAAAATTTTGTTTAAAAGATCTGTTGAGCTACTGCAACATTAACAAAAATCCAGAAAACAGCCAGCCACTAAAGGGCCACTATCAATTCAATGATACAAACTCACTAAGTAGTGAACAGTATAATTAATGGATATTATTCAATATTGCAGACTACAGAATTCACATAAGGAAGGAAATGAATTAACACACACAATGTGAAACTTGAGAATACAATTTCCTGTTTCTAAAGGACAGGAGGGATTCCTGTCTCGATTTTTTATCATTCAATACCTATAATGTTTCATGAAATGAGTAATCTGAAGCACATCTACCCAATGACAATCAAATACCTAGGCATACAAGGACTTCAAAATGTGTTAAAAAAATACATAATCTGAGGCCCAGCTAGGCCCATTAACTTCCTCTTTGTTTCTGGCAGGAAGCAGATCCCCCAAATAATACTGTACCTTTTCTGGTATATAAAAGGTCATAGGGTTCTAGGTAGGAAATCTTTTTTGACTGTGGATTCAATTAAAAAAAAAACAAATATTTTTATTTTTGCTATTGCTTAACTGAGTAAAATGTTCATTTAAAAATATTCAGAGAAGAAGGTATATATTTGTCAAGTCTCCAGTTGGTCCTTGTAAGTCTGAAGCACTATGCAACACCTAATAAAATGTCTAAACCTCTAGGTCAACTATTTTATGGGAAAACGTATGAAGAGTTCTCGTCTGGGATGTCAAAACAATTCAGATCTCTCTCATCACTTATATTCTAACCAGCAGAAGTCAGAACAGCATAGAAATCAGGAAAAGGGGGTCTCACAAAATAAATCAAAAGGAAATAAAAAAAACTGCAATAGAATACTTCTTAGTTCAGTATTACTCTCTCCTCTCTCCATTTTTCCTTAATGGTTCCAGTATATGTCCTCCCTCTACTTTCAAGGAGAGAACTTGCAGTTTCTGGACAGAGTTTATCTCTTTCTCAGAGCCACTGTATCAAAAAGAAGAAGAAAACAGTAACTTGCTGCACTCCCTTCTCAACATCTCTGATTTGTAGAGCAAGCAATTCAATCAAAGCAATGTGTCTGGACAGTCATGAAGAAGAATATATTTGAGAGGGATGGGTTGGAAATAGAGACAGAATAGTCAAAAGTTGGGTCCTTGAGAGGACAGGAGAGAAAGAGGTACAATTCAAAGCAGACCTTGTCTACCAGCAGTGAGGGCAAACCTGGCAGCAGGTTAAAAAAGTTTCTTCTCCACCCTCTGTCTTTTCTCTGAGTTAAAGATACATATAGATGTATAAACAGAGGAAGACCAAGATTGAATTTTGGCATACAAGTAGTTGTAACCCATTCTAACATTCTCATATAACTACTAGTTATATTTTCTCTTGCTTTACCCCCAGGCACCTCAAAATCATAAAACATTAGTGCACAAGCTTATCTATCAATTAAGCATAAAATGATTAAATTTTTAAAATCTAAGCCTTTAAAAAATAATCATATATTAATAACCACTATACAGTAAATAAATGCTGCTGCTAGGGAATAATGCAACCTTTTACTATGATTTGGCTTAAACATTTTCTTATACTAAAATTAATTCAGAATTATATGAAACAGAGGTTACGTAAACAATATGAAGTATATTCCATATTCCAACAAAATGCAAGGTACTGCCTGCTATTCTATAGATTCAATCCCACACACCTAACAGTCAACTCATACAAAATTACTGCAGATATTAAGGCTGTATTACCTTCATAATATTAACTAAATCTGTTTGATAGTAGCGATCCTGGTGTGCATTTGCTGCCGCTAATGTTAGAAGATAATCATTCCTTGCATGGGTAGCTTTGGAATTACACTCAGATCGCCGGGCTTTTAACTAAAACATAGTAAGAGGAAAAAATAGTTAGTGCAAATCGATACAGTACTGAAAAACATACAAGGGTACTACCACTCTTGATTGGTTCCCCAACAAGAGTAAAGATGACCAGGTGAAGAAACATTTATATGCATATAAAAATTCTTCAACACCATTGAAGAATTCAGTAAACAGTGACTAGAACTGTGGCACATAGTAAAAGGGTTTTCAAATATTTATTATTTATACTTTATGTATTTTCAAAGCTTTTGAGAGAATTTCAAAATTTTATGCTCATTTTATTCTGATGGGACAATAATAGTTCTCAAATTAAGTAACTCTCTTATCTTCAAAGACATCGGTAAATCTGCTGGAGTTAGAAAATCATTTTTAAAAAATAAACACTTTCTAATGCGCCAAAAGAAATGCATGCTAGAGGGGAGCTTAGCAGACAAAGGCAGGTCACTAAGCTTATTTATCAGGTATTCTACAGCTTGAGGATCCCACAGGAAAAATTCACTTGTATCTGGCCTAGAACATTGTGCTCAGAGGTATGAAATCTAAGTGAAATGGATTTTGTAAAGCTTTCTAAAGCCCATAGACCAGTTAAAGTCTCTTGGACTAAGTGCTGAAGGCAACAGTCCTAAGCAGGTTAGGTACAGAAATTTGCCTCTAAAGCAATCTTGAGAAGCAGGGAGTATCCAAAGGGCTGACACCTCACCGAAAAATCCCATGAACTGGGAAAAAAGTTCTTTCCTAATGACTTTAAAATGCTTCTCTATATGGAAAGTAGATGGAAATAATTGAACTACACTTTCAAAAGGCCCAGTTCTTTTTTTTTAACCTAAGGTTTCTTAATTATGAAATAAGTTTTCAAAAACTCACCTTTACGCTTGCCTTCTGTAAACTGATTCTTGATTGAAAAAGACTAAGTTTAGATCTATAATGAAAACAGAAAAGTATATTTAATAACATTATCAAATTACATCATAATAAAATGATTAAATATTATAATTAATAATTTTTTTAAAAAGTGACCTTTTTCCATAGCACTATTCTATAAGAGAACTAGATAAATAGAAAACAAAAGCAATGATTATTTTCCTTTATTTTACTACAGGAAGAATTTAATATTATGGTGAAAAAATAGTGGGATTAATAAAACAAAAATATCATGAATGACAAAAATACAATTTGACAAATTCAGTATGTTGGTACTGCCTAGTAAACAGAATCCATCAAACTATAGGTTATTCCCAGTATCATATAGTTGCACATACTTTAGTACCTGCAAGGAAGCTCAGAGAGGCCCATGGACAGCCAACCTATGGAGGCAAAGATTAGCAGGCTTTCCTGCCCATGTGCAATAGGCTGTAACAATGCCAGGAATGCAACCTAAGGTATGATATTGACAGGCTCTAAAACGGCCTTAATTAAATCATGTCTCTCATTAAAAGTTCTTGTTGGAGTGCTCCCTCCACTCTTAACATAGGATTCAGAACATAGTGATAAAGCCCTTTGACTTTCTGCCCTGTATGATTTTACTCTGCTTAAACTTCTCTTTTCTGGGGTCCTTATTTCTCTCCTCCCTCTCAGCTTGTGAGGGGAACCACAATTAAAATCAGTAATAAAAATATGCTAGCTTTACCCAAACAACTAGAGATAAAACTAAGGAGAAAGTCAACAGACAAATGCTAAGGAACAACCAACATTCCCACGGCCACTGATTTTTGAAGCTGCAATGTTTGTCTTGACTAGTGCCATGGCGATTGCCATGGGAAAAGTCAATGCATGTGCTGGAAGCTATGCCATAATACGTAGTAAAGTTGCAGGCTATTTGGTAGTGAAAGACAGAGCAAGACAGTCTGCTGAGCAAATGTGAAGAGGATAGCAAGAGCTTTCCCTCAACTTTCTAAAAAGAAAAACATCCTCTTGTTAGATGCACAAATATGCATTCCAACTGCTCCACTGTTTAAAAAAGAACAGTTGGATCTAAGATACTCCTGTTATTTTTCTACTCTGTTATTATATTCATACTTGATGGGGGTTTTATTAATCAGATTCCTATTCGTTTTGATCTAAAAAAGCAAAGGCTACAGACTTTAAAATTGGAGTGCCTGTTCAAGGTTAAGAAAGACTGTGTTTGGGGTATACTATTTCTACTTTTTTTTGTAGCCATTATCTAAATAGTCTGGATTTTCTAATAAAAGAATTTAAGTTTACGGTTTCTGCTTATTTGCTAATCCTCATACAATCCTTGTGTGGCAATAAAGAAAGTACTAGTAACAAGTAAAATAATAAAGTTTCTAACTTCAAAGATTATCATCTAGAACAAGTAAAATATATATTGATACAAACAATGAACTATAGTGCATACACCCCTTCTTCACCCACCTTCCAAATGTTAATGTTCCTTAGGTTTCCAAACAACTTCTCATCTCATTTTATATATGATGCCATCCTTTTAACTATCATCTGATACGCAACTAACCCCCAAAGCAAGATCTTTTTTTTTTTTAAATTGTTTTTGCCATACATTGTCATGACATCACCATGGGTTTACACATGCTTCCCCTCCGGAACCCCCCTCCCTCTTCCATCCCCCCCCCCGGGGAAATCTCACTGCACCAGCCCCGAGCATCAATCCTGGGCTGGCGATTGATTACACATATGAAAATTAACATGCTTCAATGCCCTTCTCCCATATCATCCCACCCTTACCCTCATCCATGAAGTCCACGAGTCTATTCTATACATCTGCGTTCCTTCTGCTTTCTCGCATGTTGGGTTCTCGTTACCGTCTTTCTAAATTCCATATATATGCGTTAGTATACTGTATTGTTGTTTTTGCTTCTGGCTTACTTCACTCTGGATAATGGGCTCCAGTTTCGTCCATCTGAGTAGAATTGCTTCAAATGAATTTTTTTTTAATGCTGAGTAATATTCCATTGTGTATATATACCACAGCTTTCTTATCCATTCGTCAGTTGATGGGCATCTAGGTTGCTTCCATGTCCTGGCTATTGTAAACAATGCAGCGATGAACATTGGGGTACACGTGGCTCTTTCAATTCTGATTTCCTCCGTGTGTATGCCCAGTAGTGGGATTGCTGGGTCATATGGCAGTGCTATTTGAAGCTTTTTAAGGAACCTCCACACTGTTTTCCACAGTGGCTGTACTAGTTTGCATTTCCACCAACAGTGTAAGAGGGTTCTCTTTTCTCCACATCCTCTCCAGCATTTATTGCTTGTAGACTTTTGGATGGCAGCCATTCTGACTGGTGTAAAGTGGTACCTCATTGTAGTTTTGATTTGCATTTCTCTGATAATGAGTGATGTTGAGCATCTTTTCATGTGTTTGTTAGCCATTTTTATATCTTCTTTGGAGAAATGTCTGTTAAGTTCTTTGGCCCACTTTTTAATTGGGTTGTTTATTTTTCTAGAATGGAGCTGCAGGAGTTGTTTGTATATTTTTGAGATTGTTTGTCTGTTGTTTCATTGGCTATTATTTTCTCCCATTCTGAAGGCTGTCTTTTCACCTTGCTTATAGTTTCCTTTGTTGTGCAAAAGCTTTTAATTTTAATTAGGTCCCATTTGTTTATTCGTGTTTTTATTTCCAATATTCTGGGAGGTGGGTCATGGAGGATCCCGCTTTAGGTTATGGCAGAGAGTGTTTTGCTTATGTTGTCCTCTAGGAGTTTTATAGTTTCTGGTCTTATGCTTAGATCTTTGATCCATTTTGAGCTTATCTTTGTGTATGGTGTTAGAAAGTGATCTAGTTTCATTCTTTTACAAGTGGCTGTCCAGTTTTCCCAGCACCACTTGTTAAAGAGGTTGTCTTTTCTCCATTGTATATTCTTGCCTCCTCTGTCAAAGATAAGGTGTCCATAGATGCGTGGATTTATCTCTGGGCTTTCTATTCTGTTCCATTGATCTATGTTTCTGTCTTTGTGCCAGTACCATACTGTCTTAATGACTGTGGATTTGTAGTATAGCCTAAAGTCAGGTAGGTTGATTCCGCCAGTTCCATTCTTCTTTCTCAAGATTGCTTTGGCTATACGAGGTTTTTTGTATTTCCATACAAACTGAGAAATTATTTGTTCTAATTCTTTGAAAAAGACCTCTGGTAGCTTGATAGGAATTGCATTGAATCTATAGATTGCTTTGGGTAGTATACTCATTTTCACTATATTGATTCTTCCAATCCACGAACACGGCACATTTCTCCATCTGTTTGTGTCCTCCTTGATTTCTTTCATCAGTGTTTTATAGTCTTCTATATACAAGTCTTTTGATTCTTTAGGTAGAAATACTCCTAAGTATTTTATTCTTTTTGTTTCGATGGTGAACGGAATTGTTTCCTTAATTTCTCTTTCTGATTTCTCACTGTTAGTGTATAGGAATGCCAGGGATTTCTGTGTGTTGATTTTGTATCCTGAAACTTTGCTATATTCACTGATTAGCTCTAGTAATTTTCTCGTAGAGTCTTTAGGGTTTTCAATATAGAGGATCATGTCATCTGCAAACAGAGAGAGTTTAACTTCTTCTTTTCCAATCTGGATTCCTTTTATTTCTTCATCTGCTCTGATTGCTGTGGCCAAGACTTCCAAGACTATGTTGAAAAGTAGTGGTGAGAGTGGGCACCCTTGTCTTGTTCCTGATTTCAGGGAGAATGCTTCCAGCTTTTCACCATTGAGGATAATGTTTGCTGTGGGTTTGTCATATATAGCCCAAAGCAAGATCTTCACGCCTCAATTCTCCTGTGAGAGTCAGATACATAACCCTCTACCAAATATATTAACTCCACGGTCCCAGAGGTTTTTCAGAACCCATATATTTAGACTGGGACTCACCCATCGAACTGCATACTTCCTTCTATGCTCTCTCCTATTGTACACATCTCACTACCTGTCAAATCATCTGTCAAAACTACACATAGCCCAGTTTTCACTTCCCCTTCCTGGTCTTTCTTCTCATCTCCACTTAGAAAAACCATTCTTCAGAACTGTGTTCAAATACCACTTCTTCTATAAAGGTTTCCTTTCTCATTAGGCAAATTAACCTGTCTTCTAGACTTACATAACAGTGTTTTCACAATACTACTAAAATAAATTAATTACTAGGTGACATTAGGCATTTACTTTCGTTGAGTTTACTGTGAATAAACAAACCATAAATTTACTTTAATATAAATTTGTTTTTAATTCTAGCCTTTAAACTTTTTGAGGGCAAAGGTTATCTTACTAATTTCTGGACCCATGGTACCCAATATAGAGTAATCATTCAAAAAAAAAAAAGTGAGTGAATAAAGATATTTCTTTCCCTGTTGTAGAATTAATTTTTCAGAAAAGTTACATGTGGAACTAAATGTCTGATCTGCTGTATCCTCTGAATCTGAACCATATTAGGAGGCAATTTCTTGTGATCAGCATCTGTGCCAAATCCATTTGTGTGTGTGTTAGTCGCTCAGTCGTGTCCAACTCTTTGCAATCCCACGGACTGTAGCCTGCCAGGCTTCTCTGTCCATGGAATTCTCCAGGCAAGAATACTAGAGTGGATTGCCATTCCCTTCTCCAGAGGAACTTCCCAACTCAGGAATCGAACCCTGGTCTCCTGCATCACGGGCAGATTCTTTACTGTTTGAGCTACAGGGAAGTCCCTGTGTCAAATCCATACCTCTCAAGAAAAGCCCTATACTGTCCTCATTTTCACCTGTGGACCTTGGCTCAAGTAGGTCTACAAAATCTGTCAATTTTCTGTTCTCAAATCCCTGAGAGTTTAAAAAAACAAGTTCTTAAAAACCACCATGACAGGATATCCTTAATGGAGAGAATCTAATCTAAAAACTTCAGATCTTACTGGGAAGATGGGTTCACTGACTCTTAAGAAAGTATAGGAAATATCTATATGCTTATACAAATAAAATAATTAAGGTAATAAACTAAGAGAAATATTAAATATGTTCTCCATTAACATTAAGCATGTTATGAGTATTCACTTACCATCTCTTGGTACAAAATAAACTTTCCAGGAGCCCCTAAATTTTCAAAACATTTGCCCATGAGATTGTTTAATTTCCTGAAGATAAAAAAATATATTAAAAAGACACCCCTGACTCCTTCCTAGTCTGCACAAGTGTTCAATTGTACAGACTTTCTGATTCCATGACTAGGAGTTCAAACTCCTACATTTTCCCTTGGTGAGCTGACTGAATGGGAGTCTTACCCTTCCTTACAGATATCTTCAGAATACCATTCTAAAACACAGGTTTCTTTATTCTTAAAAAATTTTATCTGAATTCATTACAATATTAAAAAAAATAGTATGGAGCGCACCCACAAAAAAAAAAAAATTTAATCTTTCCTCAAGCTGTCACTGCAAAAACTGCTAGCTTTACATTTCTTTGTGTTATAAACTGCCAGTTCCCTCTTCTCCTAATTATTTTCAAATAGAGGACCTGTAATTCACATATACTGAAAGTAAAATTCACACACAGTTGCTAAAGCATACATTAAAAAATGTATGGTAGAACTTCATATAAGAGAAAATTCTAGGGCAGGATTTCTATGCTGAGGTCAGTGCTCTTGTTTACTTGATGTGTCCATCATCCTTCAACGGCACATTGAGGATCAGGGATTTTTCAACTACAATTGATTTAGTCTGGCATGAGAAAAATGAGGCTCAAAAACTCTGATATTCAGACACCTAAGCAACTTAAGCCGACTTTGGCTAAGCTTCCAATACAATGTTCATTTGTCTTCTTTTTTTTTCAAAATTCAACTTAATGTGAAAACTAATCAAACATTTTCATTTTGCTATTATCAATGTAAATAAAATCAACCAATATAAGAGAAAAATTTGATCTAAAGGATGTAACATTTACAGGTCTGATGAAATGCTCTGTACTAACAGAAAACAAAGTACTGGCAAAAATAACATTTATTTGCATAATTACTTTTTCAGAAATGCTAAAACACATACTTTGCCTCGATGTCAGCTTTCTCTCGTACTGCATGAGCCATCTGTTCAGTCTCAAAGTATTTCTTCTTGCCTTTAGCTAAATCTTTTACTGTCTCTTGCAATTCAGTTTGGATCTTTGTCAACTGGTCCACACACTGTAAATACAAAGTGCAGTTATTATGATTTTAGTCTTTAGGTTTACAGAAAATGAGTCTGTCCTAAGAACTATGCACTATGCTCTCAGGATGGAAACAAAGGAGAAGAATCAGCACTTTTGGAAACCTTCAAATTGCAAATTGAAATCCAGTGAATAGCTGGTACTCCCATTTCAAGTAATGTATGGAATAGTGTCACATTTTGCCTAATAACTCTACTTTGAGAAACAACCTCTGAGTGCTGCTGATAACTGACCTGGACATAAGAAGAGCAACAAAGAAAATGTTCTTAGTGTTGGAACACAGCAATAAAGGCAAAAGATTAAAGCAATTCTGTAATCTTCATAATACTAATAAAGTCTCCTATCTATATGTTTGGGGAACTGATGGCACAAAGGATACTGAAGGATTCATCTCAGAAGTGAGTGAAGGAAGAGTGAAATCTGAGTTTAACATGGTAAGTCCAAGGTGAAGGAGAGAAGCAAGAAACCTGGGTACCACATAACAATTATTTCTCAAAACTATCCAAAATTCAACTCTTTGGATACACATACAGATTTTAGGAGAAGGGACAGACATAATAACTCAAAGAAATATTTAATGAATAACTCTTATAACACAATGGGACCCAAGTAACACTGCTTTGGGACCCTTCCGGATGTCCAAAGAGTAATTTTTTTCTCCAGTTGGAAACAGTTTGAGGCCAGTTTACCCAGTTTCACCAGTTTGAGTTTCCCCAGTTTCACCAGTTTGAGGTCAATTCAGGGCGGCCTCCATTGAAAAACTTCTGAGCCTGGAATAACACTGTCAATATATGGTGGAGACTGAAGAAACTCAGCAAAGCAGGAATAGACGCTGGTTAAGAGACTACTGTGCCAGGATGAACAGTGTAGAGTAGAACAAGGACATCAGAAGAGCAAGGGTAAAGCACAAATAAATTTAAGCTTAAACATCTGACATATAGGCTAGAGTTTCTCAGTAACTTAGGTGTTAGGAAAGGGACTACTCTACAGGAAGAGAGATCTGAAAGGTTCCCTAATAGGTACATTTATTGAGCACGTAATAAGTGTCAGGCTATGAATAAAGGGTAAAACAAAACAAAAACACCTCTTTCCTCCTTCATGACAACCTGATGCTCTCATAAAATAGTGCTAAACATCCCAATAATGCCATGCTTGCATGTGTGAAGAGCTAAGAGAATGCTCCATGGCTACAATTAGATATTATTAACCAGGAAGTGGAGCATAGCCTGAAAAAATACAGCTGTGTTTAATGGGCAAAAGGGATGGATTACTTAAAAGAAGAGTCAGGTGTAAGGCATCTATCTTCAAAATGTACATCCAAAACAATGAAACTCGGCCTCAGAAAAACTAATCAATGAAAGAAAGCCCAAGAATCCCATGGTGATACACAAGTACTGAAAAGGTCTGCTAACTAGAATATTTTGAGAGGAAATGACACACAGTAGGTCAAAGGTTTTCCTGAGGATTGCAAGCCATGAGCATAGAATCTTGAACTATTTACAGAGTGAACACCATGGGTACATGTACATGAGCACATACACACAGCACATGCATACACACAGACACAGACACACACACACACACACACACACAGCCACTCACAACTTATATCCCTACCCTTTGAAAGAAAAGACATCTCTCCTTACTCTCAGGTAACCAAATATCTCATAGATATTACTTAATTTCCATCTATAAAAGGTTATTAATTAAATTACATTCTCTATGTGCCACAATATTAGATGAATTTTGTTATTCATATCTTTAAAAGGACTTCTCAAAATCTCTTCATTAAACTCTAGTTGGGTCTATCCTACTTGCTCTTTCTCTTTACATAAGTTTCTAAGATAGTTTATCAAACAGTATTAGAGACAGGCTGTGTGCACAATGAAGAGATCTCCTGTGACCCTTTCTTCCCTAGCATTCATTAAAATAACAACCAAGTGTTTTCCACCACCCAAGTGAACTCTTTCAAGTGAGAGTAATTTGGGTTCTTCTTCAATGGAAAATGCCTGCACGCAGCAAAATATCAAAAATATTTATTAGATAAAAGTCATCAAACAATTTGCAAAGGAATAGGATTTCCTTTCCAACTTTTAAAATAAAAAATTTTTTTTCTGTAGAAATCCAATTTTCTGAGGAGGATTAAGTTATACACTTAAAAAGAAGTTTAACAGTACTTATGTTAAGAAAAGCCTTGATGTGATATATGTCCAACTTTTTCCTAAGAGGTATTAGCACTGAGCAGAGACATGAATGTATTAGAGCTAAGGGACCATACAAAATGAAAAACGTCGATATTATAATTCAGGATTCTATTGAAGAAATTAAAAGTATGATTCCTGAGTATGACACAGATACTAGGATAGACAGACCTGCTAACAACTTGAAGGTTCTCTGACCTGGTAGTCATGTCCTGGAAATTCATCCTAAGAAAATAACTTTTTAAAAAATTTAATTTTTATTACCTTAGTGGCAATAAAACAGAGGAATGATTAAATAAAGCAGAATAAATGAAAACTATATTCAGAAGTAAAAAGAAAACATAAAGCTTGTATAGAAACATCAACAATAAATTAGGAAATAGAGAATGCAGAAAAAAGAGTATCCTAAAAATAATTATCCATGTATTAATTAAAACTACTATAAAAACTAAGAAGGTAAAGGAGTAGGAAGCACACATAGTCTACTGAGGTGAAGAAGCTATTTTTCTGTAAAACTATTTAAACAATAAATAAAATTGTCAAAATAGAGAAAATTTTAAAAAAGAACATAAACATTAAAATGTTACAGAGGGGTTAACATTCAAATATATAAACAGTTCAAACAATTTGATATTTAAAAAACCTGATTAAAAAATGGGCAGAAGATTTGAATAGACAATTTTCCAAAGAAGATTTACAGATGGCCAACAGGCACATGAAAAGACGCTCAACATCACTGGTCATCAGAAAAATGCAAATCAAAACTACAGTGAGGTATGACTGCACACCTATCAGAATGACTATCATCAAAAAGACCACAAATAATAAACGCTGGCAAGGATGTGGAAAAAAAGGGAACATTGGTACTCTGTTGGTGGGAATATAAATTGGGGCAGCCACTGTGGCAAATAGTAAGAAGGTTCCTTAAGAAAACTCAGAACTACCATATGACCAATGATCTACTCCTGGCAATATATCTATAGAAGATGAAAACACTAATTTTAAAAGATACATGCACCTCAGTGTTCATAGAAGCATTATTTACAATTGCCAAGATTTGGAAGTAATCTAAGCGTCCATCAACAGATGAATGGGTAAAGAAGATATGGTATGTATATAGCTTACACACAATGGAATACTACTCAGTAATAAAAAAAAGAACGAAAATTTGCCATTTGCAACAACATGGATGGGTTTAGACGGTATTATGCTTAGTGAAGTAAGTCAGAGAAAGCCAAACAGTGTACATTAATACTTATATGTGGAATTTAAAAAATAAAGTAGTGAATACAACAAGGAAGAAGCAGACTCATATATAAAGAACAGACCACCGGTTACCAGCGGAGTGAGATAAGGGGAAAGGGGCAAGAGATAAACTACATGAATATATCATGCAGCACAAAGAATATAGCCAGTACTATATAGTA
Organism: Antilocapra americana; assembly: GCA_007570785.1. Taxonomy (NCBI): domain Eukaryota; kingdom Metazoa; phylum Chordata; class Mammalia; order Artiodactyla; family Antilocapridae; genus Antilocapra; species Antilocapra americana. Next base: position 2,347,755 of record ML663009.1, on the reverse strand, counting down.
ACTATAAATGAAGTATAATCTATAAATATTTTAAACCATTATATTATTCACCTCAAACTAATTTAATAATACAGACCAACTATACTTCAATTAAAAAAATATCACAGAGGGAGAATTTTAAGTCAAATTGGTTTTGATCATGAACAATTTGTTTTAGACTATCCTCTTCTAGTCTGTTAACTGTAAAAGTCAGACAACAGAAATTTTTAGAAATAGCCAGAATTAAAGAACAGCAATACACACTGGACTTAAGGGACTTAATATATTGAAGAGAAGCACAGCTAGGTAAGCTCTGCATTCACCTTGACTTTTTTCCTTATGGCTATTTTTGAATCACGGTACAGAGAAGTAGAATATAAACAGAAAGTGGGTTTGTTTTTGTTTTTTTAAACCAGACTGTGGAGATAGAGGTTGGAGTTTGAGGGTGCCAAAAGAGAAGGAACTTGAGAGACTCAATCTGGGAAGAAGGGTATTACAGAGAAGCAAGCCATAAAATCTGTATGCAATTTCCTCAAGTCATCAGTTGACTTCTAAATGGTATGTGTGGAATAAAGCTCCAAGAAATTCAGGAAAAAAACAGTAGTTAAAAGGCTAATAGCTAAGCAATGAACAGAGAGAACAGAGCAGCTACATGACGTTGAGAAGACAAAGGCTGGAGTTCAAGTCTTGTCAAAACAGCAAGGCTTTGGTAAATATCCTATACTTTCAGGTAAGACCCCAGAAGTAAGGACAAAAGTAAAACAGACAAGCCTAAAAAGTCTAACACTAGACCTTAACAGAATCAAAGTGATTAAATAGTAGTCTATCTGCCTGCTAAAAAACTTAAAACAGAAAACATCTTCCAGAGCCTCTACAACTTTTATTCACGATATCCAGCACCATGAGGCTTACAAAAACAGTAGACCCAAATAACCAAAAACAAGCAAACAAACAAACAAACAAAAAAACAGTAAATGATAAAAACAGACCTATAGTGTTTCAGATAGTGGAACTATGAAACAGAGATTAGTAGTAATACATTAAACAGGAGAAAGAAAAAACATGAATTGCATCAGAAACATGGACTCCATTTTTTAAAAAATAAAAGATTCTAGAGCTGAAAAATACACTGAGATTCCAAAAGATAAGTTTTAAAAGCAGATTAGAAATAGCAGAACAGCATAGGAACACTATATACAATAGTCAAGAAATGAAAACAACCCAAGTGCCCATCGAGAGATAACTGTATAAAGAAGCTATAGCACATACAAGGAACTCTATTCAGCACTCGGTAATGACCTAAACAGACACAGAACCTAAAAGAGTGGATATAAGTGTATATATAACTACACTACAGAAGAAACTAAGACAACATTATAAATCAACGATGCTCAAAAACAAATGTTAAAGATGTGGCACACACAATACACACTGGACTATTATTTAGGCATAAAAAGAACGAAATTTTGCCATCTGCAACAACATGGATGGACCTACAGAATATCATACTAAATGAAGAAAGTAAGACAAAAACAAATATTATATGATATCACTTATATGTGAAATCCAAAAACTACAAATGAATCTATATACAAACAGAAATAGACTCACAGACATATAAAACAAACATATTATCAAAGAGAAAAAGGAGGAGAGGAGGGATAAATTAGTATGTGATTAACAGATATAAACTACTATGGATAAAACAGCTAAGTAACAAGGATTTACTATATAGCATAAGGACCTATATTTAATATCTTGAAATAACTTATACTGGAAAATGACCTGAAAAATATATAAAACTGAATCACTTTACTGTATACCTGAAAATAACAGTATTATAAGTCAACTCTACTTCAATCAATCTATAAAAACACATAAAAAGAAAAAAATAAATAGCAGAACAGAGTGTTAATCAACTGGAAGGTAAGTTGAAAATATTCAGACTAAAGTGCAGAAAAAAGCACATTAATAAAGAAAATGCAGAAAAAGTACGAAAGACGTGGACAGAGTCAAAAGGTCTAATAGCAGAGAAGTCCTAACAAAAAGGTAAATGGAATTATATTATTAAAACATTTGTATATTATTTAAGATGTGCCAAAATACTAATTCACAATAGACTTAAAGTTTGAAGAGCAGTAAAAGTACCAATGCATGGTAAATTACAGTACATCAAAAAAGCATATTGGAATCTCTAAAGTAATTACTAAAAGAACAACAAGATTATAAAATTAAAAAGCTAATAGTGTAGGAAATTTTGATACTAAAAAGTATAAGATCACTCAATGTCATTAATCACCAGGGAAACTACAAATCAAAACCACAATGAGATATCACCTCATACCTGTAAGGATGGTTATTACCAAAAAAACAAATGACAACAAGTATTGGCAAGGTTGGGAGGAAACTGGAACCCTTGTGTACTGTTGGTGAGAATGCAAAGTGGCGCAGCTCTTTATGGAAAAGAGTATGGTGATTCCTCAAAAAATTAAACCTAAAACTATCATATATTATCCAGCAATCCTACTTCTAGGTATTTATCCAAAAGAAGTGAAATCAGGATCTCAAAGAAACATTAGTATTCCCATGTTTACTGCAGCACTATTCACAAAAGTCAAAATATGGAAATAACCAAAATGTGGATAAATGCATGAATGTATTAAAAAAAATATGGTATATACATACAGCAAAATATCATTCAGCCTTAAAAAAGAAGGAAATCCCATGCATGCATCCATGCAACAACATGGTTGAAACTAGAGGACATTATGCCAAGTGAAATAAGCCAGTCACGGAAGAACAAATACTGCATGATTCCACCTACATGAAATACATAAAATAATCAAACAAAAAAATTCAGTTACACAAAATGAATAAGTTCTAGAGATTGTCTGCACAACATTGTGCTTATAGATAACAATACTGTACTGTATACTTTAAAAATCTTTTAAGAGGGTAGATCTCATGTTAAGTGTTCTTATCACATTAAAAGGAAAAAAAGAAAAATACAAGATTAACCCAAAAGGAGGCCAAAAGAAAAAAGAAAGTATGGAGAAAGAGTTGGAGTACAGGATGAAAAACAGATGATTTGTGATCCTATGTGGAGTCAATTTGTTGAAAAGTTTGGGAAGTACACTTGGAAAAGTCAATATTTGTGGCCCGGTGTTGCTTTTCTTGCTCCATTGGGAATCCATCTCAATTTTCCTTTGGAGAATCATCTTTTCCCATTTTTAGTCCATGTCGTTTGCATGAAGACTGTAACCTCTGTAACTCAAGATAAGTCAATGAGCCTCAATTCTGGTAGTTTTGTCAGAACTTTGGGGAAAGTGCAAAATGTGGAATTGCTAGCTCTGATATTTGTAAATCTGGCATGTTAGGGGAGGCACAATGTGGGGAGAGTTGCTATGCCACAGAGAGTTGCTGAAGAATGAAGCCACTGGGGAAAGCAGAGCTAACGCTTTCTTTCAGTGGAAAGAAACACTGAATTCTAATGCCATCATTTGAGCTCCTGGATCCACTGCTGCCTGGACTCCATTCATGTTGAAATTTTTAGTTATACATTCACTTCTAGGTTTAAGTCAGTTTGAAGTAAGTTTCTGTCATCTGTAATTTCAGAGTCCTGATATGTATGCTCAACATGTGGTGTGTAACTCGCTTCAGTTGTGTTCAACTCTTTGTGACCTATGAACTGTATGAAGCCTGCTAGGTTCCTCTGTCCATGGTATTCTCCAGGCAAGAATACTAGAGTGGGGTGCCATTCCCTCGTCGAATGCTCAAAATATATTTAGTGTTCAACAACTCCTTAGATAAAACATAAACATCATTATTACTGGCTATAATATAAGTTAATTAACAGATAACTAGACTTGTCAAATCTCACCAAACATTCTTTTCCCAGGTATGTTAAGTGAAATTCAGATCACAGAAGAGCACAAATCAGTTAACTCTTTCAAAATATTCTGATATTGAGAAACACAGAACTTCCAATAATTCAATTAGATTTGGTGAATGCACTGGCTATTTGAAACACCATATTTCCTCCCAGTTACGAAGGAGTTGGATCAACTCTCTACCTCTGTCTGCCATTCTCTCTCTGCGTGCACTGATGGATACACACACACACACACACACACACACACACAACATTCTTTCTTCCAATCGAAAGCCCTGTTCGGTCAGTGGTCATGTATTGTTTAGAAAGAAAATTGTGAAAGAGAATTTTGAACAGGGGCATTCTTATAGAAATACGTTAAAACCCACTGATAGTACGTGAGTGCTTGAAAGAGATACATTTATTAATAACATTGATTTCATTCTACTAAAATTGGCAAACATGGAAGATTAGTTTATTTAGTTTTCATTTGTAAAAGTTAGTGAAAATCCGAAGGACAATTAGAATCAAAACAATGGCTTGTGAAACATTATTTCCTTAAATAATTACTTTAATAATTTTTAAAGTATTAATACTTCCATAAAAAACATTTAAATACTTCTTGTGCATCATGATAAGATTTAATTTTGTAAAACTATTTCCTAAGAGGATATAATTCAATTACCTACTTTCAATCACAAGCTTTTCATAAAAATCACATTATTCTTTCTATGAATTTTAAAATTCTGTATAATCATTTAAAAACTTTTATGTAGTTTATATAATTAAGCCTTAGAGTAACCCAGTTTTGGTAATAACTTTGCTATATATGGCCAAAATGTGTCAATTTCCTTTAAATTATTATGCAAAATGGATCAAACTGAAACTTAGATTTTCTCAAGACTTAGTAGGATTAATAACATTATAATTGTTTTAATATATACCAACTTATCTAAGTAGGTCTACTTCCTTGAGTTAAATTGAAAAGTGATATTTGTAAGAAATGTTTACTGAGCTTTCAGATTCAAATCACATTCACCTTTGTCAATTAATAAAACACAGCAGCCAGAGGGAACATGATGAAATCAGAAACATTTGGACCATAGAGAAAAACGCAAATCGTAAAATGCAATTGAACATAATCTTGCAGATTATAAACACAGTAGTGAGATATTAAAAGAAAAAAACAAATAGAAACAATACCCTTTTTAGTTGCTGTTCTTTCAGGCTTCTCACTGTCCTTGCAGGCTCAGAAATGAAGTTTTTATAGTTTTCACATATATTGATCCGAGACTGGGCTACCTGCATTGTTCCCTCGAGAAAAGATTTCCAAACAGGATACATGCTCCTAAATTCAAAGAGGGACAGAAAAGTATTAGGCAGAGAAAAGGAAGTGTAAGTTGCCTAACCTTTTTCTCTCTGGCTAGCACCGACAAAAAGAATTAATAGTTTCTTTATAGTTTAAAGTGTATTTATATTGGTTCACAGGTAGTAATGTTTTTAGCATATATAACAAGTAGGAACATGTAATACGCTCTATTTCTCTATAGCCTGACAATGGGCTGTTTTGATTGATTAGCTATTCTTGATACTAGAGTAAAGTGAATCAAGGATTACAATTCTAGACAAAGCTAATACTATAAAAAATTAGTGAATAATTCAGACTTTCCAGGCCTTTCACTGTTTCAGGACTGTCACTATGAATACCAAATTTCATTATTTCATTAATGTATTTTCCTGATTTTAGAGATGAGGTAATTGAGGTTCAGGTTTAGAAGATCACCCTAGTTCACATAAGAATGTAGCAGTACTGAGATATAGACAAATACCTCTAAAGTACATTTTCTTTCAACTATATTATATTGCTCTCTTACATAAATGGATGTGACTGGAAAAAAAATTCATCAACAATTGCTTATGTTCTTGAGAAGTCTATATGTTAGACAAAAGAAGTCTGTGGTATTATTGCTCTACATCTGTTTCTCTGTTGTAATAACACTTAGCCAGCATCTCATTGCAGCTTGGAGTCATTCCAACCAAGTTCCATCACCTTTGCTTGATAAATGTGCTCTCAGCAATCTTTTGATAAAGTCAAAGAATTATTCATCCTTTGCTTTCTGTAGTCAATTTCCTTTTCAAAACTTCTCTTCTGCTTTCCTAAATGCCTTAGTCCCAACATGATCCTATACTAGTTATAAACATATTTTATAAAGTTATTGCACTGATTTAATATTCATCTCCTAAGATTTCTCTTCTAGCATCTAATGGATTTCCTACTACAGCAATATATGGGACCATGTGCTATCGATACATAAAATGCTAGCTGTGGGTCAACAGATGACAGTGTGAAAACGAGAAAAAGAAAAGTTGCCTGGGTCCCCATTCTACTTGGAACTAAAAAAAACCTTGAAACTGTATTTTTCAACTATAGGAATAAATAGTATGTGCAATGGATTGGTAGTTTATATAATACACTGAATGCATCAATTTAGCATCACTAGGAACAAAGCTAGTGGAGGTGGTGGAATTCCAGTTGAGCTATTTCAAATCCTAACAGATGATGCTGTCAAAGTGCTATACTCATTATGCCAGCAAATCTGGAAAACAGCAGTGGCCACAGGACTGGAAAAGGTCAGTTTTCCTTCCAGTCCCAAAGAAAGGCAATGCTAAAGAATGCTCAAACTACCGCACAACTGCACTCATCTCACATGCTAGTAATGCTCAAAGTTCCCCAAGCCGGGCTTCAGCAGTACGTGAACCATGAAATTCCAGATGTTCAAGCTGGTTTTAGAAAAGGCAGAGAAACCTGAGATCTAATTGCCAACATCCGCTGGATCATCAAAAAAGCAAGAGAGTTCCATAAAAAAATCTATTTCTGCTTTATCGACTATGCCAAAGCTTTTCACTGTGGATCACAATAAACTGTGGATAATTCTGAAAGAGATGGGAATACCAGACTGCCTGACCTGCCTCTGGAGAAACCTGTATGCAAGTCAGGAAGCAACAGTTAGAACTGGACATGGAACACACTGGTTCCAAATAGGAAAAGGAGTACGTCAAGGTTGTATATTGTCACTCTGCTTATTTAACTTATATACAGAGTACATCATGAGAAACACTGGGCTGGAGGAAGCACAAGCTGGAATCAAGATTGCTGGGAGAAATATCAATAACCTCGGATATGCAGATGACATCACCCTTATGGGAGAAAGTGAAGAACTAAAGAGCCTCTTGATGAAAGTAAAAGAGGAGAGTGAAAAAGTTGGCTTAAAGCTCAACATTCAGAAAACTAAGATCATGGCATCTGGTCCCATCACTTCATGGCAAATAGATGGGGAAACAGTGAAAACAGTGGCTGACTTTATTTTTCTAGGCTCCAAAATCACTGTAGATGGTGACTGCAGCCATGAAATTAAAAGACACTTACTCCTTGGAAGGAATGTTATGACCAACCTAGGCAACATATTAAAAAGCAGAGACATCATTTTGTCAAAAAAGGTCCATCTAGTAAGGCTATGGATTTTCTAGTAGTCATGTATGGATGTGAGAGTTAGACTATTAAGAAAGCTGAGCACTGAAGAATTGATGCTTTTGAACTGTGGTGTTGGATAAGACTCTTGAGAGTCCCTTGAACTGCAAGGAGATCCAAACAGTCCATTCTAAAGATCAGTCCTGGGTGTTCATTGGAAGGACTGATGTTGAAGCTGAAACTCCAATACTTTGGCCACCTGATGCGAAGAGCTGACTCATTGGAAAAGACCCATGCTGGGAAAGATTGAAAGCAGGAGGAAAGGGGGACGACAGAGGATGAGATGGTTGGATGGCATCACCAACTCAATGGACATGGGTTTGGGTAGACTCCAGGACTTTGTGATAGACAAGGAGCCCTGGCGTGCTGCGGTTCATGGGGTCGCAAAGAGCTGGACACGACTGAGCAACTAAACTGAATTTACTTTATAAAGCAGAAACTTTGTCTTATTCACTCTAGTACCCTCAGCACATAGAACAGGTCTGGCATAGTGGGCACTCACTCAATATATATTTACGGGAGGAAGGAGAGGAGGGAATGATGGAGACCAGATTCAAATCCAGGATCTGTCTGGCTTCCAAACCTCTGTTCTTCTGTTGACATAAGATTGCTCCTGGTCCCAGCAATACTATTAAATAATTTTTTAAAAGAGTCCTTGATTTCCCTGGTGTGGCAATGGACAGGAATCCAACTGCCAATGCAGGGGATATGGGTTCAATCCCTGGTTCAGGAAGATTCCACATGCTACAGGGAAACTAAGCCTGCAAGACGCAACTACTGAAGGCCATGCACCTAAAGCCTGTGCTCCGCAACAAGAGAAGCCACTGCAATGAGAAACTTGAGCACCACAACGAAAAGTAGGGCCTACATGCTGCAATGAGAGAAAGCCCATACGAATCAATGAAGACCCAGTGCAACCAAAAATAAAAGTAAAAAGAAAAAAATAAGAGTGTCTTCCTTCACTCTAATAAAAGGGTATTCTAAGTTGTTCATGTATATCTTACATAGTTTGTGCCTCATATCTCCTATATCATTGTTATCTTTTTTTATTAAAATGACTCACCTTTTAAATTAAGATATATGTATCTTACAACTCATATTCTACTCTAATTGAAAAATAAAACTTGCCATAGTAAATTAAGTTATAATTAGTAGAATTCAAAAATATCAATCTAGGATTCCTCACTGGTCCAGTGGTTAAGACTCCATGCTCCCCCTATTACAGAGTGAAGTAAGTCAGAAAGAGAAAGACAAATACTGTATATTAATGCATATGTATGGTATTTAGAAAGACAGGACCGCCAATCCTACATGCAGAGCAGCAAAAGAGACACAGATGTAAAGAACAGACTTTTGGACTCAGTGGGAGAAGGTGAAGGTGGGATGATTTGAGAGAAAAGCACTGAAACATATACATTACCATATGTAAAACAGATGACCAGTGCAAGTTTGAAGCAGGGCACCCAAAGCCAGTGCTCTGGGACAATCCAGAGGGGTAGGGTGGGGACAGAGGTGGGAGGCAGGTTCTGGATTGGGGGATACATATATACCTGTGGCCAATTCATGTTGAGGTATGGCAAAAAACCATCACAGTATTGTAAAGTAATTATCATCCAATTAAAATTAAAAAATTAATGGGAAAAAAAGGATTCCACGCTCCCAAAGCAGGAGGCACGGCTTTGATTACTGTGGGGAACTAAGATTTCACATACTGTATGATGTGGCAAAAAAAATTAAAAAAATAATTGATCCATATACCACCTAAAATCATGCTGTAAACTATTTCTCATATAACTAATGCACTGGAAAACAGATCAAACCTTATCAGGAAAAGTTTTTATTAGGAAACAAACCAACAAATTTATCTGACTGTGGCAGTGGTCACATAAATATACATATGTGATAAAACACCACAGAACTTAATATGCATATACCTACAAACAAACAAATGAGTGCACGTAAAACTGGGTGAATTCTGAATTAGATTGGTGGATTGTATCAATATTGATTTCTTAATTGTGATGCTATATTACAGTTATGCAAGATAATACCACTTGGGAAACTGAGTGAAGACTGTAAGAGTGCTCTTTATCTTATTTCTTAAAACTGCACATGAAACCATTATTACTTTTTTAACGTAAAAACAAAAGTTTAACAAACAAAATCACAGATCTTTCTTGACTTGGAAAACAACATCATACATCAAGAAGACTCTAGAAAATGCTGGCAAGTTAAACTCATAATCTAAGATTAACTTATATAGTGACTGATACAAGAAGAAAGTATGGTGCTAAATAAATAAGACCACATATTGTTGGTCTCGGTAGTAGACAGGGAGACAACCCTCATCCTAGGTAACAGAAGTAAAGGCAGGGAATGACTAATATTCAGTCCAGTTGAGGTGTGATAAGAACTATAATACAGCTGCAGCTTAAAGCTCCCAAGAGCTGGGGAACCAAGCATGACAGAAAGAGAAATGGCCAGAAAGGAGGAAAGAAAGGTAATTTGGGGTCAAGACTCGTTGTGGCTTTGGATATCATAATTTTTTTAAAATTTCATATTATTAGAAGGGAGAAACAATAGAAGATTTTTAAGTAAGGGGTGACAGTAGGCCTGTTTTACAAAGACATATATATGGTTGGTGGTACTGTGGCAAATGAAATTGTAAAAGGTGATACTGTGGCAAATGAAACTGTGAAAGCAGAGAAGCAGCTACTTAACATTCCTAAGAGAAAGTGAGGTCTGTTCCCAAGCTGTGAGTTCATAAAAACACAGATTATTACTAGTTTATAGTCAATATTTAAGGACAGGAAAATAGGTAAGATTACTTAAAATAGTCACTAGAGAGCTGAGGGAACGTCAAGGAATATTTACATAGAAAAGACCTCCTATAGTCTGAATGAATGTCTGTGTTCCCCCAGAATTCATATGTGGAAATCCTATTCCTTAAAAGTGATAATGGTATTAGGAAGTGAGGCTTTGCAGAGGTGAAGGCAGAATAGTGCCCTATAAAAGAGATCCCATAGAGCTCCCAAACCCCTTCTCCCAGTAAAGTGAAAGTGAAACTTAAAGTCTCTCAGTCGTGTACAACTCTTTGCAACCCCATGGACTATAGTGCACCAGGCTCCTCTGTCCATGGAATTCTCCAGGCCAGAATACCGGAATGGGCAGCCATTCCCTTCTCCAAGGAATCTTGTTTTTGCTGACTGTATAGAGCTTCTCCATCTTTGGCTGCAAAGAATATAATCAATCTGATTTCGGTATTGACCATCTGGTGATGTCCACGTGTAGAGTCTTCTCTGGTGTTGTTGGAAGAGGGTGTTTGCTATGATCAGTGCATTCTCTTGGCAAAATTCTATTAGCCTTTGCCCTGCTTTTTTCTGTACTCCAAGGCCAAATTCACCTGTTACTCCAGGTGTTTCTTGACTTCCTACTTTTGCATTCCAGTCCCCTTTAATGAAAAGGACATCTTTTTTGGTGTTAGTTATAGAAGATCTTGTATGTCTTCATAGAACCATTCAACTTCAGCTTCTTCAGTATCACTGGTTGGGCATAGACTTGGATTACTATGATACTGAATGGTTTGCCTTGGAAATGAACAGAGATCATTCTGTTGTTTTTGAGGTTGCATCCAAGTACTGCATTTTGGACTCTTTTGTTGACTATGATGGCTACTCCATTTCTTCTAAGGGATTCTTGCCCACACTAGTAAATATAATGGTCATCTGAGTTAAATTCACCCATTCCAGTCCATTTTAGTTTGCTGATTCCTAGAATGTTGATGTTCACTCTTGCCATCTCCTGTTTGACCACTTCCAATTTGCCTTGATTCATGGACCTAACATTCCAGGTTCCTATGCAATATTGCTCTTTCAGCATCAGACTTTACTTCCATCACCAGTCATATTCACAAATGGGTGTTGTTTTTGCTCCGTCTCTTCAGTCTTTCTGGAGTTATTTCCCCACTGATCTCTAGTAGCATACTGGGCACCTACTGAACTGGGGAATTCATCTTTCAGTGTCCTATCTTTTTGCTTTTCATAGTATTCATGAATTTCTCAAGGCAAGAATTCTGAAGTGGTTTGCCAGTCCCTTCTCTAGTGGCTTACCATACTTTTAAGAGTTAGGTTGTATAAGCTAGCCTGGGGGTATAACCTTATCCTTATTTCTTTGGTAGCCCACATCCTGAATTTCAAACAAACTTGGAATATAACCCATTTATAAGTTGGAGTCCTTCTCTACTGTTCAGCAAGCAGCCTCTTCCTAGGTCAGGCTTTCCTTACATCAGCAATACTGTTAAGGTTTCTTGTGTATCCTTCAGTTTTCTAGCTCTGTTAAGAAATTATCTTATGACCGAGTAACTTGATAAATATTCAGATTTCAAACAACACATTTCAATATTGAGTTCTTAATTACCCTGGAGTCTCTGCTATTGCTTCATGAGTAATAATTAGTCTCAACTTCCACCGGACTGCAAACTCTGAAACCCTGTCTTTGACATAGGTTCCCTCAACACTAAGGACAGTCTTGAGTACAAAAGCTAATAAATACTTCCAAATTAACTGCAATAAAAAGACATCCTAGTCTAAACAAAATTGTAAATACCTTAAAGATATCTGTATGGATTGGGAGAAAATATTTGTAAATGATTTGACAGACAAGGGATTAGTCTCCAAAATTCACAAAGAGCTCATGAGGCTTAACAGCCTTAAAGCAAAACAATCCTATCAACAAATGGGCAGAAGATTTAAGTAGACATTTCTCCGAAGGAAACATACAGATGGCCAAGAGGCACATGAAAAGATTTTAACACTGCTAATTATTAGAGAAATGCACATCAAAACTACAATGAGATATCACCTCACACCAGTCAGAATGATGGATACATGCACCCTAATGTTCATTACAGCACTCTTTACATTAGTCAAGACATGGAAGCAACCTGAATATCTATCAATAGAGGAATGGATAAAGAAGACGTGGTACATATATACAATGGAATATGACTCAGTCATTAAAAAGAATGAAATAATGCCATTTGCAGCAACACAAATGGACCTGGAGCTTGTCATACTGAGTGAAGTAAGTCAGACAGAGAAGAAAAAATATCATATGATATCTGTTATATGTGGAATCGAAAAAGAAATGATACAAATGAACTTACTTAAAAACAAAGACTCAGACTTAGAGAACAAACGAGTTTCTGGGGGGAAGAGATAGTTAGGGAGTGTGGGATGAACATGTACACATTGCTATATTTATAATGGATAACCAACAAGGATCCATTGTATAGCACATGAAACTCTACTCGATGTTATGTGGAACCTGGATGAGAAGAGAGTTGGGAGGAGAATGGACACGTGTTTATGTATGGCTGAGTTCCTTCACTGTTCACCTGAAACTGTCACAGTATTGTTAATCAGCTATAAGATGTCTGTATGAAGACACAATTTATATCCCATTGTCATCTATCTTCTTTAAAATTTGTATATGGATGTTGACTAGTCAATTTCTGGATACCCTGGGTGTGTTTAAAGTGTTTATATATATATACACACACACACAAACTCTTTTTCCCTAGGCTCATAGAATTCAATCTTTTCAAATGTAGATTTTGTTTCAGAAGTAAAGAAGCAAGATCATGATAGAACATTATTATCCTGTTTCATTATTGCTATAATAACGTGTTTCATCAATAGGTCACTGAGGAAACAAGTTGTGTTCCACTGTCATCTATCTATTTTAAATTCTTTATGAGAGTATCCATCAATTAAACAGAATGTAATCTAGACTTAAGACATATAAAAATGATCTACTGCATATAGATTATATATGTTGCAGAACATTAACACTGTTTAATGATTTTGACTTTATATCTAAAAACACAGCCCAGGAAAGGAAGAAAATTTTTAAAAAACTGGAGTCTTTATATTATATATATGTGACATGGCTCTGTGTGAAACAAGTTTTAAAAAAAATGGGCAAGAATACTGATTAAGTTACCTGTAATCATTCCGATCATCGGCTTTTATTCCAGGCCAATCTCTCTTCAGATACTGACTAGCCAATTTCTGGATACCCTGTTAAAAAATGCAAATGTAATATAAATTAAATTATAAAATAAATATTGTGCTATAAAGGAACCTATTTTCCTTAAAATACACTACTTGCAAACCCCATCTTTCTATATGTAAATTTAATTCAGAAGTAAAGAACCAATGATAAATGTCAGAACACTTATAACTGGTTTCATTATTTTCAAAGTCTTCTTTTGTCCTCATTTTTAGGAAAAAGGTAAGTATAAAGATGAGAAAATTGAAACTTAATTGAAATGCTTTTCACTTCTTTTATGGCTGGTCAAACTATGTGACCAGCTATAAAAACAAACCACCCCTAGTATATCACAGGGAACACAGCTGTCCACCTCCAGAGCTCTGATGTCTCAGTTTGACATCTCAATTTCCAATCATTCCTCTGCTGCAGCATTTACTGCATTTCTGAATCCAAGGAGCCAAACTCACATACCAGAAAATCGTACAACACATTCAGTTTGGAGCAGACAGACAAATACTGGCTTGAAAAATTAATGCACAAACTCTGGTGCTATTCCATACTAGTAATTTTCAAGACAAGAATTCAAGGTTTTTTTTTTCTTCTTCTTCTTCTTTTTAAATAATACCATGGCAGAAATCACTTAAATTGAAAAAACTGGTTTCACAAAGAAATACCCAATTATTGTTATCCATACAAACATGAACCTAGACAAAACAGTATTCATTCATAAGTACAGTGGGTATCAGAATTTGAATAGAGAAGACAATTTCATTGGCAAGAGAGGTTAAATTACTCACTCTGAGTACAGAACATACTACTTATAGAAGGAAACATATGTGGTCCCCTAATATTGTGACAGGGCCCAATGTAATGGATCAGAAATTGTTAAGTTTGGGGTATTCATCTCCATACATGCAACTTTAAAAAGAACAAATAAAGTGCTGAGATGAAGAACAATCACATTAATTGGCTGCCGACTTTAAGCACAAATTGCCCAAGTAAAATCGATGGTGCACTCTATACATGGTACCTTTCTACTAAGGTCTGATGCCAAATCAATTTGGCTTAATTAAATCCACTGTTAAATGCTTCTGTTTACTATTTTTTTAATGAGCACAAACAAGAATAATAGAGAAGCTCCTTTGAATCTCAATTCCTTTTGAACTTGGCAATAGTTTGGTTTCACTGTTTTCAGGTCCTATGTATTCTGAAAACTAACAAACAACTGCATATCCACAACACTCACTTACAGGCCTTGAAGAGAATTTTTTTTCCACTTCTGTACCTTTTTCAAAGCACTATTTGTATGAAATATCTTCCCATCACTCCCATTCCTACTGGCTGAATTCTCATTGCTCCTCCTTTAAACTGATTTTTAAATTTCCTAACACAAAATATTCAAACATATATAAAGAAAAATGTAAAAAGTTTCATTGCCTGTTTGGTTTCATTTCATTAAAAGAGAACAGTATATCATTTTTTTCAGCATTTTTTAGCTTCAATTCTTTTTAAAAAAAACTATCCCTCGTGGCCTATTTGGGTATCCTAAGGTACGATTCTTAGAGGAAAGGCAAGATAAATATTTGACTGCCTAGTTTTGGTCTAAAAGTGAAGAATGAATTTTTAAACTAACATTATGAACTCACATGTTTTGAATAATAGATGTGTTTCAATCTATTGCAATCATTATTCTCTTGATGCTCCAAATGCTACATCGGTGGTCAGTGGGAGTTCCTCCAAGTTGGTGCCCACATTATGACTCCAACAGATTTAAATAATTCTGTTTTCTTTTACAGTTCCTATTCCAGATCTTCAGTAAGCTAGTTTTCCAAGGAATTCTGATTGCTTTCAGAGAGAAACCATATTCAGAGACCACATCTAGGTACTTCCTTATCCTTTTGGTCATACTTTGTTACCTTCCTCTAAGAGGGCTTTTCTAATCACATTGTATACAAAGTAGCTCACCCTTCACTCAGCTGCTCTCTCTCACACTACCCTACAGTATTCATAATCCTTATACATTGCTCATTGTTACCATCTGGTTTCAATATGTTTTGTCTATTTGCTGACTATAAGTTCCTTCAGGTATCAATCTTGTCATTTTTTTTAATCACTCTGTCTCCATAGCAAAGAGCCTAGTATTCAGTTGATATCAATAATGTTCCCTGACTGCATAAATAAATGCCACCTGCATCATTTCATTCCTAATGTATAATACTCAAACTCCTTTTGTGTTTTTGCCATTTGGATTTAGAAACATTTAGACCAGAATTTCTCTGGGTCCTTAATTTTCATACACTCAAAGTAAAAAAAAAAATTACCAGATTTCTAATTTTATGACCAGATGGTTTTAATACAATAAATAAGCTCCTTGATAAAATTACAGTCAAATTTGACCATCTTTATTATCAAAAGGGAACACACATGTAGATACCCAAGCTGTAAAAAAAGAATATATTTTATGAATATTCAAGTAAATTAAGATCCCTGAATTCAAAGAAATCATAATGTGTAGAGAAAGTAAGAAGCAGTCAATGTAAAATGGGAGGCAACAGATGGGTTACGGCCTTATAAGTGGCAGTAAGTGATACAAGTACCCAGGAGGAAAAAATTACCTGATATTTTCCTAACAAATTAATTTAAATAACATGATAGTGACTTTTTCAGTTTAATCACTGCTAAAGTGGCTGCAGAACACTTCATATAGAACATGGGATGTGACAGTAGCCTCAGACTATGAGGACTAAGAGGGCAGAATGGCAGCACTGTAAAGATATATAAAACAAACTCATTAACAAACATCTCAACACACTTATTTCTTGTAATTCCATGAGGCCCTGTTATAATAGAGAAATTTGCGGACACTTAGAATACACAATTTCTACTTGAAGTGTCAAAACTAGTTAAATCTGAATTAGAATCCCTAGTTACTATTTTAAATCTTCATCCTCAAAACCATTTTGAAGATTTTATATAATTCTTTAAAATTTTTTTGAAATTATTTCAACTTATCTCTTTTGTGCATTATGAGTTACAAAAGCAATTTCTAGAGCTCTAAACTACAATGTTGAACTGTATTAAACTGAATGGAGCCCTTCAGAGATGAGATGAGAGATTCATGAAATAGACAAACAGCGAGAGCTTCAGATGAAAGACTTTATTCAAGTTAGTTCACAGAAACAGGAATCATGACTCCTGTGTGTTCCATGCAGCTGTTCAAGATCTAATCTACATGGACGCTCAAGAAATACTCCATAGCCCTGATAGGAAAGGTCATAAATAACATTGCATGCTTCTGAAAGTATTCTATACTTAACTGGTCTACCTTTTACATCATGTTTAAGGCTTTATTTTATGTATAAAAGGTTTCTTTGTACAGAAAATAAAATCTACCATGAGTAAATGGCTAAGGAAGATAAACCTGTGGCTGGCAATTTTTTTAAAAGTGTTAGTTGTTTTTTTTTTTGTAATCTCTTCCTTAGGTCACAATAGTACTATCTAAAACTGGTGCATTAGACATACAATATTTATTTATATTTACATGAGTATCATTAAAATATAATACTGATTTGATTTCTAATACAGTTTACTCTGGAGCTGTGGCTTCCATAAAAATGTACTATCAATATACTCTTTGGAACACCCAATAACATCCCATTTCAACTTTTTAAAAAGCTATCAGTGTCTGATGTAAGACTTGCTTTGTTTCACCTCTCAATAACACTTGTTATATTGCTCTAACAAGTGAAGCAACACAAAGAAAGTCACTGTTCAATAGACACTGGGAAATGGACTGATGGCTTAACCTTTTGTCCATTTACCACAAAAAGCTGAGCAGAAGTGTGCTCTATGGCTCTCCCACAGGTTATTCTGTATCCATTTCTTCCCCCTCCAACATACAGAGAAAATAATATCTAAATTTTATAAGAATCTGACATCAGATGGCACTTCAAAATCATAAGAAGCTAAGTTACTTAATATACTATATATACCTTTTTTGTCATGAAATTCCCTATATTGCGTAAGTGATTTTTAAAAATTAAAGTCGACTGAATAAGTTGGATACTTCTCAAACTGATGTAAATTATACAGTGCCTTTACTATTCTAAAATTATTTTAATAGTAACAGAGAACTTAACACCCTTTCCTTAAGCAAAGTTTTGAAATATTTTTCATTGTTTTCTACAGCATATAATTGAAGTTAAGGTAAAAAAAAACCATTATTTTAAATTACATAATAAATTGCCTTTACATACTTTTCTATTCATTCCATGATAAAATGAGGTATTAATCTTGTTACATATTAAACACATTTACATATTTTAAGACTCTTCCTTTTATCAAAAATAAAGATGAATTGTGTTTAAATGTAATTATGTAAGAAAAAAATGGAGAAGGCAATGGCAACCCACTCCAATACTCTTGCCTGGAAAATTCCATGGACGGAGGAGCCTGGTAGGCTGCAGTCCATGGGACTGAGAAGAGTCAGACACGACTGAGCGACTTCCCTTTCACTTTTCACTCTCATGCACTGGAGAAGGAAATGGCAACCCACTCCAGTGTTCTTGCCTGGAGAATCCCAGGGAACGGGGAGCCTGGTGTGCTGCCGTCTATGGGGTCGCACAGAGTCGGGCACGACTGAAGCGACTAAGCAGCAGCAGCATGTAAGAAAAAAATGTAAGTTCTAATGACATATTAGGGGGCAGCAGAGGATGAGATGGTTAGACAGCATCACTAACTCAATGGACATGAGTCTGAGCAAACTCCAGTAGATAGTGAAGGACGGAAAGCCTGCCGTGCTGCAGTCCATGGAGTACAAAGAGTCAGACACGACTCAGCAACTGAAAAACAACAACGACATATTAAGTGATTTATTTGATTTTAGAACTGAACAGAATAAAAAAGAGAAAGAATTTAACACTCACTCATGATAGAAAAAACTCTCAAAAACTAGCAACAGAAGGAAACTTCCTTAACCTAATAAAAAGTATATACAAAAAGCCAACAGCTAATATACTTATAGTAGAAAATGAATGGTTCCCCTGTAAGACTGAGAATAAGGCAAAGATGTGCTCTCTCACCAGTCCTTTACAACACTGTACGTGTAGTCCCTGGTGGCTCAACCAGTAAAGAAACTGCCTGCAATGCAGGAGACCCAAGTTCAATCCCTGGGTTGGGAAGATCTCCTGGAGAAAGGAATGGCAACCCACTCCAGTATTCTTGCCTGAAGAATCCCATGGACAGAGGAGCCTAGCAGGCTACAGTCCCTGGGGTCACAAAGAGTCGGACAGGCCTGAGTGACTAACACTTTCACTTTCACGTGTAGTCCCACCTAGTATAAAAAGGCAAGAAAAGAAAGTTAAAAGAGATACAGAACAGACAGGAAAAAAATAAAACTACCTTTATTCAAAGAGGACATGATTGTCTATGCAGAAAACCCCAAATAATCTACAAAAAAGCCTCCTGGAACTAATAATTAAGTTTAGCAAGGTGGCAAGATACAAGGAAAACACATAAAACTCAACCGTTGTCCTGTGCACCTGTAATGAACAATCAGTATTTGAAACTTAAAAAAAAAATAGGATAGCATTGTTGGCAAAACGAAACATTCAGGTATAAATCTAACAAAATATGTGTAAGAACTGTAGAGGGAAAAGTCCAAAACACTGATGGAAAAAATCAGAAAATCCCATGTTAATGGATTAGAAGAGTTCACATTATTAAGATGTCAATTATTCTGAATTTCATTTATTCATTCATGGCAATCCAAATAAAAGTTTCAGAAAGCTAAATATCAAAAGACTTATTTTAAAATGTATATGGAAAGGTAAAGGTGCCAGAAATAGCCAAACAATTCTGAAAAATAAGAACAAAGTCAGAGGACTCACATTATGAATTCAATGTTAATTACAACACTATACTATAATGTTACAGTGTGGTATTGGCAAAAGAAAGGACACATAGATCAATGGAATAGAAAAGAGCCCAGAAATAGATCCATACAAACAAAGTAAACTGATTTTTCACAAAGCACAAAGACAATTAGATGAAGAAAGGATAGTCTGTATGAATAAATGGTTGGAACAACTGGATAATCAAATGCCAAAAAATGAACATAAACACATATCTCATAACTTACACAAAAATTAACTCAAAATAGTTCATAAACCTAAAGGTAAAGCACATGTACAAAATATGTAGGAGAACACAAACCTCTTTGACCTCTGGCAAAGAGGTTTTGCATGTAACATCAAAAGTAACACATGGAGGAAAAAATTAAAAATTGGACTTTATCACAATTAAACTTTCCTTTGGGAAAAACACTAGAAAAAAATACATGCAAATCACATATCTGATAAAGGACTGAGTCCAAAATATATACAGAGCCCTTAAAACTCAACAGTAAGGAAAAAAACAACCAAATTTTTTAAAAGAGCCAAAGATCTGAACACACACTTCATTAAGATGATATAATGATAATACATAAGCATATGAAAAATACTGAATATCACTTGTCATTATGAAAATGCAGATTAAAACAATGAGGTACTACTACATATCTATTAGAATAGTTCAAATCTAAAAAAAATACTACAATGTTAAATGTTAATGAGAATGCAGAGCCATAGGACATGCCTCTACTGGCGGAAATGTAAAATGGTACAACCACTCTGGGAAACAATTTGGAAACTTCCTATAAAATTAAACACTTCCCATACGACTCAGCAATAGCACTTCTAGGTAGTTTGCCAACTGATGAGAAAACTTATGTTCACACAAAACCCTGCACATGAAAGTTTCAAGCAGCTTTATTCATGAAAGTGGAAGCAGCCAAGACATCCCTCAATAGACAGACAAACTATGGTACATCATTACAACAGAGTACCATGCATTAATAAAAAGTAATTTAAAAATAAAAACTAATAAAAAATTTGTACAACTTGAATGAGTCTTTTTTTCTTTTTTAAATTAATTTATTTTTTACTGAAGGATAATTGCTTTATAGAATTTTGTTGTTTTCTGTCAAACTTCAACATTCATGTTGAAGTCTTTTCTTTTAAAAAAATTTTGGCTATGCTGTGTAACAGGCAGGGTCTTAGTTCTGCAGCCAGGGACTGAACCTGTATCCCCCACAGTGGAAGTGTAGAGGCTTGATCACTACATTGCCAGGGAAGTCGAGGATAAATCTTAAATGCATTTTGCCAAGGGGAAAAAGACAAATAAAAAAGCTATATATATACTTTGTGAAATAAAAGAAAATACGTGTTGGTCTTTGTCCCTGGTTCCTGGCATAGACCTCATAAAACTCTTGTAGATAGAGGTGCTGGGAGAATTTTGTCCTAACATTTAGCCTTTGAGCCCCAGTTCATGACACGGAGTTCCTAGGTCTCACTGATTTTCCTGGGTGATAGCAACGTCTTTTGTTCTATCGGGTGACTCATGGTGGGCTCCTGGAAAAGGACTGGTCACCAGAAAGACCAAGCCATATTCCTGGAATTTCCAGCCCCACTTCTTAATCTCTAGAGAGGAGAAAGGGGCCAGAATGGAGTTAATAATTGATCATACTCACATAATGAAGCATCCATAAACATCCCAATAGTATGGGGTTGAGAGTTCTCAGGTTGGTGAAAATGTATAAATGGTGGGAGAATGGCATATCCAGGGAAGGCAAGGAAGCCCTACACCCCTCCCCACATACACTTGCCCTATGCAACTCTGGCAGAGATGATGAGAGTTCAAAATGTGGTGGAGACACTGGAGATCGAACCAGACTGATGAAGATATTTAGCAGGGAAAATTGACATGATAATGGTTGGTAATGGTCTGCTTCCCTGGTGGCTCAGCAGTAAAGAATCTGCCTGCCAACACGAGTTTGATCCCTGGGGCGGGAAGATCACCTGGAAGAGGAAATGGCAACCAGCTCCAGTATTGTGTTGGGAAAATTCCATGGACAGAGGAGCCTGGGAGGCTACAGTCCATATATGGTTGCAAAGAATTGGACATGACTGAGTGAATGAGACAGAAAAACAAAAAAGCAAAATGGCTGTCTGAGGAGGCCTTACAAATAGCTGTGAAAAGAAGAGAAGCAAAAAGCAAAGGAGAAAAGGAGAGATAAACCCATCTGAATGCAGAGTTCCAAAGAATAGCAAGGAGACATAAGAAAACCTTCCTCAGTGATCAGTGCAAAATAGAGGAAAACAGTAGAATGGCAAAGACTAGAGATCTCTTCAAGAAAATTAAGAGATACCAAGGGAATATTTCATGTAAAGATGGGCTTAATAAAGGACTGAAATGGTATGGACCTAACAGAAGCAGAAGATATTAAGAAGAGGTGGCAAGAAGACACAGAAGAACTAGACAAAAAGATCTTCATGACCCAGATAGTCACAATGGTGTGATCACTCACCTAGAGCCAGACACCCTCTAATGTGGAAGTGGGCCTTAGGAAGCATCACTACCAACAAAGCTAGTGGAGGTGATGGAATTCCAGTTGAGCTATTTCAAATCTTAAAAGATGCTGCTATGAAAGTGCTGCACTCATTATGCCAGCAAATCTGGAAAACTCAGCAGTGGCCACTGGACTGGAAAAGGTCACTTGTCATTCCAATCCCAAAGAAAGGCAATGTCAAAGAATGCTCAAACTACAGCAAAACTGCACTCATCTCACACGCTAGCAAAGTAATGCTCAAAATTCTCCAAGCCAGGCTTCAGCAATATGTGAACCGTGGATTTACAGATGTTCAAGCTGGTTTTAGAAAAGGCAGAGGAACCAGAGATCAAATTGCCAACATCAGCTGGATCATCGAAAAGGCAAGAAAGTTCCAGAAAAACATCTATTTCTACTTTATTGACTATGCCAAAGCCTTTGACTATGGATCACAATAAACTGTGGACAATTCTGAAAGAGATGGGCATACCAGACCACCTGACCTGCCTCTTGAGAAACCTGTATGCAAGTCAGGAAGCAACAGTTAGAACTGGACATGGAACAACAGACTGGTTCCAAATAGGAAAAGGAGTACGTCAAGGCTGTGTATTGTCACCCTGCTTATTTAACTTATATGCAGAGTACATCATGAGAAACACTGGGTTGGAGGAAGCACAAGCTGGAATCAAGACTGCTGGGAGAAATATCAATAAACTCAGATATGCAGATGATACCACCTTTATGGCAGAAAGTAAAGGAAGAACTAAGGAGCCTCTTGATGAAAGTGAAAGAGGAGTGTGAAAAAGTTGGCTTAAAACTCAACATTCAAAAAACTAAGATCATGGCATCCGGTCCCACCACTTCATGGGAAATAGATGGGAAACAATGGAAACAGTGGCTGAATTTATTTTGGGGGGCTCCAATATCACCGCAGGTGGTGACCGCAGCCATGAAATTAAAAGACGCTTACTCCTTGGAAGAAAAGATATGACCAACCTAGACGGCATATTAAAAAGCAGAGACATTATTTTGCCAACAAAATTCCATCCAGTCAAGGCTCTGGTTTTTCTAGTAGTCATTTATGGATGTTAGAGTTGGACTATAAAGAAGATTTTAGGTTTATAGAAAACTAAGAAGAAAGTACAGAGTTCCCAAATCATCCCCTGCCTAATATTAAATCTTGTATTAGTGTAATACATTTGTTACAACTAATGAAACAATATACTGATACTTTATTAACTAAACTAGGATTGTGTTGTATAGTTCTATGAGTTTTGACAAACACACAATGTCTTGTGTCTACCACTGTATTATTATAATAATAATTTCACTGCTTTAAAACTTTGTTGTGTACCTCCTACTCATCCTCCCTTCATCCTCCTCCCTCTCCACCACTGGCAAACACTGATCTTTTTACCATCTCTAGTCTTGCCTTTTCCAGAATGTCATATTTGGAATAATATATAGCATTGTAGCCATTTCAGATCAGCTTCTTCCACTTTACAAGATGCAGTTAAGTGTCTGCTGTGTCTCTTAGTGGCCAGATAGCTCAGTTCCTTTTATCACTAACTATTTTGGATTTTAGCCAAATAGGTATGTAGTAGTGTCTCCCTGGCAATTCCCTAATGACTATGATGTTAAGCATCTTTCATATGCTTATCTTTCATATGCTTATCTTTCCTGTTGAAGTATCAGTTCAGGTATTTGACCTACTGTTTAATTGGGTCATCTATTTATTATTGAATTTTACGATGTATTTGTTTAATTTTGATTTGAGTCCTTTATCAGACGTATGTTTGCAGATACTTTCTTCTAGTCTTGTCTTCTCATTTTCTTAATAGTCTCTTTCTCAGAGAAGACATTTTTAATCTAACATTTGTATTTTCAACACTGAGTTTTATTAACCAAGGTAAAGGAATCTTTAGGCTTCAGGAAACAGATTAGTGAAAAAGGAAAAAACTAAAGCTCCAAGGTTACTTCTGATAACAGATCAAGTATGAAAATACGTACAGGTGGTATTTCACTCTAAAGTAGTGATCTGATTATGAAAAATTATATAGAATCTAACTTTTATGAATAATAAACATGGAACTCTGAACTGAACTCAACTCTGCATAAAATGAGAAAGTTTTATGCAAGTTGTTTCATAATTTGGCTTTTTTGAAAGTTTCAGTCACCATCATTTTCTCTTAAAATATGGGTAATCTGTAGATCTCATTTCTACAAAAATAACTTTTCATTCCTAATGCTTCTAACAATACCAGTAAGAGAATAATATTCACAAATTCAGAAATCTTTGTTAGAAAGCAACATGTTATCTTCTGCTGTTTTTGAATGGTCCTTTATAGGTTTATTATACAGCTATGTACAAATGCAATGAAGTAACAGAGAGTAAAAGCCACTAGACAGATTTGAGAGATGGGAAAAGCAGAGCCAGGGAAAGTTTCACAGAAAAAGTGATATTTGTTTCTGGTCTTATGCTTAGATCTTTGATCCATTTTGAGTTTATTTTTGTGTATGGTGTTAGAGAGTGTTGTAGTTTCATTCTTCTACAAGTGGCTGTCCAGTTTTCCCAGCACCACTTGTTAAAGAGGTTGTCTTTTCTCCATATAAAACTCCTAGAGGATAACATAGGCAAAACACTCTCTGACATAAACCAAAGCGGGATACTCTATGACCCACCTCCCAGAATATTGGAAATAAAAACACGAATAAACAAATGGGACCTAATTAAAATTAAAAGCTTCTGCACAACAAAGGAAACTATAAGCAAGGTGAAAAGACAGCCTTCAGAATGGGAGAAAATAATAGCCAATGAAGCAACGGACAAACTATTAATCTCAAAAATATACAAGCAACTCCTGCAGCTCCATTCTAGAAAAATAAACGACCCAATCAAAAAGTGGGCCAAAGAACTTAACAGACATTTCTCCAAAGAAGACATAAAAATGGCTAACAAACACATGAAAAGATGTTCAACATCACTCATTATCAGAGAAATGCAAATCAAAACCACAATGAGGTACCACTTTACACCAGTCAGAATGGCTGCCATCCAAAAATCTACAAGCAATAAATGCTGGAGAGGATGTGGAGAAAAGGGAACCCTCTTACACTGTTGGTGGGAATGCAAACTAGCACAGCCACTATGGAAAACAGTGTGGAGGTTCCTTAAAAAGCTGCAAATAGACCTGCCATATGACCCAGCAATCCCACTGCTGGGCATACACACCGAGGAAACCAGAATTGAAAGAGCCACGTGTACCCCAATGTTCATCGCTGCTTTGTTTACAATAGCCAGGACATGGAAGCAACCTAGATGCCCATCAACTGATGAATGGATAAGAAAGCTGTGGTACATATACACAATGGAATATTATTCAGCATTAAAAAAAAATTCATTTGAATCAGTTCTACTCAGGTGGACGGAACTGGAGCCCATTATCCAGAGTGAAGTAAGCCAAAAGGAAAAACAACAATACAGTACACTAACGCATATATATGGAATTTAGAAAAATGGCAGCAAGAACCCTGCATGCGAGACAGCAAAAGGAACGCAGACATATAGAACAGACTCATGAACTCTGTGGATGAGGGCAAGGGTGGGATGATATGGGAGAATGGCATTGAAACATGTTAATTGTCATATGTGTAATCAATCACCAGCCCAGGATTGATGCTGGGGGCTGGTGCACCGAGATTTCCCAGGGGGAGGGAATCGGGAGGGAGGAGGGAGGGGGGTTCTGGAAGGGGAGCATATGTAAACCCATGGCGATTTCATGTCATTATATGAAACCAATAAAAAAATAAGTTAAAAAAAAGTGATATTTGAGCTGGGCCTTAAAGGAAGAAGTATGAAAGAAAGGGGAAACAATGTTCATAAACAAATGTGTCAAGTATAATAATGGGAAGGAACTGGGAAGTCAGATAACACTGGGTTTAAATCTTGGTCCATTACTCTCTAGTAGTACAAAGCAGAAACAAGTCCTTTCTCCTTCCTTATGTGTAAAATGGAGGTAAACTCATGACTTACAGGGCATGTAAAGTTTAAGCAAAGCTATTTTAATAAGCATTCAATAAGTCTTAAATATCCCACTGAAATTTAAAGAAGGGAGTAATCATCAGATCTTTATTTCAAAATGATGATCGATGATGCTGATGTGGAAGCTTCATTATAAAGAGAAAGATGGGTGATCCAATCAGGAAGTTACTATGTGCTCTAAGCAGTGCAAGGAGAAAAGAAATGCTCCAAAGCAAAACTGTAGCCTGGGAACTAGCACATGTTATAAGGGGAAGAGCCTGAAATCAACTCAAATTGTTAAGTAGTTAGAATAGGAAAAAGAAGTACAGAGTGGTGGTGGCTAAAAGACAAAGAAGGGAAAAGCACATGAAAATAGAACAAAGAAGGTCTGAGGACTGGAGCGAGGACCTCAGGTAAAACTGCCCTCTTGGCTAGCCCAATATACAGAGGGCAGGCCCAGGGGGGAGGAGAAAAAACATATAAAAAGCGAAGACAAAACTGGGCCAGGTGCTTCTCTTCTCTTTACGTCTTTTGGGTCGGCCCACCCTCATGCCTTGAGGATGTATTCGCCTTTGCTTTCTAAATAAAACTGAGCTGTAACACTCATCCAACCAAGGAAATTACACGTGGCTGTGTAACACTGATTTGTCGTCACTTCAAATTTTTGTTGTGATGAGACAGAACCAAGGAAATTACATGCTCCCCCAAGATCTATGGTGCCGTGACTCGGATTTAACCCGGCTGAAGTGGAGGCCAAGCACAGCAGAAGCCCAACTTGGTGAAAGCTCCCATGGTGGAGGCGGACTGCAAAGAAAACCCAGTGCAGGGGAAGTGATGAGAAGCCCAGTATGCTGGAAACTGGATAGCAAAAACAAACGCGACAGAAAGCTCAGGTGGCTCAGTCTCAAATTCCAGAAGACCTCCAGTTAAGGTAGGAGATCCTCACTCCTATGGCTGGAAGGACATATGGCTAACAAAATCTTAATTCCTTTACACTCTCTTGATTGTAAACTATTTCTTTACAATTGTTTCTTGTTTCCTTGAAACCCCCGCCAACAGGTGAGTGGCAGTGGGTGCAACTGAGGGACTCTGGCAGGGGCTACTCCTCAGTGTGTCCCAAAAGCTCCACTATCTGCTTGGGCCCCAATAGCTGTGGCACAAGTGGTGGTGGTGGGGGTGGGTGATTCTTCTGTCCTTAATCTTCTTTGTGCCAAAGATCAGGCCAATGCAAACTGTGAGCACAGGTCAGGTATTAAGCAGATTTTCCAGCAGGTTATGATGGGTATTCCTCAGTATGTTTTTCCCACTTTTTCCTCCTGTTCCTCAGCTCCTCTTTCCATCTTATAGCACTGCTTATGAAGTACTGGGCAAGTCATCATCTTTCCATTTCTGAAAGTTGTGCTTGAAACCGTTTACCTAAGATTGGGACTCAACTCCACATGGCAGGGACTCTGTGCTATGCTTAGTCAATCAAGTCGTATCCGGTTGGGACTTGAGCCCGGCCAAAACCCACAGTGCCTGGTTTTAGGACCCAATGAACCTCAGGCTCTGATGTCTCATTGCAAAAATTCAGTGAGAGACACAGGGATAAGTAAGAGGTGGATTTGTTAGGATTCAGAGAGAAGCACACTCCACAGGGTGTGGGCCATCACAGAGGGCAAGGGCGCTGGCTAGGGAATGTGATGTGGTTAGTTTTTATGAGCTGGGTGATTTCATATGCTAATGAGCGGGAGGATCATTCCAACAATTGGGGAACCACCCACTCCTCAGTCTTTTGACAGTGCCTTCGAACTGTCCTGGCACCTCTGGGTATATCATTTAGCTTGCAGACTGGGGATCAAGGTTTAGTTGAATTTGACTTGTCATCTTGGACCCATTTGATTTTAATCAGTTTACGTTATGCCCTTGGGCTATGTCATTGTTTCAAAAGTTGTGCCCTGATCCCTTCCCTCCTGTTTCATGCTCTTTTCCTGAGCCCCATCTGGGCCCACAAAGTTGCCTCTACAATCTTCTGGAGGGACAATCAGAAAACAGCTGGCCCTGGAGAGAGAAATACTGTATAATATCCAAGCCCTCTAGATAGTCAGGCCTTCATCTTCCATGTTTCCTACAACATGTTCAACAACAGCATCTCTCAGTGTATGCACTAGGGTGGGTAACAGACATACAATGCCTATTGGAAGTCCATCTGTTGGTGGCATCCCTTCAAGGGCAACTGGGCTTCCAGGGATAATGTTTGCCACTTTGGGAGTTAGCCCTGAAGGCCGTTTGGGCCCAAATCGTTTCCACACTTCTAAAGTTACAAACATATCCCTGGACCAAATCTCCACTCCACTTTTATGGAATATCTGGTCTGTTGCCTCTTACCAATTTGTTCTTAAGCCACTTATTAACTCTACAGTCAGGACCCTGCCCCCTTGTAGGTGACATTGGTCCACCCCACTTATTATTAAAATACTCTTAATGCCCCTAACAGGACCAGATAACCCACTCCTTTGTCATTACATCTGCTATTACCTAAAGTGGGTCTATGACAATAAAATTGTTCACCATTGGAAACACCTTAAACTGCCCTTATGGAGGACTAGGGGAGGAAAGCAATGACTTACATTCCCTCAGAGCAATAATAAGGCTTATGACTGTTTCACCAGGTTCCCAGTCTCAGGACACAGGCTTGAATTACTTTATATCATAGTATCTATTGCCATCCACAATGGACAAAACAGCAATCAGTTGAGATTACAACCCCTTAATTCTACCCAGCACTGGTCACGCTGGAGACTTTGGGGATACCCAACTCTAGTCCAGGGGTCTCAGGAGGTAGACCTGCCTTGACCTGCTTAGGGATCTTGTCCTCGGAAGAATGTCATGCCTCAACTTGCTCAGGCATCTGCCAGTCCAGGGGTCCCAGGAGGTCGACACGCCTCAACCTGCCCAGGGACCAATTCTCAGGAGGCCAATATGCCTTGACTTGCCCGGGTATTTGATCTCTAGGAGGCTGTCACACCTCAACCTGTCTGGGAATCTGCACTGTGACCCAGGGACGCCGGACCCTCAGGTTGTAACAGTACTGGGTAGGATAAGCTTCAGAAAGACTCATCCCTAAAGAAGTCCACCCATGGAAACAGAAGGAAACCTATTAGCTATGGGACTGTGCCCAGTCTCAACAATAACTCAGGAGCCCAACAAGAACCCCATTTCCTTTCTGGAAAGGCTAAAAGAGGCCCTCCAAAAGTTTACTAACCTGGACTTAAAACTCTTACAAGGAACAGGTGATTTTAAAGGACAGATTCTTGTCCCAGTGTGCATCAGACGTCAGGACAAAGTTACAACAGCTACAGCAGCAGGACACTGCTGCCTCTTTAGATGAGATGGTCCATACAGCTACCAAAACCTTTTTTAACAGAGAACAGGAGAAGGAGGCTAAAGTCCAGGTAAGGGAGAAAAGAAAAGAGACAAGGCATGCCCAGATGCTGGCTGCCCTCCAGGGAAGCCCTATGGCAAACTCCGAGTCTTCAAAGGACAAGGCTTGAGGCAAATGCCTAATCTGTAGACAGGCGGGACACTGAACCAAAGAGTGTCCAAACCATGACAAGTTTCCTAAAACAGCTTGCTACCAATGCTATCAATTGGGACAGTGGGTGGCACTCTGCCCTTATGACCCAAGAGCCTCAAGATCAAGTGCCAAGCCTTCCCTCACGGTGGTTCAACAGGACTAAAGCAGCCCACTCCAGCCAGCCTGCCTACCACAGATAACCATCACAGGGCTGGAGCCAAGGGTGCAATCGGATGTGGCAAGTAGGTCCAAGAATTTCTTGGTTGACACAGGGGCTACCTACTCTATCCTGACCTCTTGTTCCAGAGCCTTCTCCCCCCAGACCTGTACCATTTTGGTTGCTACAGGAAAAACAATTACAAAAATATTCACCTGAGCACTTCCTTGTTGCTGGGATGGACAAATATTTTCCCACCAGTTTCTGGTGGTCCTTGAGTGTCCCACTCCCTTATTGGGAAGAGATCTTTCCTTGCCTTTGAAATCTTGCAGCTACTGCAGTCCTGATAAAAAGTGCTTTAAAACTCTCTCTTGGGGGCACACTATTTTTACCAGCCACCAAGTGAAACAACTCCTGAATGGGAGAGGCCATTTATGGATGTCTGATCAAAGGATCTTCAGAAATCAAGTACTGCTGATGGAAAATCCAGGCCTGACTATATCCCCTTGTGAGGTTCTTACCCAGCTACCCTCCTGCCTATCCTCAAGGGCTCTCTCCCCTTTCACTCTTGCCTAGAAATTTTGGACCACTGGACAAAACCCCAAGAGGGATTGTAAGAAGATCCTCAGATCAATCTTGAGGAAATCTAGTACACTGATGGAAGCAGCTTTGTCTTGGATGGAAAAAGAAAAGCTGCATATGCAGTAGTCTCCAATTTTGAGACCATAAAGGCTAAACCTTTGCCACCTGGTACTTTAGCCCAATTAGCTAAGCTAATGGCCCTGTCTCAAGCTTTAGAGCTGGGAAAAGGAAAAAGGGTAGCCATTTACACTGACTCCAAGTATGCCTTTCTGGTGCTAACGAACATGCTGCTATTTGGAAAGAAAGAGGCCACTGGACCATCCAAGGGTCCCCAGTCAAATATGGTGACCAAATCCTTAGGCTCTTAGAGGCAGTACATCTGCCCACTGAGGTTTCAGTTCCCACTGTAAAGGACACCAAAAAGGGAGCACAGAAGTGGCACAAGGGAACCAAGCAGCTGATCAGACAGCTAAGAGAGCAGCATCACAGAACACTGACCTAATAGGGGTTGGTACCTTAGTTCCATAAACTAATTTGCCAGAAACTCCTTCATATACTGAAGGTGAGACTCTTAAGGCTAAGAGTAAGGGCTTTCAAGATCATATGGGGTGGTTCCAAAAGGAGGGACTCCTTTTTCTGCCTGGGAACCTCCAATGGAAGTTAGTTAACTCCATACATCCTACCACTCATTTAGGGGAAAAGGCCCTCCAAAGATTACTAGAAAGGTCCTTCAGACAAACAGGCCTCCAAACAACTATAAGGCAAGTGGTTTCCTCTTGTCCCACTTGCTAACTAAACAAATCCAAAGGAGCTCGAAGACCTCAGCTGTCCCAGCCCTTCCAACGACACGGGGCCTACCCAGGAGAGGACTGGCAGATGGACTTGACCCAGATGCCAGTTTCTCAAGGGTATACTATTAATCATGATAGATTCATTCACAGGATGAACTGAAGGCTTTCCCACCCAGACTGAGAAGGTTAAGGGAGTGCTAAAAAAAACTGCTCCACGAAATTATTCTGAGATTTGGTCTGCCCAGGTCATTACAAAGTGACAACAGGACATCATTTATTTCTAAGGTCACCCAAGGGGTCTCCAAAGCATTGGGTATTACTTATTATCTCCACTGTGCCTGGAGGCCTCAATCTTCAGGAAAAGTAGAAAGAGCCAACCAAATCTTAAAATCGGCGATAAAAAAGATAATGCAGGAGACCTCCCTGGGATAGAAGGAGGCTTTACCAATAGCTTTCCTCCACATCTGTATTGCCCCTAAGGAACAGGTTGGTCTTAGTCCTTAAGAGATGCTAAATGGGAGACCTTTTGTTTATGTCAATGACCTCTTCCTAGATCCAGAGTTTCAGACCCTCCAGTCTTATACCATGGCCACTGGGGCAATTCCAACAAGGTATATGCTTGGGGGTGTCAACCAGGACCCACAAGATTCTAAAGCGCTACCACTATATGCTCCAGGGACTCGAGTCCTAATTAAAAGTCTGGAAAGATGGGTCTCCAAAGGCTCAACTCCAGGCAACATGGAAGGGCCCCTACCCTGTAATACTTTCTACCCCCACAGCAGTCAAGGTACCAGGACATGACTTCTGGATTCACTACTCACTAGTCAAGCCATGGAAGAAAACAGAAGAGGACACTCAATACACCTGTGAGCTCCTGGGAGCTCTCAGATACCTATTTAGGACTACAAATGAGTGTCATTCTAATGAACACCCTCAAAACTAAGTTTCGGGGCATAAGATTTCTCAGGATAGTTCTAAAGAGCCAACACTGCTTGACAGGGTTTGTACTCCAGAATAGACAGGAGATAGATCTCCTGATTTCTGAACAAGGAGGGACTTGAGTCATCTTGAATGAGACTTGTCGTTTCTGGGTAAATACCTCCAGCTAAGTTAAGGTCTCACAGTCCTCAAGAAAAACATTCAGACCTTACAGGATTTCAAAGAACGAGCTGGAGAGTTCTCAGGGTGGCTACAATCTCTCTTTGGGGAATCCTCCTGGCGATGGGAAATCTGGAGTTGACTAATGCCCCTACTAGTCCCTGTCATCACCATATTGATGCTGCTTACGACTGTTGCATACATTATCAATTGTCTAACCCATTATGTCTCTGTCCAAGTCAACAAGCTACAATATGCAGTGCCAGTTCAACAAGAACATATAAAACTACAGCCAACCACAGAAAATATCACTCACCCTTTGATGGACACTGCTATAAGGACTCTGAGACCTGAGACTAGCAAGAAGGGGAGGCCCAATGCCCCTCACCGTTCCAGATCAGCAGGAAGTGGCCAGAGAGACCTTGACACCACTATTCCCAAAGAATGGGGCCTCCTATCTCTTAAGGAGGTAAAGGTAGGTAGTTAGAGTATGAAAAAGAAGTCCAGAATGGTAGGCTAAAAGACAAAGAAGGGAAAAGCCCATGAAAATAGAACAAAGGAAGGTTGGAGGACCTGAGTGAGGACCTCAGATGAAACAAACAGCACTCCTGGCTAGCCCAATTTACATAGGGCAGGCCCAGGAGGAGGAGAAAACCCATATAAAAAGAGGAGCCAAAATTGAGCCCCTCTCTTCTTTTGGGTCAGCCCACCCTCATGCCTCGAGGATGTATTTTCCTTTGCTTGCCAAATAAAACTGAGCTGTAATAGAGCTATAACACTGTTCCCCCCTCCACCCCCACCCCTGCCCCATTTCAAATCTTTCCTGCAGTTAGATGGAACCAAGGAAATTACACATTCCCCTGACAGTCCAGCAATTCCATTTCTGGGTATATATTCAAAAGAATTAAAGGATGGACTCAAATAGATATTTATACATCCATATTCATAGCCTTCCCATCTGCCTGCCAATGTGGAAGACGCTAGAGATCTGAGTTCAATCGCTAGATCTGGAAGATCCCCTAGAGGTAGAAATGGCAACCCACTCCAGTATTCTCCCCTAAAAAATTCCATGGACAGAGGAGCCTGACATGCTACAATCTATGGGTCGAAAGACTTGGATACGATTGGACACACACACATATTCATAGCAGCATTATTCATAATAACCAAAAGATGTAAGCAACCCAAGCATCCACCAGTGGATAAACAAACTGTGGTGTATACAAACAATTACATATTATTCATTTGTAAAAACGAAAGAAATTCTGACGCACACCTACCATATGAATAAGCCTTGAGGACATCATGTTAAATGAAAGAAGGCAGACAAAGAAAGAAAAATACTATATAGATTCCACTTAAATGAGGTAGATTCATCAGACAGAAAATAAAACAGTGGTTTTCAGGGGCTGGAGGGAGGTGAGAATAGACGCTTACTTACTAATTCAATGGATATAAAGCTTTAGTTTGACAGGATGAAAAAATTCTGGAGATTGTACAACAATGTATACTTAAAAATACTAAACTGCATACTTAAAATGGTTAAGATGATCAATTCTATGTGTATTTTAACACAGTGGAAAATAACTGTAAAAAATTTTGAAATTAAAAAAAAAAAATCACACACAAACTAAGGAGAGAATCTGAGCTTTTCTTTCCATAAAGCATGAAGTCAGTCTTTGATACAATTTCATGTACTGTTGTTGTTCAGCCACTAAGTTGTATCCGACTTTTTGCTACCCCATTGACTGCAGCACCTCAGGCTCCCTGTCCTTCATTATCTCCCGGAGTTTCTCAAACTCATGTTCATTGAATCAGTGATGCTATCTAACCAACTCATCCGCTGCAGCCTCCTTCTCCTCCTGCCCTCAATCTTTCCTAGCATGAGGGTCTTTTCCGAGGGTCTTTTCCAAGGCTCTGCGCATCAGGTGGCCAAAGTATAAGAGCTTCAGCTTCAGTCCTTCAAGTGAATATTCAGGACTGATTTCCTTTAGGATTGACTGGTTTGATCTCCTTGCTGTCCAAAGGACTCTCAAGAGCTTCTCCAGTGCTACAATTCAAAAGCATCAATTCTTTGGTGCTCAGTCTTCTTTATAATCTAACTCTCACATCTGACTGAACATGACTGCTGGAAAAACCATAGCTTTGACTATATGGACTTATGTTGGCAAAGTGATATTTCTGCTTTTTAATATGCTATATAGCTTTGTCATAGCTTTCCTTCCAACGAGCAAGCATCTTTTAATATCATGGCTGCAGTCACCATCTGCAGTGATTTTGGAGCCCAAGAAGATAAAATCTGTCACTGTTTTCCACTTTCTCCCTTTCTATCTGCCATGGAGTGATGGGACGAGATGCCATGATTTTAGTTTTTGGAAAGTTGAATTTTAAGCCTGCTTTTTGACTCTCCTCTCTCACCCTCATCAAGAGGCTTTTTAAATTCCTCTTCATGTATGAAAGTAAAAGTGTTAGCTGCTCAGTCATGTCCAACTCTTTGCAACCCCACTGACTATAGCCTGCAAGATTCCTCTGTCCATGGAATTCTCCAGGCAAGAATACTAGAGAGGGTTGCCATTCCCTTTTCCAGGGGATCATACCAACCCAGAGATCAAACCCAGGTCTCAAATCCAGGTCTCCTACACTGCAAGCAGATTCTTTACCAGGGAAGCCCCTGGATGGCAGGTACCAAAGTATTCTCCAATACAGTTGCTTCCTCCAATCAAGGATAGCAACACATCACTCTCTCTCACACATAAACACACACAAATATATACAAAGGGAAGGCAGAAGTTTGATAAGAGGTATGTTAAAGGGAAGATTTTCTTTGTTAATTTAAAAATGGAAGAAAAACATAGACGGAGAGAAGCCAGTGTTAACAGGGACTGAAAAACAAGACAAAACAGACATTATTGAGGAAGCCATGGCAACTCATTCCGGTATTCATGCCTGGAGAATCCCTATGTAGAGAGGAACCTGGTGGGCGACAGTCCATGGGGTCACAAAGAGTTGGACATAACTGAGTGACTAAGCACAGCACATAAAAATAAGGTTAACATACCTGGAAAGGGTTAGGGTCAAGATGAAAGGTTGATTAGAAAGATGAACACTGTTTCAAATAACGAAGGGAAGATAATGAGTATCCAGATAAATGTAAAAAAAGAGGAAGGTTACAAAATTAAAATAGTTTACCTTTTTAATTATCATGAGACTTTTCGAAATGAACTAGTACAATTTAGAGATCCCAAAGTTATTTCAATTGAATAATCTATCATTAAAAAAGCATATGTATAGTTTTAAATAATAACCCCAATGCTTTGTATTTAAGTATTATATTGATTAGAAAGCATAACAAAAACACAACTTTAAAGGGATGAGATAAATATTCAATAGTTAACTGTGCAATTTGACAGGCTCATATGTTATATGCCAATAACCACTATTTCAAGTTTAAAGCTCCTCATAACAGTGGTTCAAGAAAATTAGAGATACCAAGGGAATATATCATGCAAAAATGGACACAATGACAGAAACGGCAAGGACCAAACAGAAGCAGAAGAGATTAAGGAGAGGTGGCAAGAATACACAGAAGAATTATACAAAAAAGGTCTTAATGACCCAGATAACCACAGTGGTGTGGTCCCTCACCTAGAGCCAGACATCCTGAAATATGAAGTCAAGTGGGCCTTAGGAAGCATTACTACAAACAAAGCTAGTGGAGGTGATGGAATTCCAAATGAGCTATTCAACTTCTAAAAGATGATGCTGTTGAAGTGCTACACTCAATATTCCAGCAAATCTGGAAAACTCAGCAGCGGCCACAGGACTGGAAAAGGTCAGTTTTCATTCCAATCCCAAAGAAGGGCAATACCAAAGAATGTTCAAACTACCATACAATTGGGCTCATTTCACATGCTAGCAAGGTAATGTTCAAAAACCTTCAAGTGAGGTTTCAACAGTACATGAATAGAGAACTTCCAGATGTACAAGTTGGATTTAGAAAAGGCAGAGGAACCAAAGATCAAACTGCCAACACTCACTGAACCACATAAAAAAATAAGAGAATTTCAGAAAAACATTCACTTCTGCTTCACTGATTACACTAAATCCTTTGACAGTGTGTGGATAACAACAAACTGGAAAATTCTTAAAGAGATGCAAATACCAGACCGGTCACCTTATCTGCCTCCTGAGAAACTTGTATACAGGTCAAGGAGCAACAGTTAGAACTGCACATGGAACAACAGACTGGTTCCTAATTGGGAAAGGGGTACATCAAGGCTATCTATTGTCACCCTGCTTATTTAACTTATATACAGAGTGTATCATGTGAAATGCTGAGATGGATGAAACACAAGCTGGAATCAAGATTGCCAGGAGAAATATCAATAACCTTAGATATGCCAATGATACCACCCTAATGGCAGAAAGCACACAGGAACTAAAGAGCCTTTCGATGGTGAAAGAGCAGAGTAAAAAACTGTCTTAAAACTCAATATTCAAAAAACTAAGATCATGGCATCCAGTCCCATCACTTCATAGCAAATAGACGGGGGAAAAATGGCAACAGTGATAGACTTTATTTTCTTGGGCTCCAAAATCACTGGGGATGGTGATTGCAGCCACGAAATTAAAAGATGCTTGCTCCTTGGAAGGAAAGCTATGATGAACATAGCATATTAAAAAGCAGAGACATCACTTTGTCAACACAAGTCTGTACAGTCAAAGCTATGGCTTTTCCAGTAGTGATGTACAGATGTGAGAGTGAAGGCTGAATGTTAAAGAATTCATGTTTTTGAACTGTGGTGCTGGAGAAGACTCCTGAGAGTCCCTTGGACTGCAAGGAGATCAAACCAGTCAATACTAAAGTAAATCAACCCTGAATATTCACTGAAAGGACTGATGTTGAAGCTGAAGCTCCAATATTTTGTCCACCTAATTGAAGAATCAACTCACTGGAAAAGACCGTGATGTTGGGCAAGACTGAGGGTAGGAAGAGAGGGGAGCAACAGAGGAGGAGATGGTTGGAGGGCATCACTGAATGAATAGTAGCTTGGGCAAACTCTGGGAGATAGTAAAGGAGAGAGAAGCCTGGCATGCTGCAGTCCATGAGGTCGCAAAGAGTCAGACATGACTTAGTGACTGAACAACCATAAAAGTGGCTATAAATCCATTATTAACTGGTCTTCTCTGTAACTACAATTTATCTTTGGCTTGCTTTTTTCCAGTCTATGTGGGCTATCATCACTTTAACATTATACTTAAGCTGATAAAGAGTTTTTAAAAAGAATGTTATCTCTGCTTTTTTCTTGGTGTTAGCTTGTTCTTGCATTATAAGAATTATCTTCAATGACTTTTCACATATTTTATAGCTATTTAAGATACATGATATTTTAAAGCTATTTATACAGTTTGTGAGAGAGTTTAATTTAAATTAGAGAATATCACCAATAAATCCAATTAGATGAAAGTGCTATACGATGCAACAAAGGCAAACAAACAATGCGGGCTTTGTAAAAATCCCTTATTGTATATATAATCATCTTGTACATCCCTAACAGTATGAACAATCAATCTGTTCCACAGACCACTGATTTAGATTATGGGCTTTAATCTCAGGCTTGACATGAAATATACATGGGAACCTGGACAAATTACTTGATCTCAGTTTCAATTTCATCATCTGTAAAATTAGGTAAGTGAATACATACTCAATAGGTGAATGACTAACCAAACTGCAGCATAGTGAAGTTGCTCAGTTGTGTCCGACCCTTTGTGACCCCACGGACTGTAGCCTGCCAGGCTCCTCTGTCCATGGGATTTTCCAGGCAAGAATACTGGAGTGGGTTGCCATTTTCTTCTCCAGGGGATCTTCCCAACCCAGGGATTGAATCTGGGTCTCTTGCACTGCAGGCAGACTCTTTACCCTCTGAGCCACCAGAGAAACCAAACTGCAGCATATCCATGGAATATTAATGAGCATTCAAAGGAAATGAGCTCTCAAGTAAGAAAAAACACAGAGGAACCTTAATTAGATATCATGATGGGAAAGAAGGCAAGCTGAAAGGCCATATTCTATGTGATTTCAACCATATGACATTCTAGAAAAAGAAAAACTATGGAACAGTAAAAAGATCAGAGGTTTCCACAGGTTAGGAGGGATAAAAGGGAAACAGGTGGGGCACAGATGATTTTTAGCTCATTGAAATTATTTTATGTGATAGTATAATGCTGGATACATGTCACCAAACATTTATCAAAAGCCATAGACTGTATAACATGAAGAGTTAACCCTAATGTAAACTACGGACTTTAGGCGATGATAATGGTAATGAAGGTTCTCGGGCTGTAACAAATGTACCATTCTGGTGTAGAATGTTGATAGTCGGGGGAAGTCACACGACTACATGCTCTGTGCATGTGCAGGGGCAGAGAGTACGTGGGAATTCTAAACTTACTGCTCAAAATTACTGGAAACCTAAAACTCCTAAAAATTAAAGCCTATTAAAAAATAAGAATACCATCTACCTCAATAAATAGATTATTGCATTAATTAAACGAAACAGCACACTAAACAAGTACCTGATGTGTATACTACAGGTATTTAATAATGTCTCTTAGTGGTATTCAATCTTTAATTCATTCAATAAATATTTAATGAGAACTAAGAGAAGTGACTGACACAACCACATAAATTTTGTCCTCAAATAACTCTGGCATGTAATTTTTTTAAAAAACTGTTTACTAAGTCACTGATTGCTTCTTTGGTTTTTAGACTTCCCTTACATGGTATGATTATAGGGTCAGTCAATTACAGGTTAATTTTAACATAAAAATTTAACTCAGTTGGTTATTATGTACAAGAAATATCAACATTATGTCACATGTAAGTTTAAAAAACAAACAAAAATTTCCCATCATAGGCTGAATATAGATGAAAATAAGTCAAAACAGCAATGTATGCATTAGTAGGACAGACTTCCTAAATGAGTTATAGGACTCATTATCAAGGAAACTGAATGAAGTACGACTGGTTAGCATTTCAAGACCTTAGATATTTCTTCTTCTTTTGCTGACTTCAAATGTTTAATTAACTATTCCACACAAGTGAAATGGAGTCGTACAAAACATTAGACAATACTTAATTTATAATTTATAGAAGAATGAATACAAATCATTTTGAAGTTTCCTTTTAAATTCTCACATCCCTAATTAATATTCATGAGGATAATTTCACAAAGGCAGTTACAAAACTATGCCAGAGGGGGCATGGAAATATATAGTTGTGCCAGTGGAAGAGACAGGAAATTTCTCTCTCCCCCAAATGGAAGAATTAAGTTCAACACAAACATTTCCTAATGGTTTCATAATATTTTAATCAAATTATTCATCACTCAGAAATAACACTATAAAGAAATAGATAATAATGTTGCACAAAGGCCAAGTTCTGGACAGGTGGCCAGTCTGCAGCTCCGTGTCAGCAGTCCAAACCCACCCACAATAGCCCTAAAGACGATTATGCAAATGCCAGCCAACCCAACTATTTTCCCAGGAACAGGAGAAGGGCTCCTAGTAGAAGCTATAATTGTTCTGCAGTCATGTGGAAAAACAAGCAGGTTTTTTTTGGGGGGGTGTAGGCAAAGTGCTTTCATTAAGGCCAGCACCACAATATGTGCGAGATCTAAAAACACACATACACAAACACATGTCAAGAAAAGACATGAAAGAGTCCTGAGTGCATATTACCAAGTGAAAGACGCCAATGTGAAAAGGCTATATACTGTATGTATTCGGGGGCAGGAGTGGCAATCGGAAGGGTTGTGTATGTGTGTTTGTGTTTGATGTCTATTTCTCAGATGGCATACACAGCTTATTCCAGCCTCTTCCTTAAGCTCTCCTTGCTGCATAGCTCTGCTCTGCTTTCTTATTAAACCAAGT
Source organism: Antilocapra americana (assembly GCA_007570785.1). Taxonomy (NCBI): domain Eukaryota; kingdom Metazoa; phylum Chordata; class Mammalia; order Artiodactyla; family Antilocapridae; genus Antilocapra; species Antilocapra americana. The sequence continues at coordinate 2,307,754 of ML663009.1, read as the reverse complement.
CTCCTCTATTGGTTATACCTTCATTTATCAATAAGAAATATACAGAAATGGATTAACTTTTGACCACCACATCTATAGGCATAAGATAAATGTTGTCTGGCAAAGTGGAAATAGGAACTATTCTTATTCTATATACTTATAAACAGAGTGCCTAAAGAACTATGGACAGGTTTGTGACATTTTACAGGAGGCAGTGATCAAGACTGTCCTCAAGAAAAAGAAATGTAAAAAGGCAAAATGGCTGTCTGAGGAGGCCTTACAAATAGCTGAGAAAAGAAAAGAAGGTGAAGGTAAAGGAGAAAAAAAAAAGATATACCCATCTGAATGCAGAGTTCCAAAGAACAGCAAGGAGAGATAAGAAAGCCTTTCTCAGTAATCACATAAAGAAATAGAGGAAAACAATAGAATGGGAAAGACTAGAGATCTCATCAAGAAATGAGACATACCAAGGAAATATAACATGCAAAGATAGACACAATAAAGGACAGAAATGGTATGGACCTAATAGAAGCAGAAGATATTAAGAACAAGTGGCAAGAATACACAGAAGAACTATACAAAAAATATTTTAATGACCCAGATAACCACAAGGTGTGATCACTCACCTAGAGCCAGACATCCAGGAATGTGAAGTCAAGTGCGCCTTAGGAAGCATCACTACCAACAAAGCTAGTGGAGGTGATGGGATTCCATTTGAGCTATTTCAAATCTTAAAAGATGATGCTGTGAAAGTGTTGCACTCAGTATGCTAGCAAATCTGGAAAACTCAGCAGTGGCCACAGGACCGGAAAAGGACAGCTTTCATTACAATCCCAAAGAAAGGCAATGCCAAACAATGCTCAAACTATAGCACAGTTGCACTCATTTCACACACTAGCAAAGCAATACTCAAAATTCACCAAATGAGGTTTTAACAGTACAAGAACTTCCAGATGTTCAAGTTGGATTTAGAAAAGGCAGAGGAACCAGAAATCAAACTGTCAACTTCCATTGAATCATAGAAAAAGCAAGGAAGTTCCAGAAAAAAAAAACTACTTCTGCTTTATTGATTAATGTCAAAGCCTTTGACTGTGTGGATCATAACAAACTGTGGAGAATTCTTAAAGAGATGGAAATACCAGACCACCTTACCTGCCTCCTGAGAAATCTGTATGCAGGTCAAGAAGCAACAGTTAGAACTGGACATGGAACAACAGACTGTTTCCAAATTGGGAAAGGAGTACGTCAAGGCTGTATATTGTCACCCTGCTTATTTAACTTATACACAGAGTACATCATGCGAAATGCCAGGCTGGATGAAGCACAAGCTGGAATCAAGATTGCCAGGAAAAACATCAATAACCTCAGATACGCAGATGACACCACCTTTATGGCAGAAAGTGGAGAAGAACTAAAAAGCCTCTTGATAAAAGTGAAAGAGGAGAGTGAAAAAGCTGGCTTAAAACTCAGCATTCAGAAAACCAAGATCATGACATCTGGTCCCATCACTTTGTGGCAAATAGATGGGGAAACAATGGAACCAGTGACAGACTTTATTTTCCTGGGCTCCAAAATCACTGCAGATGGTGACTGCAGCCATGAAATTAAAAGATGCTGGCTCCTTGGAAGAAAAGTTCTGACCAACCTAGACAGCATATTAAAAAGCAGAAAAACATTACTTTGCCGACAAAGGTCTGTCTTGTCAAACCTATGGTTTCTCCAGTAGTCATGTATGAATGTGACATTTGGACCATAAACAAAGCTGAGAGCCAAAGAATTGATGCTTTTGAACTGTGGTATTGGAAAGATTCTTGAGAGTCCCTTGGACAGCAAGGAGATCAAATCAGTCAGTCCTAAAGGAAACCAGTATGGAATATTCATTGGAAGGACTGATGCTGAAGCTGAAACTCCAGTACTTTGGAGTTATTTAAAATAAATAATTTTTTTTAAAAAAGAACTGCAAGTTCTTTTTTTGATACATCCACTATCATATTTGGAGACCCCCAACACGCTTTTGTTGGAAATGGACAGATACAGCAGGCAGAATATCAAGAAGGACACAGTGGAACTCAATAACATCATCAATCGAATAACTGACATCTACAAACTATTTCATACAAGAACAGTAGAATACACATTCTTCTCATGTTCATGTGAAAGATTCACCAACACAGATCACACAGTAGACCATAAAACATAACTTAAAATATTCTAAAGACCAGAAATCGCCCAATGACTGCTCTCAGGCCACAGTGAAAATATGTTATGCATTTAATATTATAAAAATCCCTTTAAACTCTGTTATCCTTGTATCCTATAAATTTTGATAAGTTGTTTACATTTTCATTTAGTTTAACATATTTTAACATTTCTCTTGAGATTTCTCCTGAGGTTCTTCTTTGACCCATGTATTATCTACAAGTGTGCTATTTAATCTCCATGTTTTAGGATGGACCTAGAGAATACCATACTAAGTGAGTTAAGTCAGAAAAAGAAAAAATATCATATGACATCATTTATATGTGGAATCTAAAATATGACGCAAGTGAATTTATCTACAAAACAGAAACAAATTCACAAACACAGAGAACAGACTTCTGGTTCCTGGGGTGGGGGTGGAGGTTGAATGGATGAATTGTGAATTTGGGATTAGCAGATGCAAACTATTATATATTGTACGAACAAACAAGGTCCTACTATATATAGCACAGGGAACTATATTCACTATCCTGTGATAAACCATAATGGAAAAATATGAAAAAGAATACATATATATGTACAACTGAATCACTCTGCTGTACAGTAGAAATTAACACAACATTGTAAGTCAAATAAATCAATTATTTTATTTCAATAAAATAAATAAAAAGAATATCTAAAATCAATAATCTAAGTTTCACCTCAGAAAACTAGTGGGGAAAAAAGTAAATTAAATTCAAAGGAAGTACAAGAATAGAAATAATAATAAGACTTAGAAAAGAAATCAGTGAAATTTAAAACAAGAAGCCAGCAGAGACTATCAATAAAACTAAAAGCCGGTTCTTTGAAAAAAATCAATTAAATTGATTAGATTCTTTTTTCTAAGAAAAAAAGAGACAGGATATAAACTACTTATGTAGGATATGAAAGATGGGAGTATCACTACAGATCCTACGGACATAAAAAGGATAATAAAGAAATACTATGAGTAACTCTGTGCCCATAAATTAAATAACCTAGAAGAAATAGACTAATTCCTTGAATGACACAATTTGCCCCAAAACTCACACAAGAAGAAATAAACAATATGAACAGGCCTCCCCTGAACACACACACACACACACACACACACACACACACACACAAAACATATATATAAAATACATTTGTTGTCAACAAAATATTGTTGGGTCTTATTTATTGATTCAGTCTTTTCATTTCAGTTCAGCCACTCAGTTATGACCAACTCTTTGTGACCCCATGAACCGCAGCATGCCAAGCCTCCCTGTCCATCACCAACTCCCAGTGTTTACTCAGACTCATGTCCATTGAGTCGGTGATGCCATCTAACCATCTCATCTTCTGTCATTCCCTTCTGCTCCTGCTTTCAATCTTTCCCAACATCAGGGTCTTTTCAAATGAGTCAGCTCTTCACATCAGGTGGCCAAAATACTGGAGTTTCAGCTTCAACATCAGTCCTTCCAATGAACACCCAGGACTGATTTTCCTTAGGATGGACTGTTTGGATCTCCTTGCAGTCCAAGGGACTCTCAAGAGTCTTCTCGAGCACCACAGTTCAAGAGTATCAATTCTTTGGCGCTCAGCTTTCTTTATAGTCCAACACTCACATCCATACATGACTACTAGAAAAACCAGAGCCTTGACCAGACGGACCTTTATTGGCAAAGTAATGTCTCTGCTTTTTAATATGCTATTTAGGTTGGTCATAACTTTCCTTCCAAGGAGTCTTTTAATTTCATGGCTGCAATCACCATCTGCAGTGGTTTTGGAGCCCAGAATAATAAAGTCAGCCACTGTTTCCACTGTTTCCCCATCTATTTGCCATGAAGTGATGGGACCAGACGCCATGATCTTAGTTTTCTGAATGTTGAGCTTTAAGCCAACTTTTTCACTCTCCTCTTTCACTTTCATCAAGAGGCTCTTTAGTTCTTCACTTTCTCCCATAAGGATGATGTCATCTGCATATCCAAGGTTATTGATATTTTTCCCAGCAATCTTGATTCCAGCTTGTGCTTCCTCCAGCCCAGTGTTTCTCATGATGTATTCTGCATATAAGTTAAATAAGCAGAGTGACAATATACAACCTTGACGTACTCCTTTTCCTATTTGGAATCAGTATGTTCTTCCATGTTCAGTTCTAACTGTTACTTCCTGACTTGCATACAGGTTTCTCAAGAGGCAGGTCAGGTGGTCTTATAATTGGTACATTTAAATCATTGATGTTCAAGTGATTAAAGATACTGAATCAATAATAACTCTCCAAAAAATAAAGCACCAGGTCCAGATGGGTTTACTGGTGAATTCCAACACTTAAGAAAGAAATTATATCAATCCTCTAGAATCTCTTTCAGAGGACACAGCAAAATGGATACTTCCTAACTTACACTCCATGAGGCCAGCATTACCCTAATACCAAAACTAGACAAAGACATTACAAGAAAACTACAGATCTAAACTCATGAGTGTAGATGCAAAAATTCTCAATAAAATACTAACAAATTGAACCCAATGATGTAGAAAATATGCCATGACCAAGTGAGATTTATCCCAGGTATGCAAGGTTGATTTAACATTTGAAAATCAGTTAATGCAATCCATCACATCAACAGGCCAAAAAGAAGAAAGTCACATTGTCATACCAACAGATACAGAAAAAGCATCTGACAAAACCTAACACCCACTTATGAGAAAACTCTCAGTAAACTAGGAATTGGGCTTCCCAGGTAGCTCAGTGGGTAAAGAATCCACCTGCAGTGCAGGAGATACAGGAGACATGGGTTTGATCCCTGGGTCAAGAATATCCCCTGGAGGAGGGCAAGGCAACCCATTCCAGTATTCTCATCTGGAGAATCCCATTGACAGACGAGCCTGGCAGGCTATAGTCCATAGGGTTGAAGAGTCAGACACAACTAAGGTGACTGAGCATACACGCATGCAAATTAGGAATAAAGAGGAACTCTCTCAACTTGATAAATACTAGTATAATACTTAGTGGTGGGTAATTTGAAGCTTTCCTGCTAAAAGAAGGCAAGGGTGTCCCCTCTCATTATTCCTTTTTGACATCATACTGGAAATACTAGCTAATGTAATAAGACAAGGAAAAGAAATAAAAGGTATACAGATTGGAAACAAAGAAATATAAAACTGCCTTTTGTTTGCAGATGACATGATGTCTATGCAGAAAATCCTAAAGTATCTACAACAAAAAGTCCTCCAGAACTAACGATGTTAATTGTAGTAAGGTTGGAGGATACAAAGTTAATACACAAGAGTCATTTACTTTCTTACAAACCAGCAATGAAAAGTCGAACTTAAAATCATAATACCATTTATATAATCATTTAAAAAACGAAATACTCAGTTACAAATCTAATGAAATATACACAAGATTTCTACTAGGTATAGGACGAAACTCTTTGCATCATAAATTAAATCATTAAAAGCCTCTATTAAGTAGTGAATGCAAATATTATTCGCTTTCATAAGCAAATATTTATCACTCTCCATCTACTTTTCTGGGCAACCTGCCAAGAATTTAAAACCTATCACTTAAAATTTCTATTTCTTTAATTGTTCCTTCCTATTTGGGTTATCAGACCCACTGACCATTTGTGTAACTAAAGGAATTAATCAGTTAAATTACAGACAATTATTATTGTTCTCTTAAAACACTGACTCAACAGTACACAGTACAGACAGATAAAATAATATTTTCAGAATTAAAAAAAAACTATTTCTGAATTTTAAAATCAAACATGTCAGAGATTGCTAGCTTTAATGGTATCCATGTTTTCCCCTCCTTCAAGGTATACACTCAGATGAGATTTCTTCAGCCTCCTCTTAAATTAGATATGACCATCTGACTAAGTTTTGGCAAATGGAAAGTAGGAAGAAATAACGCATGCCACATTCAGGTCTGGCGCATCGATACCTCCCCTGTGCAATCTATTTCCCTCTTTCTCTTTCTGCTAGCTAGAAGGAGAAGATCCAGCAGAGGACTTCAGGCCCTGAAGAATCTTGGAGCCTCAATATTAAAGAAGTCTGAATTACTCCATCACATGAAGGCCATTTACCAAATTCCTTCAATAGGGTCTTATGTAAATAAGAATCAATTTATTCTTGCTAAGCTTTAGAGAGATTTGGGGGTTGCTGATTAAAGCAATAAAGCTTTAAACCAGAAATAAACCAGTACTCAGAGAAATAAAGCTTTTGATTCAGCTTGGGAAAAAAAAAATTAATGACTATTAATATCCACTCCTAGTAAGGGGAAGATGCACCAGATCCTCCAGCAAACTGTCGATAGAAATATAAATTGTTATAGCATTTTAAAAAGAAAAAAAACTGTTTTACTTATTAATATTTATTTAAAGATTTAATACAGATATGTTTTGTTACAGAAGTGCCACTTTCAGAATTATTAAAATAGAAGAATAAGTGTAACATGATAAGGATGTTCATTGTAGTGTTGTTTTCAAAAACTTAATGAGATGTGGATCAATCAGTGTGGATATTAAATAATCTACATTCATAATATGAACTATGATGCTGTAAATAAAAGTAAAATTTTCAAGTATTCACTTGAGAAACATATCAATGATGAAAATATTATTAAATGTCAAAGACAAGGTACAGAATAAACTTAAGTATGATCTTACTTTTTATGAAGTGTTAAAAAACCTACATATTAATTGAGCACACATAAAAGGAAAAGATTCACACCAAACAAAAGGAGATGAATTTGAAAAGAAACTAAAGCAGACAATTGATTTTAGTGTATGTACCTCTGTAATATGTGGATTGCTAAAATCACAATTAATTTTTAAATTAAAAAAAAGATTCCTATGAACCAGTCAAAATGTCTGATACATGCCCAAATAATAGGAGAGAAAAGTTGTTAGCCTCATTATTTTTACTGGACCTTATCCAAGGTTATATGAAAAGAATATAATCATTCATAATACTCAGTGGCATGATATATACTTGAATTTATATTCTGAATAAATGTAAACTAGAAGAGGGAACAGAGAATAAACAATCTTTTTATATTCTGCCTTGGATTCATATAGATAGAACTACATGAATAAAGATAGAACTATATGAATTACAGGCAGTTTTCTTTCTTTATTTCTATCTGTTCATCAGATAGAACAAAAAATACCACATACTGGTACAGTGGATAAGAATCTGCCTGACAACACAGGGGACATGGGTTCAATCCCTGGTCTGGGAAGATTTCATATGCCATGGAGCAACTAAGCCCATGCACCACAACCACTAAAACCCATGCCTAGAGCCTCTGTACTACAACAAGAGAAGCCACAACAATGAGAAGCCCAAGCATTGCAACAAAGAGTAGCCCCTGCTCACTGCAATTAGAGAAAGCCTGCACGCAGCAGTGAAGACACAGCACAGCCAAAATTTAAAAAAATAAATAAATAAAACAAAAACAAGACAACACCTATTGACAATACCTATTCACTTTCAAGGATACTGTAAAAAGCCCTGAAATAAAGTATTAAGCCATGATGTAACATAACACACACCTATAAAACTGTTCCATTATTTCCAGCAGCAAATATTTATGTTCTTTATTCCACAGATAGAAGTTGAATTCTCTTTTCACTTGGCATCAATATGATACCAACAAGTACTTTCTAGGACTGTGATTATCAAAATGCCATAAAATGCATTGATTTTTTATAATGTGCAAAGCACTGTATTCCTCAGAGTTCATTCAATAATTATCATATGTCTAATCAATCGCCAGCCCAGGATTGATGCTCGGGGCTGGTGCATCGAGATTTCCCGGGGGAAGGGAGGAGGGAGGGAGGAGGGAGGGGGATTCTGGAGGGGGAGCATATGTAAACCCATGGTGATATCATGGCATTGTATGGCAAAAACAATAAAAGGGAAAAAAAAATAAGTATTTCCTAAATGACTATATACAAATGATGCTGAGCCAATGACTCTGTCAATTCATGTCAGCTTAGCAGCAACTGTGAGTTATTTATTAACCCCACAATGAAGAGGAGGAAATGGTTTAAGTAACTTATTTGGAGTGTCTGTGTTAGCAAATGGTAGAGCCATTTGTTTTAACAGAACTAGAACTCCAATGGTCTTATTCTGTTATTTGTTTACACATTACTTACAGTCTGTGAAAACATGTTCTATTTCCAAAAGTAATAAAACGTCACAGAACATGAGGGGGAACAGGAAAACAGAAGAGAAAAGAGTAGAAAAACCTAACAATGGTAGCAAATCAAACTGCAAAGAAGTAAGGAAATGACCCAAAGCAGTTGAGGCACAAGCCAGAGCAGAAGCATATATCTGTGTATGTGTATAATTGAGTAATTATTGTCCCTTTCCTCAGAGGATCTCTTATTTCCCGCCTTGGACATGCATCTTAGCACAAAACTTACCTCTGATCTCCTTTCACCCAGGGTTCAAGATGGTCTAGTATCACTTTGCTATTTACAAGTAACAGGTATTTCAGAGATGATTCCCTACAAACAGAATGGCTTGCTTAACCATATAAGGATCAGCTACTGGTGAATTGATGCTGCATAACAAAAACAACTCCAAAAATGCCAATGACTTACAGTATTAAATACAAATTTCTTATAAACTCAGATTTGGCTGGAGCATCCCTGCTTTAGGTTTGTGAATCAAGTTCAGTTCTCCTTCACTTATCTTTCATTTTAGAACCCAATTCAAAGGGGCAGTAATTAGCTGAGGCAATTTTTTTTTCTTGTAGGAAATGGGTGAAGTACAAGAGAGCTAAAAGAAACTTTGCAGGGCTCTTAAAGCCTCATCTTAGAAACTGCCTGCTGCCACTTCCATCTCCATTCTATTGGCTCAAGGAAGCCATATGATCAAGTCCAAAGTCAGTGAATCAGAGATGAATATATCAGCCCAAGGAAAAGGATGGGAGAGGATTATTTGCTGAAAAAATTTTCAATTTGCCATAAGTTCTAACAGAAACTCTCACAGAAATTTTACTTGTGTTCAATAATGATTGTGCAAATATAGCAAGGTGATGATGAAGTAACTACTATTAAATTCTCACAGGACAGCTAAGAAAAACAGAAAACATTAGAATGACAGACTCAAGATGCAAAAATTTCTTAATAAAACGGGCAAAGTCAACTCTGTTGATAGAGTGGACCCTCACAAAGGTAAAAGTTCTGCCGTGGGTTCAGAAAAGAATGGAGAAGATCTGCTATAACAGTAAGATATGTAAAAGACTTAGTGGTTTTGAATTTAAGTTCAATAAAAGCCACTAATATAATATAGTTACCTGTAAGGATAATGCATCTTAGCCCATATTAACAGTAATAACATCACTGGGTGAACAGTACATGAGAAATGCATAGTAAAACTTAATAAAAATATAGAAGAAACAGACTGCTCTGAGCCAATCTCACCCATAGGATTAATAAACTGGATTCTGATCTGAGTATCAATATCTCAGGAATAATGACAGGAAACAAGATAGGTGAAAGGTTTAAAATTGAGTTACACAGGTCATTCAAGTGTGAACTGAATAAACTACAGAATTTTACGACTGGGCAGACTAGGAGTGGTGCACAGACTTGCAGAAAGAGATGAGAGCAAGCACACAAGCAGTCTTCAGTTTCCCAAAAGACTGTCATGCATCCAAGAAGATCACCTGGAAAAGAAGATTTTTGCTCAACATAAATAAGAACTTTCTAACTAGAAGATGAATGCCTTGATTGACAAAATTACCATCAATGAATTTATAAAGAAGTTTCAAGGCCTCTGTATGAGTGGTTGCAGATTTTTTCTGTAAAGGGCAAAGAGTAAACATTCTTGGCTTTGCCAGCCATATGATCCCTGTGTCAACTCTGCCAGTGCAGCAAGAAAGCAGCCAGAGATAACATCAACAAATGGGCACTGACTACGGTCCAATAAAACTTTACTTACAAAAGCAGGTGTCAAGCCAGATGGCTGTAGCTTGCCAACCTATTCTTTATATTAAAAAGAGAGAATGGGACTTCTTCCTTGGTGTACAGCGGATAAGAATTGCCTGCCAATGTAGGGGACATGGATTCCATCCCTGGTCTGGGAAGATCCCACATTTTGTAGAGTAACTAAGTCCATGCACCACAACTACTGAGCCCACATGCTTAAACTACTGAACCTGAGTCATGCAACTACTGAAACCCACACACACCTAGATCCTGTGCTCCACAACAAGAGAAGCCACTGCAATGAGAAGCCCATGCACCACAACAGAGTAGCTCCTGCCAGCGGCAACTAGAAAAAGACCATGCACAGCAATGAAGATCCAGGGCAGTCATAACAAAAGTAATAAAAATAAAATAAAGCATATAAATAGAAAATTAAAAGTACTAAAACATCAATGCTGAATGAAATAAAAAAGGGGAAAAATAGATGTTTCAAAAACAAAGCTTAGTTGAGGAATTTAGAGGGAAGAGTCCTGATGTCTGCATTTACTTTGAAACACATCAAAAATAAAATGGAATACTAAATGAAAGAAAGACCAAAATATGGATAGATATGTGATAAAGCAAGTATACTAACTGGTAGGGTGTATATATACTTGATATATATAGCAAGTATATTAAATGGTAGGTGAGTATATGGGTGTTAACTGTTACATTCTTCAATTTTGCTGCATGTTTAGATATGTTAACAATAAAGGGAACAAAATTTAATCATTTTAACATCCTTTCAATATGACAACAGTTGAAAAATTTAGTGACTACAATATACTTGGCTGCAAAGAAAGAATTTGGAAGGAAGCACAAGTACAAATTATCTGAACAAAAAACAGAAATAGAGAACTAGTTAACAGAACACAATGGAAAATTAAACAGAAGAAAAGGGGGGGGGTCTCATTCAGTTTGCACTGATCACTTTTAAGGAGTCAGAGAAAATACTTTAAAAATCAGAGGAGGTACTTAGGTAACTAGCATCCAGGCTTTAGATCCCTCAGAATTCCAGCACTGTTTCTGACCTAAATGTCAATGTTCTCTTTAAAAAAGCAAAAAGCAGTTGCTCTCTCCCTGAAACCTGGGATATATTAAAAATCCTAGATTGCTCTAAAATGCTCATCAAAGTTATGGTTTTTCCAATAGTCATGTACAAATGTAAGACCTAGACCATAAAGAAGGCTGAGTGCCAAAGAACTGATGCTTTCAAATTGTGGTGCTGGAGAAGACTCTTAAGAGTTTCAAGGACAGCAAGGAGATCAAACCAGTCAATTGTAAAGGACATCAACCATGAATACTCATTGGAAGGATTGAAAAGCTGAAGCTCCAATACTTTGGCCATCTGACACAAAGAACTGACTCACTGGAAAAGACCCTCATATTGGGAAAGATTGCGGGCAGGAGGAGAAGGGGACGACAGAGGACGAGATGGTTGGATGGCATCACCGACTGAATGGACATGAATTTGAGCAAACTCTGGCAGATAGCGAAGGACAGTGAAGCCTGGTGTGCTGCAGTCCACAGGGTCACAAAGAGCCGGACATGACCAAGCAACTGAACAACAATAACAAAAATGCTCAGCTTCCCTGCCCTTATTTTAAGTATAGTTCTAATCTCAATTGGCTACAATTGGATACTCAATCTATGTGAATGTGTGCATGCACACACAGAGATTCACATGCGCTGTTATCTTGTTTATCTTAGACTCTCCAGTCATTTATTCTGCTATGAAGTGTTTATCCATGAGAACGCATACTCTAATAAGACATAAAGACAAATGACTACTCTATATGGTTTTATTATTATTATCATCATCATACTATTTGTATAGATTGGTAATCTGAAGCACAGAGTGCTTAAGTAAACCACCCAAGGTCATACAGCTAGTAAGTGACAGACTTAGGATTCAAACCATATTCTTAACCATCAAGTTACATTCTTCATTTAGAAAATTCTTATTCTCTACGGAACCATATTTAGCAAACAGTCAAGATTCCTAATTCCCAAAATCGAAAAGCATTGAAAATGGGCCCCAGTGCTTAAGAACTGAGCCAAACTGGACAAACAGAGCCTCAGTTTAAGAACAGGCATATCTTATTCCAAAAGTAATTGACAGTCAATGCCTTATCCACAGTCTTCTCTTATCATTCACTATTTTTTTATTTTATTTTTTATTTATTTATTTTTTAAATTGGTTTTGCCATACAATGACATGATATCGCCATGGGTGTACGTATGCTTCCCTCCAGAACCCCCCTCCCTCCTCCCTCCCTCCTCCCTCCCCCCAGGAAATATCGGTACACCAGCCCCGAGCATCAATCCTGGACTGGCGATTGATTTCACATATGATAATTAACATGTTTCAATGCCATTCTCCCATATCATCCCACCCTTACCCTCATCCACAGAGTCCACGAGTCTGTTCTATACATCTGCGTTCCTTTTGCTGTCTTGCATGCAGGGTTCTCGTTACCATCTTTCTAAATGTTCATCGCTGCATTGTTTACAATAGCCAGGACATGGAAGCAACCTAGATGCCCATCAACTGACGAATGGATAAGAAAGCTGTGGTACACATACACAATGGAATATTACTCAGCATTAAAAAAAAATTCATTTGAATCAGTTCTACTCAGGTGGACGGAACTGGAGCCTATTATCCAGAGTGAAGTAAGCCAGAAGGAAAAACAACAATACAGTATACTAACGCATATATATCATTCACTATTATATGTATTGTTTCTGTTTACAATCTTGCTAAATACAACTGTGATTTAGAAAATACTTGATTTTGCCTTCTACTATTTATTCTTTATGCCTTAAACTATATATTCATTTTCATATCTGCTTTATCCTACATGACTATAAACCCTCTGAGGATTATGAAGAATCAAGTTTTATTTGTCTTTGTAGATACCCTGAAAAAAATGATTTAAGAAACCACTTGCCTATATTTAACTATTCATTAAGTTCTAATATTTAAGTCACTAAAAAATGTTATTTGGAGACTGCCCTGGTGGCCCAGTGTTAAGAATATCCCTTCCAATGCAGGGAACACAGGTTCAATCCCTAGTCAGGGAACTAAGATCCCACATGCTGCAGGGCAACTAAGCCTGTGCACTGCAATTACTGAGTCTGCACACTCTGGAGTTCAAGCACCACAACAAAAAGCCCGCGCCACAATGAAAGATCTCACATGCTGAAACTAAGACCCAATGCAGTCATAAATAAATAAAATTATTTTAATATATGTTCATTAAAATTAGTTAACAACATTAATAGCAGTTCAATACAAATGAATACTCCTTGAATCAACATTTAGTTTACATTTATTAGTGTGTGAAGACTAAGAGTATAATTCTGCTAAATTATATACATACAATATTTTAAAAATTGAATGCAAATGTCATTAAGTGGAGTTAAGAGTTTAATCCTACTACGAGAAATAAAGTTTCTGAAAACTATTTAAATATAAACTTCATTAAATGATTGATTTCTGAGAAAATAAAGGAGAAATTAACATTATACAAGCCACTTGTGGCTATCAATTAATGGTCAAAAGATACACTTTTATTTCTTTCTAACAATATTACCTTTTTGGCTTAAGAATAACATTTTATTGATTCCTATTCTGAGTTGGAATTTTCATAACAGACACAAAAAAAGCATTCTTCATTTCACCCATCAAATGTTATTTAAGCATTTATGATGTGCCAGGTATTATACTAAGTACTACACATAAATCACAAGGGAAATATAATACTGTATTCAAGGACTCTCTAGGTGGGGAAGTGAGGTGTGAGTATTTCCTGGACAGTGTAATGGTTTCTTCTTTTAAAGCAAAAGCATTAGGTCACTTCCTACTTTCTCAGAAAATCCATAAAGCAAACCAACTTAGAGAATTAGAAAGAGCAACAATTTATGTTAAAGTAACAGCAATTTACATTAAATTTAAACTTAAAATCAAATTTCTGTTCATTATTTTTACTCATATATTACATCAAAAGGTTGGATGGTGTTTCACCCAATTTTTACGTTCTTTGGGATCAGCCGATTGGACTCTATGGGAGAGGGCAAGGGTGGGATGATATGGGAGAATGGCATTGAAACATGTTAATCATCATATATGAAATCAATCGCCAGCCCAGGTTTGATGCTCAGGGCTGGTGCACCAGGATGACTCAGAGAGAGGGAATCGGGAGGGAGGTGGGAGGGGGGTTCTGGAAGGGGAACACATGTATACCCATGGCAGATTCATGTCAATGTATGGCAAAACCAACATGATAATGTAAAGAAAATTAAAATAAATGAATAAATAAAATCAAAAAAATAAAATATACATATATATATTAAAAAAATAAAATAAAATAAGGCTATGCTGCTTATCCAGAAGCCACTCTGCAGGTTAAGTAGAGAATTCATCAAAGAGACAGACAGTCCTACTTACTACAGAACAACTGATGCTCAGATACAACAAACAAGAGACCTATGTGACTGCTGATCACAAAAGACATAACATGAACATTAAGAGAAAAGATAAAAAGTGATTTCAGATATGAATTTCAAATTCAAACTCAACTGAGCTGGTGATTTAAAGTGCAAAAACTCTCGTGTGGGCAGTACTATGAAGCAGTGCTCTACTGAAGAGCACTAGACATGCATTTATTGAACAATGGATAATGATTCTCTTACACAGAACTAGGTGAGCTAGTTTCATTTGTTTATGGATCTATTTCTCCATTAGACTAAGACTTAACTCAAAGACAGTAACCACATCCTTTTTATTTTTATGAAGAATGGAACAATTCAATTCCATCACAAAGAAACAGTGCTATATTATTCCTGCTAATAACTACAAATTAATAAAAATATTTTACAGAGACTGCTTCTCTTTTTTCAGATTTTTAATATCCTAGAATGCATGCCCCTCTTTTATAGCTCTAAAGCTTAAACTATATATAATATCCAATTACCTACCTATATATACCATTTTTAAAACTCTACTTCTATAATACATTTGCAAAATTCTAGTGACAGACAGTCAATGGGTCACAAAGAATGAGGCATGACTGAGCAACTGAAAAACAAGGCCAATTAAAATGTTATTTTCCATTACAAACAAATTTTCACTTTCACTTTGAAAAAGAAATATTCTAATGTTATTAAGGACATTCTCACCACCTAAGAACAGCTGCCACATAGTAGGTCTTCAATGTTAGCCAAACTACACAGTTAATAAATACTACTTGCAAAGGGATCGAATGAAGAAGCTGCACAAATACACATTTGATCCCTGCAGTGTTTCAATATTTATTCAGCAGTGCCACAAGTCCCCCTCTATAAACATCTGTACTCAGACATGAACACAAAACCATCATGTTCAGGACCATGTCATCTTCTTCCACTGAAGATACTTTAAAGGTTTGATTTTCTCTATGACCAGTCATCATAAATGGGACAGATGACACTCTATTAATTACATTCATCTTTATTAGCAGTCACTCCATTTGGGGGCTCTCTTAAATAAAAATCGATCAGTAGCCATTTGTTCTGAATGATCTACTTAAAGCTACTAATAAACAAGAATGGCTATTCTAATCATTCTGATTCTCTAGAGGTAACTCTAAAGTTTTCAGAACTTCCATGAGAAATTTTTGATTCTTAATGGTTTTAGTTATTCAATGATCCCAGATGAACAGAATGATATAATTTATTTCTATATTCTGGCCTTTGGCTGAAAATAAAAAATGCAAACAAATACTTATATACAACTCAGAACTTTTGGAAAAGGCACATTTAAGAGACCATCATTCTTTATCTGTGTAGATTAT
This sequence comes from Antilocapra americana, assembly GCA_007570785.1. Classification (NCBI taxonomy): domain Eukaryota; kingdom Metazoa; phylum Chordata; class Mammalia; order Artiodactyla; family Antilocapridae; genus Antilocapra; species Antilocapra americana. Next base: position 2,291,748 of record ML663009.1, on the reverse strand, counting down.
ACAAACATAAATTATGAGTTAAAGAAGAAAATCTATAACTACTAGCTATTGCCACCAACAGAAACTAACCTCTGTTAGTACATAAACAGTGAGAGAGAAAAGAAAACATAGACTTTTGGTCAGACACCAACATTCAGACTGCGTGAGGGTTCCCCTTCCTGAGTCTTGGTGACTTACTTTTAAAGTACAAGATGTAATAGTATCTTACAGTATTTAAGAATTTAAATAAAATAATGATGTCTAGCGCAGCAGCATATACTTAGTACTCCAAAAACTATGGTTATCATAAGCTGGGAGGGAAAAGATCCTCTTTTCAATCATATATGTATGTACATGTAGCTACATCAAGCATCTCAAATTAATACCCCAGAATAAGAAAATTATTGTTGGTTACTATGTTAGTTTCCAAGAGCTGCTGTAACAAATCAATTAGATGGCTTAAAACAGAAACAGGGTTTCCCTGGGGGCTCAGTGGTAAAGAATCCACCTGCCAATACCAAAGACATGCATCAGTTTGATCCCTGGTCCAGAAAGATCCCACATGACAGAGGACAACTAAGCCCATGCACCATAACTACTGAGCCTGTAATCTAGAGCCCGGGACCCGCAACTATTGAAGCACAAATGCTCTCGAGCCCATGCTCCACACAAGAGAAGCCACTTTAGTGATAAGCCCATGCACCACAACTAGAGAGTAGTCCCTACTCACCACAACTAGAGAAAGCCCAAACAACGAAGACCCAGCATAGTCAAATAAATAAATTTTTTTAAAAAGAAATGTATTCTCCCAGAATTCTGCTGAGTAGAAGTCTGAAATAAAGGTGTCAGCAGCCTTAGTTTCTTTCTGAGGCTTTAAAGGAGAGTATGTTCCATATCTACTAGCTCTAAATCAGAGCTTCCCATGTAACGTATTGCACCCCCACAGTAATACCAGGAATGAGAATACCTCGCCTTTCAGTGAACTAAGAGAGGCATGAGGCACTGAGCTGCCAGGATTGCCAATTCTGCATTCTTTAAAAGTTCTAAAACACTTTTTCTAAAGTCATGACACCAGTCAGGCTTATGCTATAGCAACTTGCCATTAAGATCTGAGGTTATTACTGCACAAAGGATTCTGAAAATCAGGCATTACATAGTATATACTACATATACCAATATTCAATTTTAAATAGACAATCTCAGATGTAACATATTAGTATAACATTGTTATAACTGGATATCATCACAGTTTGCCCATTAAGCCCCTAAAAATCAAACTGACTAGATTCCTGACTTTAAAACTTACTAGTCCAAAACATGATTAAAAAGTTATATACACAACTTATGTAAGGTGCCCGCTCTTGCCACTTCTATCCAACATAATGCTGGAAGTACTAGCAAGAGCAATCAGACAAGAAAAAATAAAGAAAAGGCATCCAAATCAGAAAGGAAAAAGCAAAATTATCTGTTTAGAAATACATAATCCCATATGCAGAAAATGCTAAAGACTCTATTAAAAAAAAAAACTACCAGAATAAATGAATTTATTAAAGTTGAAGAAAACAAAAATCAACATATTAAAATCAGTCGTGCTTCTTTATATCAACAACCTATATAAAAAGAAAAACTAAGAAAACAATCTTATTTATGATAACATCAAAAGTATTCCTATTTTAACAATGCAAATCGTGTATTGTCCTGGTATATCTGCAATCCTTACTAACAGGTTCTTTAAAAAAAAACTAAATGGAATATACCCTATTCAAACATGATATAACACCACTCAAAGCCTAGTTCTAACCTTTTCTCTCTTCTCCTCTGACACTCCTACAATGTATAATTAGTCTGTTTGATACTATCACAGTTTCTTTAGACTCTGTTTTCTTTTCTTCAATCCTTTTTCTTTCTCGTTCTCAGACTTGGTTCTCCTGTCATTTTTCACTTTTTCCCTTTAAGGAGCCAGCCATTAAAGAAAAGAGAACCCTTTTACATAGTTGATGGGAATGTAAATTGGTATAGCCACTATGAAAAACAGTATGGAGGTCCCTCAAGAAATTAAAGACAGAACTATCATATGATCCAACAATTTCACTTTGGATCTGTATGAGGAAAAAATGAAAATGCTAATTTGAAAAGATATATGCATCCCAATGTTCACAGCAGCACCATTTACAACAGTCATGATAACATGGAAGCAACCAAGTGCCCATCAAGGAACAACTGGGTTAAAACGATATGAGATACACACACGTGGCACTTGCACTGGAATATGAACTCAACCATAAAAAAGAATGAAATATCTCCATTTGCAGCACTATAGACACACCTAGAGAATATTATGCTTCGTGAAATAAGTCACACAGAGAAAGGCAAATACTATATGATATCACTTATATGTGGAATCTAAAAATACAAATCAAGGTATAGGCAAAACAAAAAGAGACTCAAAAATATAGAAAACAAACTTGTGGTTACAAAAAGGAAGAGGAAAAGAGGAAGGAACAAATTAGGGGTATAAAATTAACAAACTACTATACATAACACAGATAAGCAATAAGGATTCACTGTATAGCACAGGGAATTATACCTAATTTCTTATAATAACCTGTAATAGAATATAATATGCAAGAAACTGAATCACTATACTGTATGTACACTGGGAAACTAATACTGTAAATTGATTATACTTCAATGAATAAAAAACAAAATTTAAAAGTATATTCTGCATATAACTCCTTAATTATATGTGTGATCAGAGCCAACTAAGTTCTTAAAATTAAAACAAATAAACAAGCAAGATAATAAAACTAAATATTTTTTAGTTTTATAAAACTAAAACTAAACAAAGTTTCTAAAAGAGACAAAACTATAATAGCAAATCTACATGCCCAAGAATACTAACATTTACTCATACCTACCATTGTTTCTCCTAATAGTTCTTAAAACTTTAAAAATCAAACTATGTATATTAAGTGTTTTAAGGAAAAAAACCTGTTTGCTTTTCTCCCAAATTTTATTTCTAATTATTGTTGCATAAGTTAAGGAATTCAAAAGTAAAATAATTTTAAAACATAAGTATCAACATGAACACAGAAAATAATTCTCAACTTTTTCTCAAGATAGTTATCTTTATTGCTCTACAGGACAAGGCTAGTAAAATAGATAACTCCAAGTATATAGTCCACTGTTTTAAATAACTTTTCCAATGCTTCTTTAAGAGCAAAAGCCAGAGAGCTAACTGTACACAGCTAAATTAAGTTACATTTGAAACTTTTACTGTGAGGAAATTCACCAAAAAAGAACCCTGCCACACACACAGGAGAGTGGGTAGTATGCCCAACTCTTCATAAATTTCTTTCTTAAAAGAATAAAAATAGCAAAAAGTTGCACTTGAGGTGTGACTGTATGATACGACAGGCTTTTTGACAGGGTGTCCGTATTTGCTGTGTTTGTCCTCAGACAAGGAGCCGCCCTTAAAGCCCACAAACTTTTCCTGCTCTTTCTCTCCAGCCACAGTAACCTTTTGTATCCTTCCTTCACTAGCAGCATTCTGCCAAAGACTACAGGAAGTATATTAATACACAGAACTCGCCTTTAGCAACTTCAGTTTGAGTATTCCAAATAATTTTACCAATACCTCAGTGGTTAGCTAACTGTAGTCAAAAGCCAGACTAAATTTTACCCTAATACTTAATGCTGTTTAATGACTCCCATTGCTTCTGTGTTTTTAGAGATTCATTTGCTCTATTTGTATAAACAGATATGCAATAGATCTATTATTTTTGGAGAATTACAAAATGAATTTCAAAAACCTTGCTTAAAAATAAACATTAATGCTCTTATAGGAAATTGAAAGTACCAAGAAATCTGAAAAAATTCAGGGCTCAAATTCCTTCAAGTGTAAATAAGGATATACAGTATTATTTTCTTTCTTTCTTCTAATATTCCCCTAAAAATGTATTACAAGTTTAGTCTACATGTACTTGAGGTACTGTTTTTCAAGTTGCTGTCATCTGATCAATCCCACTTACATTCTTTTCCTTCATATTTTTCTATTGGGGTAGCTCATCTGTATGACCTCTAAATCTCACAAATAACACTCAAACTTTTTGGTGCATTAATTCTTTATGTAGATGATGACAACATGTACCACAAGTAATAACTTCTATAAAGGTCATACTTTTCAATTGACTATAATGCCACATCAGTTGTTTTGAAGATAATTTTTTAATTTATTTTTAAATTTTATTATTATTCTTTTTGGCTGCACTGCTCCTGACAGAGATGAACCAAAATATTAAAATACTTAAAATAATATTAAATACACTGCTATAAATGGATAACCAACAAAGACCTATTGTATAGTACATGGAAAAAAAATATTAAATAAAAAAGAAACAAAAACACAACTACCATACTTTAAAATACTGCTTTAAAATTGGTAAAATTGATAAAGAAAACTAAAATTTCAAAGAAGCTGTTCACATAAATTATGATTCCATTCCTATTTAGATGATGTACCAACAACAAATAATAGCCAAAACTATGGAATGTCCCAGAAAGGAAGTATCATTATCAAACATTATCCATTAGATAGTTGGCAGCATAAATGTTCCACATACTTTCAATTTAACAACTAGCAGACTCTCTAAAGGAAATTTCCACAGCAAAGATAAATGTTCTGATTTTCAGTGGACTTTTAAATGTGTATAAATGAAAGCTGAGAATACACCAGTTTTGACACTTTTAAAAATTTAATAATTTAAACTGAAATGTGTAAGTTAAAATTAATAACATTCTCAGATGTTTAATTTTTCTTTAATTATGCCTTGCAAATATTTTTAACATAACAAATCATTTTTTTAGAGCTAAAAAACAAAACAAAAAACAGAAAAGACATGAGATAATCTTGAAAACTGATAAATGATAAAATGCTCTACTATCATTGTTAAAGATTCAATCAGGCTAGAAAATTGGCAATATCAGTGATATGTTCTAGTTTATCTGTCACCACAACAAACCATAAAACCTCATTAGGCTCAACATCACCTGTGCAGTATTTTTGTTAAAAATTTAACCTAAATCTAATCATGAAGGGAAAAACCTGGATTATTCGAAAAAGCTTTTTATGAGACAAGTGACCAGATAAGTGAAACAGGCGAGAGAAATCAAATGGAGCAAACTTTCAGTTGCAAAATAAATGAGTCATAGGGATGAAATGTATAGTTGTGAATATACATATGTGTAAAATCTATTCACTATCATTTATACTTGTAAATACTTCACAAATATTGTGAATATTATTTTCTCCCAGAATGTTCATAAACTTCTTTGTAGTAAGAAGCAACTCAGCTCCTCATTTGAAGATTCAAATGGGGTAAAAGGAGGAAAAAAGTGAGAGAGCCAAAGAAAAGGAGAATGCAGGGATACCAATGCTTCTCTCCAACAACCATATCTGCCCTTAAGCCAAAGAAGTATGAGAGGATGGGGACCCTCACTTGCAAGCTTACCTGTGCATACTCTCTTTCAATGGCAGCCTTCTTCTGACTGAATGTCCTAAAAACACAAATAAAAATAAAAATTCATTACCGAAAATATAACAATAATTTTATGCAAAGTTATCAACATACCCTCAAACACTGTTTCATAAAGCTATGTTGAGGGAAGGCAAAATATGTCCTTGATCTGTGAGTCTAAGAATATTGCTGACACCACACACTGGAGTTAAGACAATCCTAGGACATTCAAATCCTAGCTCCATCACTTATTAGCTATATGACCTTGGTCAAGTCACTTGATTTCTCTGTGCCTCAAGTTCCTATTTGGCAAACTGGGTATAGTAATAGTATCTACCTCATAGGGATAATGTAAAATTTAGTAAATAACATATATAAAGTGCTCAAAATAGTGTCTAGCACAGAGTAAAAGACAGGTGTGGGTATGTGTGTGTGTGCACATGTTAGCTACTGTCATCAGTATGGCTAGTGCATAGTAGGTATAAAAATGTTTACTGAATATAATAACATAGAGGGACCACAGAAAATAAGATGAAAGTCAAATTTTGATCAGCTTCTCAACATGAAATAGTCAAATTATTTCCTTCATTCTAGTCTTTTATAAGAGTCAACAAAATACAAGGGCCCTACATATTTTAGTATGATGAGAGCCCTTTTCACACATGTATTATATTTCACAGATTTTAGAGTAAACAGTTTTTACAAGTTCCATGGGATTCTCCAGGCATGAATACTGGAGTGGGTTGCCACGTCCTTCTCCAAGGGATCTTCCCCACCCAGGAATCGAACCCATATCTCTTGCATCTCCTGCATTGCCAGGTGAATTCTTTACCTACTAGCACCAACAGGGAAGCCCCATTTTATGATATTATTATTCATTTTTTAAGTAATCAGCAGTATTTTCTTCTATCTTAATAGTACATGAAATAACAGTGTACCTTACAAACCACTGCTAGTGGTAAAGAATCTGCAATGCAAGAGACCCAGGTTCGATCGCTGAGTCAGGAAGATCCCCTGGAGAAGGGAATGGCTACCCATTTCAGCGGTCTTACCTGGAGAATTCCATGGACAAAGAGGATCCTGGTGGGCTGCTACAGTCCATGGGGTTGCAAAGAATAGGACTCGACTGAGCAACTTTTCACTTTCACTTTTTACAAGCCACAGGCAAGGTAGAGTCAATGAAATATGATAACATTAACAATTTACCTTGAATATACTGAATTTCACTGGAGGAGGGCATGGCAACCCACTCCAGTATTCTTCCCTGAAGAATCCCATAGACAGAAGACCCTGGTGGGCTGTAGTGCACAGGGTCACAAAGAGTTGGACACAACTAAAGCAACTTAGCACACATGCATACATACTGGTTTAAAGGCTTTTCTGTGAGGTGTCAGGTATCTGTGTTCTTAAAAACACTCCAATAAGGCAGAGATATCACAGTAAAAAGTGAAAAATATAAAGAAAAGAGCTGGAATAGAAAAAAGGCAATAAAACAAAACTCATTTTAATAATTATTTAAATTTACCAACATAAATATTCATCTCTTATATAAAAAATAAAAGTATTTAAGATTTTGCTACATTTGTTTTGGATTAATAACTATTATTTAAGTTTAAAAAGGAAGGAAATTCTGATACAAGCAACAAAAGGAATGAACTGTGCAATCTCTGAGATCATTATGCTGAGTAAAATAAATCAGTCACAAGAAGACAAATACTTTATATTATCACTTATATATAAGATTTGACTTAGAGCAGTCAAAATCACATGAACACAAAGTAGAATGGTAGTTTCCAGGAACTAAGAAGAGGGGATAAAGTAGTTATTATTTAATAAGCACAGAGTTTCAGTTTTGCAAGATGCAAAGAGTTCTGAAATATGGATGGTCATGACAGTGGTACAAAATGAATGTACTTAACAGCACTAAACTATACACTTATAAACGGTTAAGAGAGCAAATTTTATATGGATTTTACCATAGGGGAAACAGTGGAAACAGTGTCAGACTTTATTTTTCTGGGCTCCAATAACACTGCAGATGGTGACTGCAGCCATTAAATTAAAAGATGCTTACTCCTTGGAGAAAAGTTATGACCAATCTAGACAGCATATTAAAAAGCAAAGACATTACTTTGTCAACAAAGGTCTGTCTAGTCAAGGCTATGGTTTTTCCAGTAATCATGTATGGATGCGAGAGCTGGATGGTGGAGAAAGCTGAGCGCTGAAGAATTGATGCTTTTGAACTGTGGTGCCGGAGAAGACTCTTGAGATTCCCTTGGATTGCAAGGAGATCCAACCAGTCCACCCTAAAGGAGATCATTTCTGGGTGTTCACTGGGAGGACTGATGTTGAAGCTGAAGCCCCAATACTTTGGCCACCTGATGCAAAGAGCTGACTCATTTGAAAAGGCCCTGATGCTGGGAAAGATTGAGGGCAGGAGGAGAAGGGGACAACAGAGGATGAGATGGTTAGATGGCATCACTGACTCAATGGACATAGGTTTGGGTAGACTCGGGCAGTTGGTGATGGACAGGGAGGCCTGGCGTGCTGCCGTTTACGGGGTCGCAAAGAGTCAGACATGACTGAGTGACAGAACTGAACTGATAGCAAGAGAATAGAGCAAAAAATCTTCTGATAATCTTCATATAAGACATAAAGGCACTTGTTAAAAGTCAATATCAGTTTCTCATAAAATCTCTTTTAAGATATTAATGGCTGCTGTTATTAAAAGCTGAACAAAAACAAGTGCCAGCAAGGACCTAGAGAACTGAAAACTCTCATACAGTGCATATAGCAATGTAACATGGTACAACGGTTTTAGAAAATGGTCCGTGAAGTGAGGAGGTCTTAGGAGGCCTCCAGATTTGCAATTGGCATCAGAGGTGAGAGTTGTCTGCTGCTGCTGCTGCTGCTAAGTTACTTCAGTCATGTCTGACTCTGTGCGATCCCATAGATGGCAGCCCACCAGGCTCCAGCATTCCTGGGATTCTCCAGGCAAGAACACTGGAGTGGGTTGCCATTTCCTTCTCCAATGCATGAAAGTGAAAAGTGAAGGTGAAGTCTCTCAGTCGTGTCTGACTCTTCACGATCCCACAGACCTCAGCCTACCAGGCTCCTCCGTCCATGGGATTTTCCAGGCAAGAGTATTGGAGTGGGTTGCCATTGCCTTTTCCAAGAGTTGTCTGGGATTCCCTAACTCTGTAATTCATCACCAGGATAAGCAGAACACCTAAGAACATTCAATTTATTAATGGCAGTAGTAGAAATGGGACATCAAAACCAAATGATGAATCTTAAAAATAAACACACTCACCAGAATGCCTAAAATTAAAAAGACTGATAAGTATCAGTAAGGATAAAATACAATAAAACTCTACATGTTGTTTGTGGGAATATAAAATGGTACAACCATCTGGGGGGAAAAGAAAAAAACATATTCTTATGTAACTAACCATCCATCTTGACATATTTCTAATGCTAGAAATTTACCAAGAGAAATGATAACAAATGTCTGCAAAAACACTTGATGAACATATTTATAGCACTTTTATTCATAAATAGCCAAAAACAGGAAATTATATCAGTGGGATAATATGCCAATAAATACTGATACATTCTTACAGTGGAATAAAACTGAGCAAGAAAAACGAACTATAAGATGATCACCACATTTCTATTACTCTGAGTTAGTTGACCTCTTATTTTACAAATGACAAAGTTGAACAATAACATCAGAATATAAAAAAATCATTCGTTAGCACAGATAGCAAACCAGGGTAAGGGAACTACTACTTACTTATCAAGATACTGATGACTCTTTCATAAAGAAAACGTTACAATTTTGTCCTGGAATATAACAGCTGTTTTTAGAGATATTGTTACCAAAAATATGGCAACAGCATTAAAATGATGACATGAGAATACAAAAAAAGAGTTTATTTTGAAAAAGGCAAGTAGAATGAACAACTGAAGCTATACAAATCTGACAGAGAGAAAATTATTTTGCTCCTAATAAAAAATGTTAATTCACCAACAACATTCATTGAGCATCTTCTGAATTTCAGGTATTCTACTAAATATGCAATGGGTATATAAAAATGAATGAGGCATGGACTCTGCTTTCAAGGTATTTATTAGCATAAGATAAACAAATGATGCCAAGATCCACAAATACTACAGGCATAGAGTGAAAAGTAGAAAGCGTTTTTATTTCTTATTAATTAGGTAACCTTGGGCAAGTTAATTTTCCTGATCATGTTTCAGTTTCCTATCATGAAATAGGAATAAAAAGAACATCTACCTCATATAGGATTATTATGAGGATTAAATGAGTACATATTGGTAAAGCACTTAGACTTGGTACACAGCAAACACTAGAAAAGTATTTACTAAGTGAAAATATCACATCCAGAGTTCATAATTATAATTTTAATCCAGTTAAAATATTAAAGATGCAAAGCACTAACAAAAAATATATTTAAAGTACTTCTGGTTTTAAATAACAAAGTCAGAATCTCCCTTCTCCTCTCAGAAATTACCCAAAAGCAACAAATAGAATAAAAAACCAAATGCAAACATGATCTCCAATAAAACTAGGTAACATGAAACGTAAGTGGAAGAGAGGCCTGAAGAAAGACAATTAAATCGGAGAAAGAGGGTAAAATATAAGGTATGAGGTTCCAAAACTCAAAAAGATGCGGGAAGTACATGTCTTCAACTGCTTTTACTGAGGTATAAAATTTAAGCCACATTCCCAGCAAGAACAAGGGATATAGGCCGGTGGAGGAAGCTTTGCTGTTTAGTTTGAAGAAGAAACAGAGGAGAAAGTATTTAATTAGAAATCACACAAACAATTTAGACTGGCTGAAATTAGACTGCTGGTGTAGTAGAAAAAAAAAATAGTGAGATAGCCTGTGCTATGTACAGTCCTGCAATAGCCAATCTTCTCTGGCTGAGGAGAAATAAAACAATTCATACAGTCAATCCTGGTACAACAAAAACTACTGTAAATGTGGAAGATTGTAACTACCATAAAAAGTTGGTATTCTAAAGAGTTTGGTATCCTAAAAAGTTGTACAGGAAAAATCCCCTTCATTCAAAAATAACCCCAAAGGGAGCAAGAATAGATCTATGCAAATACAAACTTTTAAGAAGAAGAAAAAAAGGCACAGGAAAAACAGAGTAGCTGAGAAATATTCATGAGAAAAATGCTGCCATAGAGCAGATGAATTTTTAAAACTTAAAAAACAAACAAAAAACCCCAGTGAGGCAAACAGTGCTTCCAAATATGCTTACAGAATGTCAAAGTCACAAGAGAGTAGCAGTGGTGAAAGTGGGCAGCCTGTCTTGTCCCTTTAGGAGGAAAGCTTAGCTTTTCATCAATGAGTATAATGTTACTTGTGGGTTTTTCATATGTGCCCTTTATCATAGTAAGAAAGTTTCCTTTATTTATTTATTTTTTTTAGTTGGAAGCTAATTATTTACAATATTGTAGTGGTTTTTGCCTTACATTGATATGAATCAGCCATGGGTTTCACGTGTTTCCCATTCTGAACCCCCCTCCCACCTCCCTCCCCATCCCATCCCTCTGGGTCATCCCAGTGCACCAGCCCTGAGCACTTGTCTCATGCATCGAACCTGGACTGGCGATCTGTTTCACACATGATAATATACATGTTTCAATGCTATTCTCTCAAATCGTCCTACCCTCGCGTTCTCCCACAGAGTCCAAAAGACTGTTCTATACATCTGTGTCTCTTTTTCTATCTTGCATATAGGGTTATCGTTATCATCCTTCTAAATTCCATATATATGGCGTTAGTACACTGTATTGGTGTTTTTCTTTCTGGCTTACTTCATTCTGTATAATGGGCTCCAGTTTCATCTACCTCATTAGAACTGATTCAAATGTATTCTTTTTAATGGCTGAGTAATATTCCATTGTGTATATGTACCACAGCTTTCTTATCCATTCGTCTACTGATGGACATCTAGGTTGCTTCCATGTCCTGGCTATTGTAAACAGTGCAGCGAAGAACACTGGGGTACACCTGTCTCTCACTTCTGGTTTCCTCAATGTGTATGCCCAGTAGTGGGATTGCTGGGTCACATGGCAGTGCTATTTCCAAGTTTTTTAAGGAATCTCCACACTGACCTCCATAGAGGCTGTACTAGTTTGCATTCCCACCAACAGTGTAAGAGGGTTCCCTTTTCTCCACATCCTCTCCAGCATTTATTGCTTGTAGACTTTTGGATAGTAGCCATTCTGACTGGTGTGAAATGGTACCTCATTGCGGTTTTGATTTGCATTTCTCTAATAATGAGTGATGTTGAGCATCTTTTCATGTATTTGTTAGCCATCTGTATGTCTTCTTTAGAGAAATATCTGTTTAGTTCTTTGGCCCATTTTTTGATTGGGTCATTTATTTTTCTGGAATTGAGCTGCAGGAGCTGGATACTTTTGCATATTTTTGAGATTAATTCTTTGTCCGTTGCTTTGTTTGCTATTATTTTCTCCCATTCTGAAGGCTGTCTTTTCACCTTGCTTATAGTTTCTTTTGTTGTGCAGAAGCTTTTAAGTTTAATTAGGTCCCATTGTTTATTTTTGCTTTTATTTCCAAAATTCTGGGAGGTGGGTCATAGAGGATTCTGCTGTGATTTATGTCGGAGAGTGTTCTGCCTATGTTTTCCTCTAGGAGTTTTATAGTTTCTGGTCTTACGTTTAGATCTTTAATCCATTTTTAGTTTATTTTTGTGTATGGTGTTAGAAAGTGTTCTAGTTTCATTCTTTTACAAGTGGTTGACCAGTTTTCCCAGCACCACTTGTTAAAGAGATTGTCTTTTCTCCATTATATACTCTTGCCTCTTTGTCAAAGATAAGGTGTCCATAGGTATGCAGATTTATCTCTAGGGTTTCTCTTTTGTTCCATTGATCTATATGTCTGTCTTTGTGCCAGCACCATACTGTCTTGATGACTGTGGCTCTGTAGTAGAGCCTGAAGTCAGGAAGGTTGATCCCTCCAGTTCGCAAGAGTGCTTTGGCTATTCGACGTTTTTCATATTGCCATACAAATTGTGAAATTATTTGTTCTAGTTCTGTGAAAAATACCACTGGTAGCTTGATAGGGACTGCACTGAATCTATAGATTGCTTTGGGTAGTATACTCATTTTCACTATATTGATTCTTCTAATCCATGAACATGGAATATTTCTCCATCTATTTGTGTCCTCTTTGATTTCTTTCATCAGTGTTTTATAGTTTTCTATATATAGGTCTTTTGTTTCTTTAGGTAGAAGAAAGTTTCCTTCAATTCCTAGTTTACCGAGTGTTTTTTATCATGAAAGGGTATTGGATTTTGTCAAATGCTTTTTCTGCCTCTACTGAAATGATCATGTGTTTTTCCCCCTTCATTCTATTAATATGGTATATTTCATTCCTTGATTCTTCTATGTTGAACTTCTGCATTCCTGGAATCAATTTTTTTTGTCATAGTGTATAATCCTTCTAATGTCCTGTTGGACTCAGTTTGCTAGTATTTGTTAAGGATTTTTACATCAGTGTTCATATGGGATACTGATCTGTAGTTTCTTGTGGTATCTTTGCCTGACTTTGGTTATCAAGGTTATAAGGACATCATAGAAAGAGTTAGGCATGTTCCCTCATTTTCTTTTTTTTGAAGATTCTGAAAAGGACTGATGTTCTTTAACTAGTTCTTCTTTAACCATAAGGTAAAATTCAAGCATGAATTTTAATCCTCTCACTCACATCAGTACATGACTACTGGAAAAACCATAGTCTTGACTAAGGACTTTTGTTAGCAAAGTGATGTCTCTGTTTTTAATATGCTATCTAGGTTTGCCACAGCTTTTCTTCCAAGGAGCATCTTTTAATTTCATGGCTGCAGTCACTGTCTACAGTGATTTTGGAGCCCAAGAAAAGAAAATCTGCCACTGCTTCCAATTTTCCCCCTTCTAATTTGTATATCCATTCATTCCCCTGTTGAGTCTTATCATGTAAAACTTACATAAATTAAAATGCACAAATTGTATATATACATATATATGTATATACAAATAAAATGTGTGAGTTTTGACAAATACATATACCTGTATAATCCAAATGCCCATCAAGGTACATACAGAATGATAGCTAAACTTTCATACTCCTTCCTACTCAATTCCCCTGCTTAATCTGCAGAGGAAACCACTCACTAGTTTCTTTTCCATCACAAATTGGTTTCTTCTGTTCTAGACTTAATATAAATGGAATCATACAGCATGTACTCTCTGGTTTCTTTCACTCACTGGTGTTTCTTTTATTCACACTGCTGTATATATCCATAATTCACTCCTTTTTAAAACTGAGTAGTATATATGGAGTTTTCTTTTACAGGTGGGAGAGAGGGCTTCTCTTTATTATTAATTCTATTTTTACTGCATTGGGATCAGAGAATATAACGATAATTATAACGACGACATTAAACATTTCCTGAGCTTCAACCATGTGCAAGGCCCTGTTCTGAACAGTAATCCTCACAACTCTGAGCGGCACACTATTATGACCTCCATTTTATATATGAGAACACTAAAGCATAGATGTTAGGTAACTGACCCAGGTCACATGGATAAGACAGAACCAGAAGTTGGTCCCTGAGCCCTCTCTTAACCATGTATTACATAAAATGCATGTATAATTTCCATGGAATTTGTTGATACTTCTTGTATGAACTAATAATGATATAATCAACTTCTGTGTTTGAAATGAATATATTCTCCATATTAGACACAGAATCTATCAATATATATGTAACTAAGCTTATTAATTATGGAATTTAAATATTCTACATACTTTTTAAAGTTTGTTTAATGTCAAAATATCCCACTGTGACTATAGATTTGTCAGTTTCTCCTTACAATTTTGCAATTTGTCCTTTCTTCTGTTATTAAGTGAATAAATCTTCATGCTTATTAGTTCTTTCAGGTGAATCCACTTAACTTTCAGTATTTTTATTCCTATTAATGATTAGACTTCAACTCTATTTTATCTAATAATGGAATATCATGTCTCTTTAAAGTAGCTTCTAGGGATCCCCTGGTGGCTTAGTGGAAAAGAAACCACTTGCCAATGCAGGAGACACAAGTTCGATCCCTCGTCTAGGAAGATCCCACATGCCTTGGAGCAACTAAGCTCACAGGGCCACAGTGATTGAGCCCATGCTCTAACGAGCCCATGTGCTGCAACTACTGAAGCCCATGTACCCCAAAGCCCACGTTCTGCAACAAGAGAAGCCACCACAATGAGAACCCTGAGTAGTGCAATGAGAGAGCAGCCCCCCTCGACACAACCACACAAAAGCCAGCACAGGAATGAAGACCCAGCACAGTCAAAAATAAATAAATAAGTATTTAAAAAAATAATAATAAAGTAGCTTCTAGAATATTTTTATAGCTTTATATTCAATTTTTAGTATCATTAGGTTTTTTACATATATCCCATGAGTATGTACCCATGGTGATTTTTAATTTTTAGATGAACAAAAGACAAAATTAAAAAACAAGCAACAAATTGGAGGAAAGCATTTGCATTAATCAAGCAACCTAAAATATTAAAAACTCCTACAAAACCCCTAATATTCAAACAGAACATTAGATTAAGGACATGGTATGGTTTGAACGTTCATATTCTACCAAAATTCCTATGCTAGAATCTTAGTAGCAATACTAATGTGATGGTATTAGTCAGTGGGCCTTAGGGAGGTGCTTAAGTTATGAGGGTGGAATCCTCACACAAAGAATCAGTGCCCGTATAAAAGAGGCTCCAAAGAGATCCCCAGTTCTTCAGCCTTGCAAAGACAGCAAGAAGATGCCAGCTATAAACCAGGAAAAGGTCCCTCACAAGAGAACACAACCATGTTGGTGCCCTGATCTTGACCTTACCTGCATCCAAAACTGCAAGCAATAAATTTCTGTTGTTTACAGCTACCCAATCTGTGGTATTTTGTCAGAGCAGCCCCAATGGAGGAAGACAGGACAGATGATTAACAAAAAACATAATAAGACTATTCTGCCTATAAGATGATGAATATTAGAACATCAGAATAATGATAATATATTGCTATTCCCACATCTGGAAATATCTATCAACAGTGGGGGTAGGGAGTAAGGAAAGATAATATGGCAACAAGTATAAATGATCATTTTAATAGTATATAATGTTTGATCCATTGATTCTACTTCTACAAATTTACCCTAAAAAGATAATTACATAAATATACAAGGATGTGAATAAGGATATCAATGACTATGCTACACTGCAAATTAGGTACTATATTGTAGTACACGGTCCTCCTTAAACAAAGGAAAAGAAAACTTGAATTTAACGACAATCTTAAAAGCCACATTTTAAAAATTATTAAATATTTATTTGGCCAATGATGTCTCATTCAATAACAAATACTTCTTCAGCATCTACATACCAGTCTTGCTCTCAAAAAGCCCACAGGATGGTGGGGAAAACATACCAAAAAACAAAAAATAGAAAGACAGAATATTAACATATCATATGACAAGTGCTCTAATAGTGACAAGCGGGATATATGGATACATAAGAGCTGGTTCACTTCATGGTACAACAGAAACTAACATAAGATTGTGACGCAACTATACCCAAATTTAGAAAAAATAATGTATTGACAGAATTTGTTGAGATAAAAATAAAGACATTACATGTGAGCCTTGCTCCCAAGAAGAGGGACAAGATTCCTCCCCATTGGTTACAGCTTCCTCAGGAAACTGAAACATTTACAGGAGTGATGTAGGCAGAGTCCTCATACCATGCAGTGGTCCCATGGTGAAATTCATTCGTTAAGACTTGCTCTCAACCTGGGGTGGGGTGTCGGGGGTCATGTGTAAGAATTGGCCATTCAGTGATCTGAATATCCACAGTGGTCTCAGACTAACAAAGGAGAAACTGAGTCACATAAGAGAGCTGAAATGACTCTAGGGTGACTCCCAGAGGTGTTAAGCTCACAAGTAGCACACTGATTTCTGTTTGAAACATTATTAGTTTTAAATCTATGTTTTCCAGATATAAGGAAACCCTTCCCCTCAAGCTTATTATGACTTACAGAAATTTGGCAAATTATACCTTTGTAAGCAGAATTGAAACATTTATCTTTTTTCTCTACCTGATCCTTCCAGACGCTGAAAACTCTCAAGTTACCAGCAGTTTTATCAGATAAATTAGGAAGGCCATCTCCTCTAACAGGAGCAGAAATCTCAAGGTATTTGGGGGGACTTCAAAAAGGGAGGAATTCACCTAGATCTGAAGGTGAAATCTGTGACAGGCCTTGGGCATGGCTTTCCTGGACCTAAGAAGCCAGGAAAGCTGGCCTTTTTTACTTTTAAAAAGTTTAATCATATGTCTAATCAATCGCCAGCCCAGGATTGATTCTCAGGGCTGGTGCATCGAGATTTCCCGGGGGGGGGAGGGAGGAGGGAGGGGGGAGGGAGGGGTTTCTGGAGGGGGAGCATATGTAAACCCATGGTGATATCATGGCATTGTATGACAAAAACAATAAAAGGGAGAAAAACAAAAAAAGTTTAATCTGAAATTCCTTATAAAAAGTTCCAGCAAAGCCAATTTTTAAAAAGCCCATGTGATCAATTATATAAATCATCAGGCCAAGTTTACTGAAACCAGATTTACTTTGCAAACAGATTTAGTCTTAATTTGGCTATATTCAGTAGAAATGCAGGTAATTTTAGAGAGAAAAGTGTTATGTTTCAGTGGATATTAAATTCTAGTTTTGTTAATTGAGGTCTGTATTTATTGCCTAAGACTTACTTCTCAGACAGCTCCTTGCTGTTATGTTTTATTATTGTAAAAAATAAATTCAATTAAGAAATAATTCAACTAAAAGTTTAATTGACTTATTTTTTTTTTTTTTAGTTTTGCCATACAATGACATGATATCGCCATGGGTTTACATATGCTCCCCCTCCAGAACCCCCCTCCCTCCTCCCTCCCTCCTCCCTCCCCTCGGGAAATCTCGATGCACCAGCCCAGAGCATCAATCCTGGGCTGGCGATTGATTACACATATGATAATTAACATGTTTCAATGCCATTCACCCATATCATCCCACCCTTGCCCTCATCCACAGAGTCCACGAGTCTGTTCTATACATCTGCATTCCTTTTGCTGTCTCGGATGCTGGGTTCTCGTTACCGTCTTTCTAAATTCCATATATATGCGTTAGTATACTGTATTGTTGTTTTTCCTTCTGGCTTACTTCACTCTGGATAATGGGCTCCAGTTCCGTCCACCTGAGTAGAACTGATTCAAATGAATTTTTTTTTTTAATGCTGAGTAATATTCCATTGTGTATATGTACCACAGCTTTCTTATCCATTCATCAGTTGATGGGCATCTAGGTTGCTTCCATGTCCTGGCTATTGTAAACAATGCAGCGATGAACACTGGGGTACATGTGGCTCTTTCAATTCTGGTTTCTTTGGTGTATATGCCCAGCAGTGGGATTGCTGGGTCATATGGCAGGTCTATTTGCAGTTTTTTAAGGAACCTCCACACTGTTTTCCATAGTGGCTTTTTAATTGACTTATTAAAAGAACACTCTAAGCTTGTTTCTAAAGCTTATCTAAATATTCTTTGGATGAAAATCAGATGCCCATACCTGAAACCAGGGTACTGCGTTTACTAGAAGAGACGCAATTTAAAGCTCAATCTCTCACCTAGATGGAGGACATATCAAATACTCTTACCTCCCTCCTGCACAGCAAAATTGAAGGGAATAGACTCTTGAATTAATATTTACACTTAGAACAAGCCCCTGCATGGACTGACCTATAGAGAGGGTGGTTGACCTTAAAACAATGCCCAAACAGAGGAGATGCTACCAAGCCAGGATGAGAAGATGACAACATCTGAAGTAGACAGGTGACCCAAGATGCAAGACCAGGCCTGTATACCAATTATTTGATAATTGCTCACATCTTTGCTTACTAACTAAATGCATTTCACAACCTTATGTACAGTTACAGTTAATCTAATTGTATCCAGTACTTCTGGGTTACCCTGGTGGATTTCTCCACTCCAAGGCTCTAACTGAATGGCCCTTAGGAAATTTACTCTAGAAAAAAGATATAATTCTGTTCAGGCAACTTGCTGATGTTACTAGGTGGGATATCTTCACCTGGCCAATTAATAATATGTATGACCCTGGCCATAAACACAAATTTGTTTTCAGGGTCATTCAAACTCAATCAGAACAACAAGCAAAATTTCAGCCAAAGAATGTAACCTCCCTCAATTGTGGAATGGATTTATGTGGTTAACACTAGGCTGCAGTCATTTAGATTTAAGGCTCCCTTTATGTAGGGAACCAAGAGACCATATTAATAATACTAGGAAATTGGGCTGGGTGCCTATGAATAACACCAAAATATAATCTCCCCAAAGATAAGGATTGGTACAGAATGGACTAAGTAAAACGATCTGAGTATACACTAGGCAACACCTAGCAAAAGTTCCTGGCTTAAATTCTTACTTATGACCTTACTAACACTACTAGCTATATTATTTGTATTTTGCCTGTTTTACAAATTATTCTTTCTGGCATTACCAAATGTGTGCATGAGCCTCTGATAAAATGACTCCTAGGTGACTTGAAGCAGCTGACCAGATAATTCTATATAAGGCCAATGATTTTAACAGTTTAGATATGGGAAGAAGCAACAGAGGGAATCATTTCCTGGACCATACCAGGTAGTGTGACAGGTGGTCCAGAGATTTCAGTTACTATTAACAGGGCCTTGTCCAGTAAGAGCACATTGTGTGGCTATCAACAAAATCCCTGCCTGACCTAGGAATGAGCATTCTTAGCACCATGGGACAAAATAGAAATGGTCATGAAATGCCTCCAAACCACAGTAGAATTTATGACAAAGAGGGGACTGAGCTAACCAAAAACTGCCCCTTACCACCTGCCTCTATAAGGATTAGGTCACTGCCAATGCAGCTGCTAAACTTCAAACACCCTGAGAGAAGTGTGAACTCCTGAGGGGTAGAGATAAGGAATCAGGTACTCTGTTCTCTGGAAAAAACTGGCAGAACAGGACTTCTGAAGTCCTGTTAGTTGGATATCTTCGGGAGAAGATTTTATGAGCCCAATTTCTTGCATCTTCTCCCATCTTCTTAGAAAAGCGCTAAAATCATCAACAGAGACATCCACTTCTTGTGACTAGTAGCAACCTTCTTGTGATTAGCAGTAACCTTCTACCAAAATGTGTGCTTGACTGCACATATCCCCCTTCACCAAAATCACATAAAGCTGACCTTTCCTTTTACCTCCTCAGAGCAGTTCCCTAGGGCTATATGAGAGGCTATCTCCAGGACTATAATCCTCATTTTGCCCCAAATAAAACTTAACTCACAATTCCCATGTTATGTATTTTTTTCAGTCAACAGAGATAAAGCCAGAGAAACTGCACTTGTAACAAGTACAGATACTACTAGTCTAGGAAACACACTTTGAGAATCAGAGAATTATAATCATAAAACTACTCATCCTTCCTTGTTTCACCAAAAACAATTAAATCATTATAGATATAGTTTTAAAAACCATGTATACATGAAAGAAAGGAGAAAAACACTTAATAACAAATGAAACCAGCACCTTCTTACTAATTTAACAAGATTTTGTTAAAAGTAAAATAAACTTGAAAATTCACACATTATTTCGCTGACATTTTCTTTCTTTTTTTGCCTATACCATGTGGCATGTGGGATCTCAGTTCTCCAACCAGGGACTGAACCTGCATCCTTTGCAGTAAAAGCATACAGTCTTAACCACTGGACTGCCAGGGAAGTCCTTTGTTAACATTTTCAACAAATAATCTACTCAGTTATTCAGGACTGATTGTCCAATTGATAATTCTAAACATCTTAGAAATCCACCTCTCCTATAGCATCTCTTAGCAAAGGGAATACTTCCTGGAATGCCTACCGTCAGGAAGAAGATCTGAAATGTGTATTAAGCAACTCCTATAACACCAGTTCTCATCTTTATTTACAAATATGAATCATCTGTGATGCCTTTAAATACATATATGCCCAGATCTCTCCCCCAAATCAACCAACTGTGATTCTTAAGAGTGTGTGTGTGTTAGCTGCTCAGTCATGTCTGACTCTCTGCAATCCCATGGACTGTGGCTCACCAGGCCCCTCCATCCATGAGACTCTCCAGGTAAGAAAACTGGAGTGGATTGCCATTTCCTTCTCCATCTTAAGAGTAGGGCCAATCATTTGTAACATACACAGGTGATTCTTCCTTAGACAATGCATTGGTAGCACCAATACCTGAATAAGCTACGTTTAATTCTGGGAATGCAAAACTATTTCAAAGAATGCAATATCATCAAACTGTGATGGCAATATTCAAAAATATGGAAAAACTCTATGATCTTCCTCATCACATAACTATCTTTCCTCCTTTCCCTGTCCCCTACTTCCAAACACCACAAGAGCTGGAACATAACTTTTCAGATTGACTAAATGCAGCCTAAAATAGAGTTGCTTTTTCTCTAGTTACATGTGTTGATCAACTGACATATTAACTAAGCATCTTTAAACTTCTTTGCCTTTAAGCTTTTGATGTACTTTGTCTCTTTATGTATAAATAAAGAGAGATAATGTCAAAATGAGTTACCTGAAAACAGGTAATTTTATCACAAAGAAATTGAAACTAAGCTTGTCATGATTAGGCCCTAAGGGGAAAAAAAGGACTTCCCTGGTGGTCCAGTGGCTAAAACTCCAAGCTCCCAATGCAAGGGTCTGTGGGTCTGGGGTCCAATTCCTGGTTAGGGAACTAGAGCCTATATGCTGCAACTAAGATCCAGTGAAGCTTAATAAATAATTTTTAAAAAAATAGGCCCTAAGATGAAGACTTTGGCCACCTGATGTGAAGAGCTGACTCATTTGAAAAGACCCTGATGCTGGGAAAGATTGAGGGCAGGAGGAGAAGGGGACGATGGAGGATGAGATGGTTGGATGGTATCACCAACTCAATGGACATGGGTTTGGGTGAGCTCCAGGAGTTGGTGATGGACAGGGAGGCCTGGCGTGCTGCGGTTCATGGGGTCACAAAGTGTCAGACACGACTGAGCGACTGAACTGAACTGAAGATGAAGACAGTCACAAAAATTCTCCCAATGCATTTTATCATAATATCCTTTAAATAGTTCAGTTCAGTAAAAGTTGCATAATAGCAGAAGATTACTATGTCCTCTCATTTTTCAAAATGTTGATATCATGGCACATGTACATACACATATAAAAGACCTGAAAGAAAGTATTAAAAATTCTCACCTAAAACTGCATTTTAAGTTAGAAAAAAAGTCACCTTTCATTAAGATTTATCAATATTAAGCAAGTTGCCAAATCATTTTATCAGGAGATCCATAATCAAGTTCACCTTTGAATACCATGACTCTAAATGTTTCCACTTATGATATATCATGTTTAAGACCCAATTTAAGATGTCAAGTCTTTTTAGCCAGGAAGAGAGTGGGAAACATTTATTAGTCAGATAATCTTTTACTGAAATGGAACACACATTCTTTTGAGATCATGGTAAAGAACAAATAGCAAACAACTTAATCAAATGAAAGTTTCTATTTCTAAAGGATGCAAATTAAAGCAAACATAATCTCCTACTATTTGTCTTCAAATATCATTAGCGCAAGATATATCTTATTCCTCACACTTGAATTACACTGTACATTTAAAAGATAGTACATCATAAATTTTTCACAGCTTTCTGCCTGACAGTTACTCATAAAACTAAAGTGAGGTCTTTTTCCTCATTTTCTCCTTCCTTAAAACAACACTTATATATAACATACAGGAGGTGTGAAGACTTAATTTCAGTATGTGTGCTAATATATCAAGACTAGACCAAATGTCAAAAGATGCTATATTAATAAAATAGGTCATCAACAAAGCCATCTTTTAAGCCTTAACAAAGTTCTACACTTTGCTACTATTATCCTTCTATATTTTTAAACTGATGAAACTTTGAAAATATGAATATTTTCCTAAAAGTAAATATACAACCATTCTTTTCTCCTCAGGAAAGTATTTGTCCTCATGCATATAGCTATATAAAATGAAACAATGTAACTGGCTAATAAGCACCTATTTCCTAAATAAAAAGCATTTTAATACTTTCATAACATTAGCTTCAAACATTTAAATAATAATCTCTTATTAAAGTGAATTTACTAATATAAAAAGAATCAGGAGAATACAGAAATTTCTACCACCCAGTATGAGCTGATTCTAAGCTATTTGTGGAATATATTTTATTTTAGATATACTGCCAAAAGGTTAAAAATAAACATCATTAGGTGGCCAGAAAAAATCCTGGTACATAGCAAGACTTTAGCTCTATTCAGAAATGGTATCCTTCACCCTGTGACCACAAAATATCCTGGTCTTAACTTATAAAACAACTGAAAAAAAAAAAGGCATTTTTGACTACGGAAGTATTTCAAAAATATAACTTAACCTAGATATAATTATTGGAAGAGCCAAGAGAACTTTAAAACTCCATTTTTTCACATAGTACTTCTACAATCCTGGATGAGAAAAACCATGAAATTCCACCCAGTGGACCTTCTTTCATCCTGTACTAATTAGCCAGACTGAAAGATTTGCAAGGCACTGAATCTTACACTTCTTCTTTGGTATCTATTCTAAGTAGTAACTCATGAAATAAGACACTCCTTCCCAAATACCCAGACATGTAGGCACTAAAAATGCTGTGCCCCATTTATTTAAAATAATCCTGAAAGACGTCTGCCTTCTACTTTAAAGAAAACTGAGGACAACTATCAAAACCAGGGAAATGATGTTCCTATATTCAATGGATTTCTGCCAAAATCTAATAAAGACTGAGAAAATATTTATCTACATAGGTGCTCTCACTGCTTGGAAACACTATTTCACTTGGTTTCAAACAATATATACCAGTAATTTTCAATGAGACAAAGAACTTAAATTTTAAAATCAGGCATACACACAGGTTCAAACCCAGATGTTTCATCACTCAGTACTCTGATCCTGGGTAAGTCACTTAACCAATCTGACACTCAGTCTCCTTCTCTATGAACTGGGGGTGATGATGATGACGACAATGACGACAGAATGTATTGTTGCTGTGAGGCTCTGAGATATAGCTAACGTACAATCTCATACACTAGTAAAGTAATGCTCAAAATTCTCCAAACCAGCCTTCAGCAATATGTGAAACATCCAGATGTTCAAGCTGGTTTTAGAAAAGGCAGAGAAACCAAAGATCAAATTGCCAACATCTGCTGGATTATCAAAAAAGTAAGACAGTTACAGAAAAACATCTATTTCTGCTTTATTGACTATGCCAAAGGCTTCAATTGTGTGGATCACAACAAACTGTAGAAAATTCTGAAAGTAATGGGAATATCAGACCACCTGACCTGCCTCTTGAGAAATCTGTATGCAGGTCAGGAAGTAACAGTTAGAACTGGACATGGAACAACAGACTGGTTCCAAATTGGGACAGGAGTATGTCAAGGCTGTATATTGTCATCCTGTTTACTTAACTTACATGCAGAGTACATCATGAGAAATGCTGGGCTGGGTGAAGCACAAGCTGGAATCAAGATTGTGGGGAGAAATATCAATAACCTCAGATACGCAGATGACACCATCCTTATGGCAGAAAGTGAAGAACTAAAGAGCCTCTTGATGAAAGTGAAAGAGGAGAGTGAAAAAATTGACTTAAAATTCAACATTCAGAAAACTAAGATCATGGCATCCATTCCCATCACTTCATGGCAAATAGATGGGGAAAACAGTGATAGACTTTATTTTGGGGGGCTCCAAAATCACTGCAGATGGTGACTGCAGCCATGAAATTAAAAGATGCTTACTCCTTGGAAGGAAAGTTATGACCAACCTAGACAGCATATTAAAAAGCAGAGACATCACTTTGTCAACAAAGGTCTGTCTTGTCAAGGCTATGGTTTTTCCAGTAGTCATGTATGGATGTGAGAGTTGGACTATAAAGAAAGCTGAGAGCCAAAGAATTGATGCTTTTGAACTGTGGTGTTAAAGAAGATGCTTGAGAGTCCCTTGGACTGCATGGAGATCCAACCAGTCCATCCTAAAGGAGATCAGTCCTGAGTGTTCATTGGAAGGACTGATGTTGAAGCTGAAACTCCAACACTTTGGCCAGTTGATGTGAAGAGCAGACTCATTTGAAAAGACCCTGATGTTGGGAAAGATTGAAGGCAGGAGGAAAAAGGGACGACAGAGGATGAGATGGTTGGGTGGCATCACCAACTCAATGGAGATGAGTTTCAGTATACTCCGGGAGTTGGTTATAAACAGGGAGGCCTGGTGTGCTGTCGTCCATGGTGTCGGGAAGAGCTGGACATGACTGAGTGACTGAACTGACAACTAGTGTTAACGAGAACATGGAGAAATTAGAAAAATATATCGCTGTAGGAATATAAAATGGTGTAGTCCCTCTGGTAAACAGTCTGGCAGTTCCTTGAACATTTAAAGACAGAGAAAAAAGGGACTTCCCTGGATGTCCAGTGGTTAAGACACTGTGCTGCCACAGCAGGGGGAACAGGTTTGATCCCTGGTCAGAGAACTAAAATCCTGCATGCCATGCAGCCCAATAAATAAATAAATAAAAAATAAAGACAGTAAAAAAACATCACAAAGCAATTCCACAAGTAGGTGTATTTCCAAAAGAAGTGAAAATAGGACTTCCCTCGTAGTCCAGTAATTAAGAATCTGCCTGCCAATTCAAGGGACACAGGTTCAACTCCCGGTCCAGGAAGATTTCACATGTAGCGTGGCAACTAAGCCTATGTTCCACAGCTACTGAGCCCACAATTCTCAAGTACTGAAGTCCATGCACCTAGAGCCTACGCTTTACAATAAGAGAGGCCAAAAAATAAAAAAATAAAGAAAAAGAGAGGCCACCACAATGAGAAGCCCACATACCGCAACAAAGAGTAGAAATAACTCACCACAACTAGAGAAAGCCTGCTAGCAGCAATGAAGACTCGGCACAACCAAAATAAATTAATTAAAAAATCAATCTATTCAAACTGCCTTGCTGTTAAAAAAAAAAAAAAAGTAAAAACACATGTATATGGGAAAAACGTGTATATGAAGGTTCCCAGAAGGCTTATTCGTAACAGCCAAAAGTGAAACAACCCAAACGTCCATCAACTGATGAATGGATAAATGAAATGTGGTATATCCTAGAAAGAGAAGCAAAAATAAACAAAGAGTATCTAAACAAATTTACAAGCTTTAGCACAGCAAAGGAAACGTATACAAAATGAAAGACCACCTACAGAATGGTGAGAAATATTTCCTAGAGAGAACATACTTGCAAATGCTGTGACCGAAAAGGGTTTAATTTCCAAAATATCCAAACAGCTCAAACAGTTCAATATCAAAAAAACAAAAAAATCAATTATTGGACAGAAGACCTAAACAGACATTTCTCCAAAGAAGACATATAGATGTCCAACAGGCATATGGAAAGATGCTCAACAATGTTGACTATTAGAGAAATCCAAATCAAAACTACAATGAATGAGCTATCACTTCACACTGGTCAGAATGGCTATCATCAAAAACCTACAAATAATGCTGGAGAGGATGTGTAGAAAAGGGAACACTTGAGAACACTTCAAACTGTTGGTGGGAATATAAATTGATACAGCTGCTATGGAAACCAATATGGCGGCTCCACACAAAACTAAAAGCATAGCTACCATATGACCTAGCAATCCCACTTGCAGGCAAACACCTACAGAAAACTCTTAATTTGAAAAGATACATGCACCTCAATGTTCACAGCTGCACTATTTACCATACATATGAAAACAACCTAAATGCCCATCAACAAATGAATGGATAAAGCAGATATGGCATATAATAAAATGGAATATTTTTCAGTCATAAAAAAGAATGAAAAATGCCATTTGCAGCAACATGGATGGATTTGAAGATCTAACAGAGAAAGACAAATATCATATGATATCACTTATATAAGAAATCTAAAAAATGATACAAATGTACTTATTTACAAAACATAAACAGAGGACACAGAAAACAGTTACCAAAGGGGAAAAAGAGCTAAGAGTGATAAATTAGGAGTGTTAACAGGTACTCACTACTCTACATAAAATAGACAAATGGGACTTCCTTGGTGGTCCAGTACTTGAGAATCTACCCTGTAATGAAGGAGACCCAGGTTCAATCCCTGGTCAGGGAACTATGATCCCAAATGCTGCAGAGCAACTAAGCCCATACACCACAACTACTGAGCCCAAAAGCTCTAGAGCCTGCTCAACACAACTAGAGAGCCTGTGTCCTGCAACTACTGAGTCCTTGAGCCACAACTAGAGTCCATGCACCACAACGAAAGATCCCACATGACACAACAGAGACCCCATGTGCTGCTACTAAAACTTAATGCCGTCAAATAAATAAAATTATTTTAAAAATAAATAAATAAATAAAGTAGATAAACAACAAGGTCCTACTGTATAGCAAAGGGAACTATATTCAACATCCTATGATGGAAAATAATCTGAAAAGACTACACACACACACACACATACATATATGTATATGTGTATGTATGTATATATATATATATATATAACTGAATCATTTTGCTATACAGTACAACATTGAAAACCAACTACATTTCAATTTTAATAAACTGTCAAGCCAGCAATCATTACCCAGCAATTATACCCTCAAAATGACTGCATGATGAAATTTTGACATAAAACTAAATTGTCACTAGCAGACCTGAACTTCAAGATACACTAAATGGAATGCAATTTAAACCACAATGAGGTATCACATTACACTTTTTTATTAGATTGGTGCAAAAATAATTGCAGTTTTACACTGCTGAACTTTGCCATTTGATATTGGAATACATTCTTAAATAAATATGGTTATGTTATATATCATTTTAATGTGCATTTCTTGCTTTATGTTTTTTGCTAATGAATTGTTACTTGCTATTTATTTTATATGTATTTTAGACTATGGATATGATGTTAAACAAAAAGTAAATTTGAGCCATTTTCTTGTTCAAGTTCAAAATGGGTCATAAAACAATGGAGACAATGCACAACATCAATACATTTGGCCCAGAAACTGTTAATGAACATACAGTGCAGTGGTGGTTCAAGAAGTTTTGCAAAGGAGACAAGAGGCTTGCAGATGAGGAGCATAGTGGCTGACCACCAACAGTTGACAACAATCGGCTGACTGTTGATCATTGATGCTGATCCTCTTATAACTACACAATTTGCCCAAGAACTCAATGTCGACCATTCTATGGTCATTCAGCACTGGAAGCAAATTGGAAAGATGAAAAAGCTAGATAAGTGGGTACATCATGAGCTGACTGCAAATCAAAACAACCATCGTTTTGAAGTGTCATCTTCTCTTATTCTTTGCAACAATGAGCCATTTCTCAATCGGTTGTTATTTGCGACAAAAAGTGGATTTTATGTGACAACTAGTGACAACCAGCTCAGTGAATGGACCAAGAAGAGGCTTCAAAGAACTTCCCAAAGCCAAACTTGCACCAAAAAAGAATATATATATATATCATGGCCACTGGTGGTCTGCTGCCGGTCTGATCCACTACAGCTTTCTGAATCCTGGTGAAACCATTACATTGGAAAAGTATGCTCAGCAAATTGATGAGTTGCACCAAATGCCTGCAGCTGACATTGGTCAACAGAAAGGGCCCCATTCTCCATAATGCCCAACTACACATTGTACAACCAACACTTCAAAAATTGAACAAACTGGGCTACGAAGTACTGCCTCATCTGCCGTATTCACCTGACCTCTCTCCAACTGACTATCATTTTTTCAAGCATCTCAACAACTTTTCGCAGGCAAAATGCTTTCACAACCAGGAGAAGGCACAAAATGCTTTCCAAGTGTTCATCGAATCCCAAGGCATGGATTTTTAATCTACAGGCATAAATAGACTTATTTTTCATTGCCAAAAATGTGTCGATTGTAATGGCTCCTATTTTAATTAACAAAGATATGTCTGAGTTTAGTTATAATGATTTAAAATTCATGGTCTGAAACCACAATTACTTTTCACCAATCTAGTAATAGTAACTCAAGATAAACAATGATAGATTAAAGATGCAAGGTGCAGTACCTAAAATTACCACCTGGAAAATAGACAGATATAGCTAAAACTGCAAGAGAAGAAAATGGAATACCAAAAATATTCAGTTAGGTCAACAGAGCTGAGTAAGCTAGTATATAAAATACCTCTACAGTAAAACAGACAAAAAGAATTCTCCAAGGAGAAAGTTGGTTAATAATGCAAAATATATTTTACCATAGAAGCAATATGTTAAATGATGACTATGATATAAAACTTCTGAATAAAGTTAACTAAAATAAAATTTGAGTCTGGACATGAATCTAACCACCCAATATTCGCTTGTTTGAAGACAAAACAATTAAAAAACAGAGAAAGAAAGGAACACAGTGGTACACAAAGCCTGTTTCTCCAACTCTGAATTATAACTTGTTTGAGATCAGTCATTTCACAAACAGAAGTTTGTGAATCAAATGTTCTTAATATTTGGTATATATTAGAAATAAACTATAAAGTCTATTAATGATGAAAATAACTTCACTAAATACTAATTAAAGGCCAAAAATGAAAAAATAAAGAAAGCCAAAAATAACATTTTATCATCAACTAATATAAACTCTTACAGTATATTATCTCTAACAGACATGCAATAAAATATTTACCAATACTGGACTTCCCTGGTGGTACAGAAGATAGAAATCCATCAGCCAAGACAAGGGACACAGGTTCAACCCCTGGTCTGGGAAGACTCCACATGCTAAAGAACGAGGCCCATGTGCCACAACTACTGAGTCTGAATACTGCGAATGCTGAAGCCCATGTAACTACACCTGTGCACTGCAACAAGAGAAACCACCGCAATGAGAAGCTTGTGCCCTGCAATGAAGAGTAGCCCCAACTTGTCACAACTAGAGAAAGCCCACAACCAGCAACAAAGATGCAGCACAACCAAAAAATTAAATAAATGCTACACTGACACTTAACAGTAGAGCTTAAAAAAAAAAACCTTTTTTTAACCAATACTGAATCACTTAGTTTTAGTTTTAAGGGAATATAATATTCACATAGTTCCAAATTCAAAACTTACACAAAAAGATATACGATAAAAAGTCTAAGGGACTTCCGTGATCATCCAGTGGTTAAGACTCAGCCTCACAATGCAGGGGGCACTGGTTCAATCCCATCGGAGAACTAAGGTCCCATATGCTGTGGGGTATAGCCAAAAAAAATTTATTTTTAAAAGTCTCTGCCTCTCATCTTCTTCTCCAGCCACCAGTGGGGGGTATACAACACTAAAATATAATCAAGGGGTGTATACATTCCCAATTGTTTCCCGTGGGACCACAGAGGTGGTAACATTTTTCTTTAACACCAGAAATAACATTTTCTTTTTGAATTGGGATTACTCACAAAACAGAAAACATTCAGATGACAAGATACTCGCACATGAATGCCGAAAAGGAGATCAAATGGAATGTTAAAGCATAACCCAGAATACTGTAAAGAAACAATAAAATGAAATAAAAATATCAGCTAAGATTCTATTAAGTTAGTCCTGACCAACACATGACAGGAAATCTGCAACAAGGGAACAAAGGAGATGGTTCCAAGTTTCTGTGCCTACTTCCCAAATTAGTCACTCAAGAGTCAACAGCACAAACCAGATGTACAAACTAACTCCTGCTTATGCATCAGATCATTCCTGAAGAAAATAACCAACAAACAGCATCTGTGAGATTCAAATGGGCATTCAAAGAATTTACAAAGACAAACATCAACTTAGCACCACAGGCCTCCTCAGGTAAAAGGTGTCATATTTTATACATTCAAGACTGAATTGCCAACTTCAATTATTAACAGGTAAATTACTCAGCTAGGAGTAATTCTAGCTCATATTTGTCATTCCCTGCTTTCAGTTTAGCCACTTTACTACTTATTAATGCTTTCACCTGAGAAGTAAAAGGAGTTCAGCAAAAATGCTACTACCTGGAGGGTCCTTAGACCATGATTTCCCCAAATTATCAGAAGGCCAAAGGTGGCAAGATCATTAACCACTCCCGTGTTAAGAGGAGAATCCTAAGAGGCCACTGGCCTACTGGCCCATTACCTAAGGTAAATGCAAAAACCTGCTCCTGACCTAAGACAGTGAACTTCAAAGGAATTGAAGGAGGAGATACAAATGGTTTCTAAAGAGTCTCTTATTCCTAATCTTGGAACAACTGGAATTCCAGCTATATCTTTCATAATCTAATATCAACATATCTTTTACACTTTTATGGGAACTACTAGGAGTAAACTAGAATTGGGTCCCTGTGGCAAACAGGGCAATAAGTAACATGGAAAAGCTGTATTAGTGCCACCAATATCTATTTCTTACTGGCAAAGACCATTCTCCAAGAATGTAATCACATTCCCAGCCTCCTCTGCAACTAGGCTGCAAGGGCATATGAAGCAAACTCTAGCAACAAGATACAAGGGAAAGTCTTGTATCTAGACTTGTATCTAAAATTACCAGATAATTTCTAGTAAAAATTGTTTATAAGGAAAGGAGGGAAGGTAAGGAGAGAAATTTTACATGAGGAAAAACTGCACTCCCTTTCTCTTTTTCCACCTAATGTTGCATGAGATTAGCATGCTTAGAATTGCATATGTCATCTGCAATCACAAGGGGAATCATTATTAACACATAGAAAGATGGAAGGTACCTAGGACCTTTGAACTTGGTGGAGGAAATTCTTTAGCATTACTTAAAAGTTTATCTTTGAGGTTCATTACATTTTTTAATCCACAGGTTAACTCTTTACAGGATGAGTAAGTCAAAAACCATGATTTCTGAACTAATGTTCTCAATTACTTACTTAACAAAATTACATTCCACATGCATTTGTTGAGCATCTACTATGTTCCACACACTACTCAAGAAAGCTTTTATGTGAGCTACTTTAATTATCAAAATAACCCCATAAGGTATTAGAATTATCATTACTGATAAGATACACAAGGCTCAGAGAAGTTTAAGTGACTTGTGCCCAAAGTTAATAAAGATTAACAACTAGAATCCATACCCACGTTGTATATCTCTAAGCTAGGGCTCATTACAGTAGCTGTGATCAGCAACCCTACCACTCAGATCACCTTTACGATCTCCATATTCATATAACTGCAGCTAAAAAGACCTAATCAAGGAAAAGCACACGTAAAAATTCTTCAACACTTCTGTTCTTAACCCAAGTGGTGGGTAACTTTCATTATTACTCCTTAGTTTAATTCCATCTAACTCTGTTTAAAAAAAATTCTCCCTCTGATGATTTACTTCATTTTTAAATTCTAATTTGAAAGAATACTAGATTGAGAAACAATATTTGCTGAATGAACGAAAAAGACCAGGATCCAGAACCTGACTTATGACTTTCAATTTTCATTATCTAAAACTCCATTGATTACAAGTCACACTGTGTTACACTAAGAAAAATTGCTCCCATTTAAATTGATACAATGCTGTATCACAACTTTTACTTATTAAAAGAGCTCTTGTAAACTTCATTAGATTTTTAGCATACATTGCTCCTGTGCATAATTTTTAAAAGGTAAAAGAAATAAATTGGTCACACTCAGGCTGAAAATCTTCTGAATCACTTTTTTAATCAGTCATTACTGTTTTTCCATACAATCTCATCTGTGCCATCAAAAGCCTGGATGATCCAACATTTGTATTCAAACCACCATCTCCGGGACTTTCTTCCAAGCCTGCTGAAAACTACTCTGCAAGTTCTGTGCATGAAGAGACAACAACCACATCACAAACTAAAGCAACTATAAGATGGATCTGGATTTCAGAAATGTAAGAATGTAAAAATATATGCTTATGAGAATTAATAAAGCACAATAACTAGACATGGCCAGTGGGAATCTGTTGTATGACTCAGGGAGCTCCAACTGGTGTTCTAGTATAACCTAGAGGAGTGGGATGGGGTGGAAGGTACATTCAAGAGGGAAGGGACACATGTATACCTATGGCTGATTCATACTGATGTATCGCAGAAACCAACACAACAGTGAAAAGAGACTATCCTTCAATTAAAAATAAATTAAACTAAATTAAAAAAAAACACAATAACTTACTTTGTTATCTTACATAAGACAACATCCTGAAGCTACCAATGGTGAACATCTACCATGCTTGGTATTTTACCTATTTTGTTTAACTCTTTACAGAACAGCAAAAAGTTAGGCATTAACGTTATTTTACATACATGAAATAGGAGGCTCAGAGAACTTAGTAATTTGTCCTAGATGATACAGCTAACAAGTGGCAGAGCTGGGTTTCAATCTCTGGTCTATTTTCAAAGTTCTTACTCCTTTTTACCGCATCAGTGGTTCTCAAAATTTAGAGCACATAAGAATCACCTCAGGGTGGGAAAAACACTGCAAATACTGCATATATTTGCAAATCATATAGCTGATAAGATAAATGTATAAAGAAGTTTTATGGGATTTCCCTGGTGGCCCAGTGATTAAGAGTCTGCGTTCCAGTGCAGGGAACATGGGTTTGATACCTGGTTGAGGAACTAAGATCCCACATGCCACGGGGCAACTAAGCCTTCATGCCATTACTAAAGAGCCCACATGCCACAACTAGAGAAGCACATGGCAACTAAGACCAAGCAGAGTCAAAAAAAGAACTCTTACATCTCAGTAGGAAAAAGACAAATAATCCAATTTAAAAATGAGCAAAGGATTTGAATAGCCATTTCTCGAAAGAAGATATGCAAATAGCCAATAAGCACACACAAAAATGCTCAACATCATAAGCTATTAGGGAAATGCAAATCAAAGCCACAATATGATAAGTAAAAGCTGAAGACCACATATTGTATGATTCCATTTATACATATTTTACTTCCACAGAGAAAAAACGTAATTGCTTAAGGCTGGATAAGGTGATGGGAAGTGACTGCTAATAAGTAGTTTCTTGAAAGGAGACCCAAAAATATTCTGAAGTATAGTGATAGTTGTATAACCCTATGAGTATACAAAAAAAAAAAATTCTGAATGGGTTAATTGTACAGCAAGTGAATTAGATCTCAATAAATCTGTTTTTTAAAAACCCTCTAGGGATTTCTCTGGAGGTCCAGAGGTTAAGACTCTGCCTTCCAGTGCAGGAGGCACAGGTTTGGTCCCTGTTTGGGGAACTAAGCTCCCACATGCCTCAGGGTGTGGCTAAAAATTAAAAACCAAAACTAACAACTGTCATAAGAATTATCATAAATAATACCAGGTGCCAGAAGACAATAAACTTCAAAAACAATTGTTAAATAAATAAAATTTTAAAACTCCTACCCTTCTTACTTAACTTATATGCAGGGCGCATCATGTGAAATGCCAGGCTGGATGAAACACAAGCTGGAATCAAGACTGCTGGGAGAAATATCAATAACCTCAGATATGCAGATAACACCACCCTTATGGCAGAAGGCAAAGAGGAACTAAAGAGTCTCTTGATGAAGGTGAAAGAGGAGAGTGAAAAAGCTGGCTTAAAACTCAACATTCAAAAAACTAAGATCATGGTATCTGGTCCAATCACTTTATGGCAAACAGATGGGGAAAAAATAGAAAATTTTGGGCTCCAAAATTACTGCAGACGGTGACTGCAACCATGAAATTAAAAGATGCTTCCTCCTTGGAAGGAAAGCTATAACAAACCTAGACAGTGTATTAAAAAGCAGAGATAGTACAAAGTGTAGTAAAAAGCAGAGATAGTACAAAGGTCCATCTAGTCAAAGCTATGGTTTTTCCAGTAGTCATGTACCAATGTGAGACTTCGACCATAAAGGCGGCTGAGTGTCAAAGAATTGATGCTTTTGAACTGTAGACTTCTGAGAATCCCTTGGACAGCAAGGAGATCAAACCAATCAATCCTAAATGAAATCAATCCTGAATATTTATTGGAAGGACTGATGCTGAAGCTCCAATACTTTGGCCATGTGATGTAAAGAGCTAACTCATTAGAAAAGATCCTGATGCTGGGAAAGACTGAAGGCAGGAGGAGAAGGGGGCAACAGAGGACGAGATGGTTGGATGGCATCACCGACTCGATGGACATGAGTTTGAGCAAGCTCCAAAAGACAGTGAGGCACAGAGAAGCCTGGCATGCTGCAGTCCATGGAGCTGCAAAGAGTCAGAAACAAATGAGCGCATGAACAAACAATACCAGATTACTTCTGTGTGCTAAGTCGCTTCAGCTGTATCCGACTCTGTACGACCCTATGGACTGTAGCCTGCCAGGCTCCTCTACCCATGGGATTCTCCAGGCAAAAATACTGGAGTAGGTTGCCATGCCCTCCTCCAGGGGATCCTCCGGACCCAGGGATCAAATCTGAGTCTCTTAGGTTTCCTGCATCAGTTGGTTCTTTACTGCCAGCAACACTTGAGAAGCCAGACTACCTGTAAGTTTCCCTTTTATATATAAAGGTATCTGAGACAATGAAAAAAGAGTCTCAGAGCTCATATCAACCGACTTCAGAATCCAATCCCCAGTGATCCCCAAGAACCAACAGTTTAGAGAAGGTAACATATAGCATAGCAATTCCTCACTTGAGGTCACTAGACCTGCAGATGTCTACAGTGAAAGGACAAGTGCTTCTTGAGCCAGTTTAAGTTTTTCAGAACATCTGTAAGAAATCATACATACACTTAGCCCTCTCTGAGGTAAAGTTTACGTATCTTTGCCTTTGGTTGTACTCGTGTTACTAGCTTTAAAATACTGACACACAGTATTTTAAAATACTTTAAAAGCTGACTCACAGCTCAGTATATGAAAAATAAAAAGTAAGAACACAAATTATTTGTTAAAATGTATTCTGATAGGCAAGTGTTTCCAAATATGGGAGCCATTATGAGTTCCTTGGTTAAAAGCTTGGGAAATACAGATACGGGAAAGTAAACAAGTCTAGTGAAGTGAAAGTCGCTCAGTCATGTCCGACTCTTTGTGATTCCATGGCCTATCCAGTCCATGGAATTCTCAGGCCAGAATACTGGAGTGGGTAGAGTCCACCTCAATATGATTCACTTCCTATCGACTGTGCCTTGGTTTCCATTTTCATCTATAAAATCAACAAATACCATAGTATGCACCTGACTCTAAAATTCAAAGATTTTTAAAATATTAACCTAAAATATATGCTAAGAAGGCAGTTCTTTATATTCTGGGTCACTTCAAAGAACTTTCTTTACCGACTGGAGTTAGCATATCATTAGAATAAATAAGAAATACATTATATTAATAAACAACACATAGGCTGTAGGATTCAGAAACTTACTTATACATGGCCTTAGAAAGCAAAGAGAGAATAAACTAATAATAAACTAAAAAGAAAGTAAAGTGTGCTTGTCTACTGCTGACAGCAGGAGTCAACAGGAAACACTTCAGTATAAAATCTCCCCAAAGCATGGAATGTCCCTGATTAACAGCAAATGAGTTATCTTTCCTTCTCATACTTCACTCCCAACATACCAGCTTCCACATTCACCCTCGGAATAAATAAATTGAAGAAGGGGAGGAGAGCAATGGAAAAAAAACATGATACCATAATCGGCCTCCTTTCAAAATTCCAGAAGGTGAAAAAGAGTAGATGGGAGTGAGGAACTAGCCATGGTTGGTGGTGATAGTGGTTTAGTCACTATGTCATGTCTGACTCTTTATGATCCATGGACTGTAGCCCACCAGGCTCCTCTACCCATGGGATTTCCCCAGGCAAGAATACTGGAGTGGGTTGTCATTTCCTTCTCCAGGAGATCTTCCCCACCCAGGGAAGATATATCCCCACCCAGACCTATATCTCCTGCACTACAGGCAGATTCTTTCACTGCTGAGGTACTAGGGAAGCTATAACCCAGCATAAAATTTTCCTATTTACAGTTTAACATGTTGTGGACTTTTTTCTTTTTTTTAACTTTTTTTAAAGTCACAAAAGTTTTTTCTCTGTCTACTTCTTTATGTTAAAAATCAAAGCTATCTGAATTTGGGGAGAGTAAATTCATAGTAATTTAAACTGAGTATAACACTGGTAAGGGATGCATCAGTGAGAAGGAGAGCTATTTGTGGGATTTCAGGGAGGAAGGTGGTAGTGAGAGCCTCAAAAAAGGAAAAGCAGGCAAGATCCTTTACAACAAAATATATATAAAAATCCAAGCTCAGAGATTTTTAATGAATTTTTAAAAGGTCATTGACTTGCTAAGACAGACCAGAAAAGTCAGACCACCTTCTCCTCAAGCAATAAAAGTTATGACTATTGAGAGTAGACAATTTTAAACTTCCAATTCAGCACTACCATTAGGGAGAAAAAAGCAAATCAGAAATCTAAAGTTAGGTTTTAGAAGGTAATATAGTATTCTGCTCACAACTATATAAGAATGAAGGGATGCATCTCATTTATTTAATATAAAGGAGAATTACACTCCTTTAAAATGTAAAGAATCCCATTAATCCTTGGAGCACCAACAATCACTGTATTTACATATTATATATAAATACATATATATTGTGGCTTCCTAGGTGGCTCAATAGTAAAGAATTCTCCTGCCAATGCAGGAGACTCTGGTTCAATCCCTGGGTCAGGAAGATTTCCTGGAGGACATAGCAACCCACTCCAGTATCCTTACCAGGAAAATCTCATGGACAGAAGAACCTGGTGGGTTACAGTCCATGGGGTCACAAAGAGCATGCACACACACAGATATACTCAATATCAAATAGTCAAATTAAAACACAAGCTCAATGACACCACCTGTTGTTGTTAGTCACTAAGTTGTGTCCAACTCTTTTGCAACCCCATGGACTGTAGCCCATCAGGATCCTCTGTGCATGGGATTTCCCAGGCAAGAATACTGGAGTGGGTTGTCATTCCCTTCTCCAGAGGATCTTCCTGACCCAGGAACTGAACGCGCATCTCCTGCATTGACAAGCAGATTATTTTACCACTGAACTACCCAGGAAGACACAACACCACCTATAGCTCCCTATAAATAGAGATTATAAAATATATCATCTAAAAACTAATAAGCTGCACTTAAATATAACCAGTTACATCCACTTAACAACTCTGCCAGCTTAAACAAAAAGTACAAAGATACAAACCCGAGTAAGACTTAGCCTATGACTTCAAGGAATTCACATGATGGGGGAAGACAGAAGCCTCTTTGCAAATCAAAATCGTTTGAGATCACAGAGAAGAGCAAACTCACAAACTTAAATGGTAATAAGAATGTGCCAGATGAAAACCGGGAGGGTGCAAACAAAGGCATGAATGTAGAGAACACAATTAGATAACCAGAAGTCCTGAGTGGCCAAGCCAGAGGATTAAGGAGGAAGGATAAATGGTCATGAAATGGTAGTAACTAAGCCAGGAAAACAGAGCTTGTAACTTGCAGCTGGGTTGCAAAGGGCTACATATGCTATAACAAAGTGTTTGGTCTTTATTCAGAAGACCACAGAGAACCTCATATATAATAGTTATTAAAAAGCTAACTGATGAAAATGTGGAAAACAGATTTAAATGGAGACTGGGAGAAGATTAGAAGATATGTGAACACTAAAGCAATAATGATGATATTACTACAACAATGCAAGTGAAATGTAATGAAGTCAGGAATAATACAAACAACAGTAACAGCGAAAAGAATGCAAACAAGAAGTCTTTAGAATATAATCAAAAGGACAATGACTACTGACTATTCACACCCCACAGAGGAACTTTACTTACAAACTAAGACTGCCTTCCTAAACTGCTAAAATATAAAATGCCTTAGTTCACTTAATAGTTGTTACAA
Source organism: Antilocapra americana (assembly GCA_007570785.1). NCBI lineage: Eukaryota > Metazoa > Chordata > Mammalia > Artiodactyla > Antilocapridae > Antilocapra > Antilocapra americana. Next base: position 2,253,175 of record ML663009.1, on the reverse strand, counting down.
ACTTAATTTTAACCATATGAAAAATTTCAGGTATCTTGTACAGGAATTATTTAAGTCTAAAAATATCTCTGTGGCCACAAGAAAAGCAAAGAAACAAATACAGAACTAAAATAGAGTAGTTTTCACCTGAAACTAACATGACATTGTTACTCACCTATACACCAATGTAAAAATAAAAGTTAAAAAAAAAAAGTAGTTTCCAGTCAAAAACAATGATCTTGGTATATCCAAGTTTGGATGAGTCTAAATTAATATGCCTTAGTTAGAAACCCTGAAAAGATATGTAAATAATAGAAATATTCATAAACACTATCTAAATTAAATACGGGAGGGGAAAAAAGGAACTATCAGATAAAAATCTTTGCGCTACGAACAATTCAGCTACCTGAACACATTATTATGACAAAATATAGTTGGTATTTTTCATGAAATCAACATGAGGTTTTGTGCTCCACAGGAAAAAAACTGATGAGGCTTACAGACCCAATTTCAACTTAATAAATACATTAATATAGGGAAATAAGAATGGCAGCTACTCTGTTTAAACATGCAAATCAACCTTTACAAAAATACATTTGCTGAACTGTTAGTGTGCATTATAGAACTGCTAAAACAGTGGTGTTTATTTCAATAAAATGAGTCACAATTACCTCTATAAAGAAAGTTACTGACTTTCACAATGCTGGCAAGATGTCTTATCTTTTAAATTTCAAGTTAGCTGATTATGGATACAGGTTAAGTTTAACAATAAAATCCGATGAACACATGTCCCACTAAATTTAATGTTCAAACTTATATTTGTCATGTTCTAAAAATCATCTGAGGTTGACTGGCTCACCCCCAGATATTAATCATTAACCAGGTGTCAGTTTAAAATTCCATGTGAAATCGTTAAGGTCAATAAACGCAGAAAGGTCAATTTACTAGAAAGATTAATTAAAAATTTCCATTTCACTATTTGATAAATTTGTAAGAACTTTTTTTTCATAACAGTATGTGAACGTTATAGGTTTCTCCACTGAAGGAAAAAAGTTTGTATTATGTTAGTTCCAGTTACAATTTCTAGCTGAGTTAAAGCTCTAACAGCCTTAAAGCAGGAAATCCAAAAGGAAATTCCATCATCAGTTCCTGGGGCTTGGTAACTCAAAGGTTCTTTGAAACAGAGATACAGAAATTTTTCAACTAGTTACTATAACCTTACCTCATATCTTCAAGCAAATCACATTCTGCTTGATGTTTGGCTTGAAGTTTTGTCATCTGTTCAACTTGAATGTTTTTCAGTTCCTGTGTAACTTTCACCTGAAATATACCATATATTTATTAGGGCTTACCGCAACTTTAAAAAATTGTTTAAGGAAAATATGTAATACTTGTCAGAATATATAACTGTTACTTGCCTCTCCCCTGAGGACCACAATCCTGTTATTAGCCACCTAATTTTGTTTACTGCAGATACTTAATTTTAAAAAATAGCCAAAATAACCTGAAGCACAAGCTAAATGAAAGTACATGAGTATAAAAATTACAGATTAAAGAGGTGCAAAATAAACTGCCAGTCGTTTCATTTCATGTACAATACCTATCTAGGTCCTCTTAGAGCTTTGAAAGAGTCCGGCTTCTATTTCTTCCAAACAGGATTCAAAGGTATTAACCATCAGGAGAGGTGAGCAGAGCATAGATGGGAGAAGGGGACATAAGCATGCCTAATATCTAATGACTGAAATTTACACAATCATGAAATTATATGCATCCATCAACTATATAAATTATTCTATAATGGCTAGGAGAAGCACACTCTCAGGATGACGCCCTTGCTGACAGCACATCAAATCACAATCTCTTGTTCACAAAGAAGAAAGCAGAAGTGACCTTCCAGCATATGCAGTGCTTTTAAGCCACCCCAGCAAGCTGGTTCCCGTGTCGTTTCCACTTCAAACAGAACAGTAAATGCAAATTGGCCAGTGCCTCGCCCACCAGGCCGGGATTCAGGTTACAGTGGGCCTGGAACCCTCGCCGGCACCGGAGAAGGGCTACCGGAGGGCTATGTGTGAAAAGAAAAAGACACACTTGGAGAACCCTGGTGAGAACCAGAAAAGAAGTGGGAGCAGACGCGAGTGAGGCATTCACCAAATGTTTGCCCACAACGGGAGGACAGAACAGCCTCCTCCACCCTGAGCCCTGAGTAGACACTCAGTAACCATCTGCAGGATTGAAACGACAAGGACACAGCCTCGGTCCCTGGAAAAAAAAAACTGGGGAAGAGGACACTCAAACAGTTCTGGAAGGGTGAAGCTGCTGACAAGCCCGGAGCACTCGTCACTCCCACCCCAAGCCTAGATCGCGGCGAACACGCCACGCACGGCCCGGTTCTCGTTCTCCTGGGAACAGAATCACCACCTTCCTCTCCCCCTTGTCGGAGGGGCGGGGCAGGAACCGGGAAGAGAAACGCAGGACCGTTCAATGCTTAATTTCTTGTTTTCCCCCGGGGTGGGGTGGCTATTGCGACTTCTTTTCGGTCGCCCCGTGGGAAAAGCGGGCCAAATCTTAAGGCGAGGCTGGTAACAAATGTCCCGTAAATCGGCAAATGCGCGAGGGTGGCAACAAGCGAGAGGGGGGCTCAAACCTGGTGCAGACCAAACAATCACACAAACACAAGGCTCCGCAAAGCTGCAGGGGCTCCCCCACCTCCCCTCGGTGCAGCCCCGGAGAAAGCACTTTGCAGAGAGCAGCCCTGCCATGCGCGCTCGCACACACACACACACACACACACACACACACACACACACACGCACACTCGAAACTCTTGTGAAACGTCTAGGGTTGGGGGGAGGTGGTCTCCCGTGCGGTGGAGGGGACGAGCCACGGCAGCCCCTCCGCCGCGAAGGCACCAAACACGCGCGCCCCCCTCCAGGAACCGGCGGCGAGTGAGTGACAAGCCCGAGACGACGGCGGTCACGGCCCCCTGCGCAAAGGGGGAGAGGGCGCCGCGGTCGCCCCGGCCGCGTTCCTGGTAGGCATCCCCGCCCCAAACCTCAAAGACCCCCAGCTGCACCCTCACCTTCCTCGGCGGCGGCTGCATGATGCTGAAGGGACATCAATCCTCCTCCCACGGCGGCGTAAGTGAGGAGAGGAAAAGGAGGGTCGAGAGGAGAGGGCCGCCCCGGGAGCGGGCGTGTGCTTGTGTGAGGAGAGCCTGAGGACGAGGACTCGCTCGGGAAGCTGCGAGGCCGGCGGGTGGCAGGAGAACCCGGGTCGGAGGGTGAGTGTGAAGAGGAGGAGGAGGAGCCCCGGGAAGGCCTGGGCTCGGGCGGCCCGGGGGGTGTGTGAGGCAAGGAGGCGGAGACCGCGAGGGGGCGGGGGCCCGGCTGCGGGGGCGCAGGGTCTCCCAGCGCCTCTGGAGCAGCAGCGCTGTCGTCCCGTCCCTGGGCCTCCGCGCCTCCCCACCCGCCGCCGGCTCCGCGGCTCCTCACACGCGGCCCTCCCACCCCCACTAAGGCAGCCCGACCCTCTCTGCCCGGCCCCGGGAGGCGGTAGGCGGCGCCGCGCTCTGGGCTTCGGCCCCTCCACTGAGGCCGCGGGAATTTCCGGCCCCGGCGCGCGGCGCAGCGCCCCACTTCGGCGGCGGAGGGGACAGCTTAGGCCACAGCCGGGCTCGAGGGGCCGGGCCAGGCTTCTGGGAGGGAGCGCGGCCGCGGCTCGGGGCTCCGTATCGCGCCGGGGAACGGAGGGAGCTAACGGATCGGTCGGCGAATGAGAGGGGTAACAAGGCCATCGTAGCACGGAAATCCGCCCCCCGTCCTCTCCGAGAATGGCACGTTCCAAACGCCTCCTGCCCTCCCTCCCCCACAGTGGGAGCCAGCCGGGGGCTTCCCGCGCGCTTTCCCGCCTGCCCGCCGCGGTGCGCGCCTCCGGCGGGGGCGCGCGCGGGGGCGCGCACGTGGGCGGGAGAGGGCTCTGCACCGACGCACGCGCGTAAGCCGCCCTTTTCTCCTGACGCCCACTCGTGTGTGTGTGTGTGTGTGTGTGTGTGTGTGTGTGTGTGTGGTGTGTGTTAGTTACAATGTGGCGGGAGGCGGGGCAGGCAGCATGCCTATTTCTTTGCGGGAGCAGCAGCGTGCCTATTTTGCTTCATGGTCCTCCAACACCCCTACCCTCTCGTGCAGATGAGCCTGGCGGGCCAAGGCACCTAGGAGCGAGCGTGGACAAGTCCTTTCGCAACGTCCCCGGGTGCCTGGCTTGGGTGAGGGCGAGGGCGACTAGTTGCCCTGCAAAGGAAGAATCGAGCGTCTGCTACAGGGCGTCCAAGTCAAAGAGCGTGAGGTCGTTAAGGCCAGGACCCACCCCATCCCGCATTTCACAAATGGAAGGCCAGAGGAGTGGAGACTTTAAGAAGGTTACACAGCAGGACTAGAATCTCTGGGTATCTAAGTGCTCTCGAGGGTACAGAGAAACAGGTGCAGATGATAATCAAGAGCAAAAGTAAAGGAGGCTCCAGGGGCAGTTGAGGAAGCTCTAGAATGAGAGTCAGGACCTCTAGGGCCAGCTCACTCTGAGTGCCAGTCCGCTATGCCTGCGCCTAGTTGTTTGGGTGAGCTCAGGCTTCCTCATCTCCCATGGAGGATGCTCTGGTCTGCTCCCCGGACTCCGTCTTCCTCCTCTATCCAGACCGTCTGGGTGTAGGGGTATCAGCTTCCCTTGAAGTCCTTAGAAAAATGAAAAACACCTCTTCCAGAGCCATAGGAATGTGTGGAGGGTGAATTAGAATGCCCCAGTTTATCAGAAGTTGGGGTCTCAAACACCTGTTCTCAGAAGCGGGGTCAGGCAAAAGAGGAAAGTGAGTGAAGCCTGGAGCGACCCAAATAACTTGACCAAAGCCTCTTGGCCAGCTATTAGGAAGATGGAACAACCTAGATTGTTTACATTGTTAGCCTAGATTCTTCAATAGGAAGTTGATAGAATCAGAGCTATACTTGAGTCAGATTAACCTGTATAGGAATTGGCTTGCTATTTCTGATTTTCTTGAGGCCATTCAAAAGTAAACCCTTTATCAGAGTCCTCAGTTAGTATCTGGGAAGGCCTGGGGCAAGGGAACAAGTGGGTGGAGGCCCAGCTCCCTGACCTCTGTGGGCTGGCAGCTAGTGCCTAGGGTGGAGGTAGCCAGGCTGAGCTTTAGTCTCAGTTCCACCAGCAGTTCATTGTGAGACCTTAACCTAGTCCATCTCTTTCAACCTGTATTTCCTCACTTGTAAAATGGGCATCTAAAACAGCCTCACAGGCTCGTTATATTAAATAAAATTTCCCCTACCACAGGGCCTCTCGTATAGTGCTTAATACATGCTGGCTGATTCATCATTTATCCAAAAAGTATTTGCTAAGGTCCTGCTTTGTGCCAAGCCTTGGACCAGACATTGGGGACACAAGGGTGAACAAGGAAGAATCATCCTGGGCCTTCACCGTGGCTGAGTTCCAGACTCCATGAATGACACTGGGCTAGTGGGGAGGGAGGGGTAACTGCTTGCCCAGATGCAGTGTCCTGCACACAAACTAGCCTGGTCCAGAAATTATCCTCCCTTCACCTCTCTCTATTGGAAGTGAGCACTAGGCATATAAAGGTGCTGGATGTTGGGCAGTTTGGGATCCAGTCTCTATCACTGATATGCTAAGCCTTCTCTAGGCCTTGATCCACAATTGCAGAGTAAAGTAAGTGAATGAGCCTGGAACCTAATAAGCTCTTCACAGCTGAAGTCAAACCCTGGGATTTGACTTTAGGGATTGAGGAGGGTACCCTCCACCTGATTTGCGCTTATTCTGAAGCCAGGAATGGCACTGACTTTCTGGAATGATTTCCTTTACAGGTGTCGTAAGAAGCTAAGAGGCAACACCAGATGGGCTTACTTGCTAACTGCTTTCCCGAAAGAAACTGGTTTCTTTTAAAATGTATTTAGTATTTACCAAGTGCCTTTTCCCAACCCCAAACTTTTATATTACTTTTCCAAGCTAGCCTTCACTATCATCCTATGAGAGAGTGTTGTTTTCTTCATTCACAAATGAGGAACCAGAGGCTCGGTGAAGATAAGTGACTTGCCCTGAAGTGATGGATTTGGGACCAGAACTCAGTTCTCCTGTTTGCCTCTATGCGTGCTCAGCCACTCAGTCGTGTCCAACTCTCTGTGACCCTATGGACTGTAGCCCGCCAGGCTCCTCTGTCCGTGGGTTTTCCCAAGCAGGAATACTGGAGTGGGTAGCCATTTCCTTCTCCAGAGGATCTTCCCGACCCAGGCATCAAACTCCCATCTCGTGCATTGACAGATGGATTCTTTACCACTGCACTGCCTGAGGTTGCCTCTATGAGAAGTGTTCAAAGGAATTGCGAGAGTTCACCCAGGAAAAAAAGCAGAGTTGGGAGGGTACAATCCATATGTTCCAGACTCCACAGGGATAGAGAAAGAGATTTCTATAACATGTAAGCATGACTAAAATGTCCCCTTTGAACCAGGCTGGGGACTTCCAGAGCCTTGCTCCTGCAATGCAGGCAAGCACTCTGTTACAGTCAGATCTCTTGAGATTCTTTGGGGGAAATGCCAAAGAACTTTCCTGTGGCCCTGGAGACAGAACTGGTACAGGTCTCAGCTGCATCTGAAGAAGGAGGTTTTCCAGGCAGAGTGACCCCTGGAGGGAGTGAGCTCCTCCATCCCTGTGACTGTGCAACCAGGTGCTGGCTCCCTTCCATCGAATCCCTGCCACAGATGGGATTCTTACCCTGGGAAGGAATGAATGATAGCTACCATTTATTTTGCCTCTTCCATGTTTCAAGCTCTGAACTAAGCATACTATTTTTCATTGCTTTTAACCCTCACAACAACCTCTAGCAATACATATAACCCATCTCACAGATTTCACAAACTGAAGTAAAATGACCTACCCAAGGTCACACAGGACAGGCGAGCTAGGCCTGGCCCCTGACTACCTCTGGGTCTGAAGCTGTGCTCTCCTTTCAGCATGCCTGCGGCTATATAGTCTCCTGGAAGGAATGTGATTCTAAGTTTAAGTCAGAGCCAGGACTGAAAGTTGGCCTGTACAGATATAAGAGTGGGCATTGAGAGACAAGCTATTCTAGTAATCTACTGGACTCCCAGGAGAAACCTCAGGTAAAGTATGCAGCAGCACTTGAGCATGGCTAGCATGGAACAGCACCCTGCCTCACCTACCCCAGCACCCCACAATGGACACCTACGATAGGTTGGTACTCCATTCAAGGCTTTCTCCAGAGAAGGTGGCCACCATCCCATCTGCCCATTCTGCACCAAGGCACCCCTTCCTGTAGTGGGGATTCAAAGCCTCCTCTACTCCCTTCCCTGCTTTGTCATTATCCCCCACTCACATTGTTGCAGACTGCTCAGGACTACCTGTCTGCCCATCCAGCTGCCAGCTATCTCCTGCCTGAGCCCTGCACCCTGTCCCTGCAACTGACCTGGGGATGCTGTTGCAGACACTGCAGTCTGTGAACCCCACCCCCATTCACCTCCCTTCTATCCTAGTCACCTTTCCCCCTCTATCTCCAGCTCACACACACACACTGTTTTTTGCTGCTGCCTGAGGTGTCTCTCACACAGGCCTCTGTTAAACCTGATGTAGAAATGAGCCTGTCTCCTCCACAACTCTCAGACAGAGAATCACAGCACACTGGAGTGAGGCTTCAAAATCAGTAGCCACAAGAAGAGGGCAGAGGCTCTTCCTAGGGCACAAAGTGAGTCTGTAGCAGAACAAGATCTTAGATTCCATCCTGCATCAACAAGCCCCTTATTCTGGGCTCAGTTGTAAGCAGTTATCTGGGGTATACTCCAGGCCCTGTACTCCTGCAGCCCGCAATCTCAACACATGGACCAAAGGTATAGCAGTAAGGTCGGGATATTCAGGTCAGCCCAGGAGAGTCAGGTAGCAGGGATCTAAGGCCAGAGGTGAGTCCCTGAGAGGCAGGCACTGGGGCAGGGAATTACGTGCTCTGTTGGTGCCCCTGTCAAGGAGTATTACAGCTCGGGGTGGAGGTGAGGGGACAGTCCCAGGGCTATAATAGGAGCTAACCATCACATGATTTTGACATCAAGAGGCAGGAAGCTACAGATCTAGTCCTATCTCTACCAGGCACTTGCTGACTGTGACCTTTGGCACACTGCAGATTCTGTCCTGTGTTCCTCCTAGGTGGGTGGGTGCAGGTCAAATGAAATAACAGGTACATGATCTGTAAAGGGCTGGGGAGCTATGTAAGCAAGTGACTACCCAACCTGGGATACATTAAGGAAGGCTGAATGACTGCCATATGGGATGCTGACCAGGGCTTCCCACTGGGAGCTGCCCTGTGATTACAACTCTGTGACGCTAGGACCAATAAGTAAAACAGGTTTGGGTGGACAGCACAGGGATTTGGGGTCAGCAAACCTGGGTCAGATGTCCAGCTCCTCCTCTGCCTAACTTTGGGTTCTTGACCAAGTCCTAAACCTCTTTTAAACCAAGTTCCCTTGTCCATAAAAGGAGAATAATGATTTTTCGCAGGGTTGTGATGGGAATTAAATGGGAATGTTTATACAAAATGCCTACAACATACTGGCCTACAAATATGAGTTTCCTCTGGGTATGCATGTGTTTTCCTTCAGCTTCCCTGCATTTTCATTCTGGTTTTGTTTGCAAGTTTAAAAAAATAATAATAAAACACAAAAAGAGGAATTCCCGTGGGAGGAGGTTGAGCCCAGCTACAGTCTTGGTTTTGCCCTGACTCACTGTGAGGACCCAGGAAGTCCCTGCCCTCCCTCAGCCTTCGTTTCCTCTTCTGTGACACTGGGGCTTCCCAGCCTGGAAGGCATGGAATGCTGGCCATCTGGGAGCCTCTTCCACAGAGAAGACCCTCCAGGCTGAGCTGGGGGTTGGGAGGTCAGGCAGGGACTGGAGGAGAGAGTTTTGGGGGAGGGACAGCTCTGTAACCACTGTGCACTGACCTGTGGAGGGAGCAGACCCTGTTCAGCTTAGGAAGCCTGCTGCTTACTTTCCCACAGCTTGCCTAGTTAATGCCAAAACAGAATATGCTTGCCTGCTCCCTGCTGCGGGGCAGGGGCGGGGGGTGTGGGGTGGGGGGAAGGGGGAGGCCAAAATGAGTGTCCTGGAGGGCTGGCAGAGGCCCTGGCATCCTGCCTTCTCCCTGGGCACCCACCCTTTGCCTCTCTGCAACACATCCATCCACACACCAGCTTCCTGTGGCCTGGGTGAGCTGAGTACCGCTCTCAACCAAAGTTGGCCCAGTGTATGGAGAGATGCTTACCCAGGACCTGTACTCCCTCTCTGGGTTTCAGCCCTCCTAAATGGACAGCTCCAACCCCTAAACCCATCTGTCTTCCCTGTCCAGCCTTGGCCCCATGATGGGATCTAATTCTTGGCATGTTGCTGCGGGCAGTGCGCGTGGCATCAGAGTTCTGAGAGCTGCTGTCAGTTGCTATGAGAGGGAATTCCCTGGCTCAGGAAAGCTCTTCCAGCGGAAGGGAGCAGGTGGTGAGTCTCTCTGAAGAGACAGACACCGCCAACACTGTAAGCAGAGCCAGTCCTGGGGTAAGAAGCATCAAATCCACCACCCCTGCCTTCTCTGATGCTTATCTACACTGGGCACAGTAATAATAATAGCTCACGCTTTATAATAGCTACTATGTGTCAGCACATCACATAAATAATTAATTCTCATAACAACTTTGAAGTAGGTAATATTATTGGCCACATTTTACCCTGCAGTCACTAAGGGTAATGCAAACTAAGATTTGTACCCAATTAATCAAGGCTCCAGGGTCTGTGCTCTTAACTGATATGCAATCTGCCACTAGAAGATGGTATTTCCTATCAAACCCAGTTCCAAATTTGGAATCTGGCAAGATGCTTTCCCTAGTATCCTGGAATCTAAGTGTTTTTCACAGGCTTGCCTCAGCTGAGAATCACCTAAAGGTGCTTGTTTAAAACACAGTACCTTCATCCCCTCCCCTGAGGATTCAGAAATCTTTGTGTGGGAAGAGAGGCAGTGCCTGACATGTGGAAATTGCCCATAAATATTTGTTAGTTGAATTAATGCCCCTGCCTTGTCTGAGCCTATGCCCATCTCTAAAATGAGGTTACAGTTACCCTCCCAGCCTCATCTCAAAGTGTGGCTGTGTGTTGAGCCACTCTGTGTATCTGTACAAGCTTTGCTAGGGTGTGAGGAGTTATTTACAAGCACATTGGCCTGGCCCCTCACAATAGCTGTAATAATAATAGCTAACATTTCTTACATGCTGATGGAGTACCAGGCATAGCCTTGAGGGCTTTGACTGTATTAACTCATTGATTCTCACAACACCAATTATCCTGAGTTTAAGGATGGGAAGGGCTTCCCTGATAGCACCGTTGGTAAAGAGTCTGCCTGCAATGTGGGAGTCCTGGGTTCAATCCTTGGGTTGGGAAGATCCCCTGGAGAAGGGAAAGGCTACCCACTCCAGTATTCTGGCCTGGAGAATTCCATGGACTGTATAGTCCATGGGGTTGCAAGGAGTTGGACATGACTGAGTGACTTTCACTTCACTAAGGATGGGAAAACAGAGGCTCAGAGAGGCTAAGTAACTTCCCCATGATCACACAGTTAGAAGCAGGACTGCAACTCCGGTATCCAGATGATTTACGACTCTGTCGTAGTTTCTGGCCTCACCCAACCTCTCCTCTTGAGAACTGGGCTGCCAAACTTTCAAACGTTTAGAGCAAATGTAGTATTCAGGGAGGAGAAAATGAAAAATTGAATTAACAGGAGCTACAGATGGAGAAACAAGATCTAGAATTGCTTCACTATTGTTGGAGCATGAGTAAGAAATTCCAAACCTAGCTGTGCTAGCTCCAAGTGGGGAAGCTGCCTCTGTCTAATAAAAGAGGGAACTCGGAAGGCTGAACCGGAAGTGGGCTTTGATGCATGGGAGATGGACAGTCCCAGGAGAGGAACAGTGAGAGAGAGCAAAAACCGCAGGCTGGATGGGCCTGAGCCATGTTTAGGAATCCTGGGAAATCAGCCTGCAGAGGTGAACTGTGGCCTTCCATGGGGGTCCCACTTTGATGTTTGCTCTAAATTTTGAAGTGTTGGGCTTCCCTGGTGGTCCAGTGGTTAGGAATCTGCCTGCCAATGCACGGAACACGAGTTCAATTCCTAGTCCAGTAAGATCCATGCCGTGAGGCACCTAAGCCACCCTCTAGTGCCCACAAGCCACAACTCCTGAGCCTGCGTGCTATAACTAGTGAAGCCCGCACACCTAGAGTCCATGCTCTACAACTAGAGAAGCCACTGCAATGAGAAGACTACATACCCCACTGAAGACCCAACCCAGCCAAAAATAAAATTTAAAATGATTTTTTTGGAAAAGTGATACCCCTTTAGGGTGTTTCGCACACTCTGTAATAAGCATGTGCATTCCTTATCTCACCTATCCTATCAGTGCTCCTGGTCCCCATAGATCTCTGGGAGGAGGTTTTATTTGTCACTGTACTTAGGACAAGGAATCCTGCATGGGTGGATGGGTGGATTTGAAAGCCTGAAAAACCCAAGGCTTACCAGCAGTGGAGTGTTGAGTGTGGGCAGCCAGATAATAGAATAGAAGGCCCGGTACAGCTCCCTAAGGGAGAGTGTTGCCTGAGGGCCTATTCAGGCCTGTCTGCTGTTTTTGTTGAGCCCTCTGTCCTCACAAGGTACACTGGTTAGTGACTTCACTGCTCCTTCCCACAGTGGGAGGCTTGTGAGTGCATGGACCACAAAGGAGACAGTGAGTGGGTCTGAAGGACAAGGCACCTTGGGCTGGGTCACACTAACTCCATTGCTTTTCCTCCCTGTACATTGGGCATTCAGCCTGGGGTCATGGCTAAGAGCTTGGGTTAAGTTCTCAGACTGTGCTATGCTTAGTCGCTCAGTTGTGTCCAACACTTTGTGACCCCATGGACTGCGTGTGGCCCACCAGACTCCTTTGCCCAAAATTCAAACAAGTCAGACTAACTGGTTTAAATTTTGGCTGTACTGCTTTCTAGCTATGTGGTCTTCATTGTATAATCTGGATAATATTTATCTCACATTGGCCCTGTGACCTGGGGCCCAGCTCTCTCTGTCTCTCAGGCACTGTGTATGTTGGCATGGTATTAGGGAATCACTATGGATGGTGACTGCAACCATAAAATTAAAAGACACTTGCTCCCTGGAAGAAAAGCAATAACGAACCTAGACAGCGTGTTAAAAAGCAGAGACATTATTTTACCTACAAACATCCATATGGTCAAAGCTATAGTTTTTCCAGTAGTCATGTATGGATATGAGAGCTGGACCAAAAAAAACGGCTGAGCACCAGAGAATCCATGCGTTTGAACTGTGGTGCTAGAGAAGACTCTTGAGAGTCCCTTGGACTGCAAGGAGATCAAACCAATCAGTCCTAAAGGAAATCAACCCTGAATGTTCTTTGGAAGGACTGATGCTGAAGCTGATGCTCCAATATTTTGGCTACCTGATGCAAAGAACTGACTCATTGGAAAAGACCCTGATGCTGGGTAAGATCAAAGGCAGGAAGAGAAGGGGACAACAGAAGATGAGATGGTTGGGTGGCATTGCCGACTCAATGGACATGAGTTTGAGCAGACTCTGGGAGATGGTGATGGACAGGGAGGCCAGGCATGCTGTAGTCCATGGGGTCGCAAAGAGTCAGACACAACTGAGTGACTGAACAACAAAAGTCTTGTTCAGGCTTCAGAAACTGAGGAAGCAGAGCAGGCCTCTGACCTTGCTTCTGACCTGCCTGGACACTGTCCTGACTACCTGCCTACTGTGAGTACATGGCACCACGGATTAGATAAGGGACAGATCTTGGAATTGTTGAGCCCCTCGAGGGGGTCTGGCCACCCATGCTGGGCTTAACAACATTCCAATATTTGCAAAACAAAACAAATAACACTATAAAAAAGATGAATGTAAACCAGGGCTGCAGTTTGCTCTGATGATGATATCAGTTTGCAGCCTGGGATTAAAAGGGGGAACCCCCAAACTATATGGAGTAAACACGCTGTCTGGGGCTTTTCCTGAATTGGGACTCCAGATTGCTGTTACATGGGACTTGCCAGCACAGTTTGAATATGGATGTCGTTCAAAACACAATTTGGTGATGTATGTACTATTACTCTCCTTTAGTGTTCTATTTCTCTTTCCTTTTAATGATTGTTTATTGGAAGTAAAATAGATAATTCTCTATTAGATATTGATTCTCTTTTTTTAATGATTGTATACTGAAAGTGAAATAGATAATTCTCTATTAAATATTAGAATTGTTTACTTGTGTATAACAAGTGGTTTCTTTTGTTAACAAATCCTTTGAACCTGAAACGAAAGTTAAAACTTCCAGCAAAACACATGGTTACCCTTGAGACCCTTGTGGCTCTGTTATTCTCCAAGTCCCCAGACAGTGCTTTCTAGATGATAGCAATAGGAAGGTAGGTAAATGTGAGGTTTGGTCCTTTCGTTTTAAGGGCAGTAAGGAAAGCCTTCCCCGACCCAACACCGATCACAGAGAAATGACTGGGTCAAAGCCATAGGCATCATCCAGATATTTCATCTGGGTGACAATTTTTCAGGCATATCTGGAGATAGTTATCCTCTATTTGTACCCTGACCCAGACCCTCAGCCCTGCAAGAGGTTGATCCCTGTGGGCTGCATCACAAGGCACCCTTGCTAACTGGCTTCTACTTGGGTTTTGATGAGGAGAAATGACAGGAGACCAGAGGATAAGAGAAGAGAGAGGTTGGGCTTTCTCCCTTTGCTCCCTCCCTGCTTTGCTGCTTCCCCTCCAACCTCCGTGATCCCATTTCTTCTTGGCAGGCCCACCTCTCACTGGGCTCCAGTGATGGGACTACTGTCCCTCCTCTCAGCCCTAGTCTCTGAGTGGGTGCCTCACCACTTTTCGTTTGTTCCATTCACCAGCCCACATCTCAATACAGCAGTCCCTTCATTAAGTCCCTTCTATTGAACCCTTAGAGGTGAATTGCTTCCTGCTAGCCTCCTGACTATTATACTAAATGTAATAAATCAGACAAAGACAAATACCAAATGATATCACTTATATGTGGAAACTAGAATCTAGGAAATATAACAAACTCATAAAAATAACAGAAAAGCAACAGACTCATAAATGTAGAGGGCAAACCAGTGGGGAGAGGGGAGGGGGAGGGCAATATATGGATGTCTTGGAATAATACAAACTGTTCTGTATAAAATAAGCTACAAGGTTGGAATATCCAATATTTTATAATAACTATAAATGAAGTATAACCTTTAAAATTGTGAATCACTATGTTGTATACCTGTAACTTACATCATATTGTATATCAACTATACTTCATTTTTTTTTTAAAAGAAACAAAGACTACAAAAAAGAATACAGGATCCTCCACCTAGACCTGCCTATTTGACTCAAGTCAGGTCGAGACTTTCTCCAGAACAAAGACCCAAGCAGCGTGGCCTATGAACAGCCCTCCTGTGCACCTGCTCTAGGACAAACAAGGGCAATGTGGCTTCTATGAGGGCCCCGGGGTCTGATTATGACTGTCACTCTCTAAATGCACTCTTGTGGGAAGAGTCAGATGAGAGGGGGGGGCACTTGCCGCAAGGTAACAGTGACTGGAGTAGTGAACCAAGGGCACAGAACAAGACATGCCTCAAGACAGGGCATGGCCAGGCCACCGCTCAGGCAGGGTGGGAAGTCAGGAGCCTGCTCTGACCAGAGAAGGCTCCCTGGAAGGCCGGGCAGGGCCTGGTGGGGAATCGCAGGATGCTGGAAAGGCAGAGAGGAGAGGGACAAAACGCGTATCTCAAGAGACATCTGAGCAAAGGCTTGGCAGAAGGAAGTGAGATCTCTGAGGGGCAGGGACCCGGAGGGCTGCACAGTGTCGGTGGCAGGTGCCTCTCTGCCTCCTCGGCCATGGCACCTAACGCTGCCCTAGCCTGGAACAGGATCTCAGGACAAGCCTCAGTACAAGTCTTCCACATTCCCTCACAAGCTTTCTCACCTTCCTCAGGATTGGGCTGCCAGTCAGCCAAACCCTTTCACTTCCCTTGCTAAGCACACCTGCCCAGACCACAGCCGTAACAGGGCCCAGGTTTCAGTTCTCATTTCCTCCACACCTCTGTAGTCTCCTAAAAAGTTTCAATTTCTCAACAGGGGTTGGGTCTGACAGTCTTCTGTCACTGCCTCCTTGCCAGCGCCTCTCCCCCAACCCAGCTCTCTCCTATCCTCTGCCCTCCTGTGGCTCAAGACTCTTCTGAGGCTCCTCCTATCCTCCAGATGAAGCCCAGGCTCCTTAACGTGATCTTCTAGGCCTTTCACCACATAACCCCTGCGGACGTACCAGGCCTCACCTCTCAGTCTCACCATTTTAGGTCCTTTTTGTTCCAAACACAACATTTATATGCACTTCTCCAGACCTCATCAGGTTCTTTTAGCAACTTGAGATTTCTGAACCTGCTGTTCCCTCTACCTTCACCCTTTTCCTCCTCTTCTCTGCCTGATAAACTCATATTCATCCTCCAAACTTCTACTCAGAATCCCTGCTCCTGGAAAACCTTCCTCCTTCTCCCAGACCAGAATTAATCTTCTTGCTTCTAGGTCTCCATGGCTGTGTTAAGATCTTAATGCCAATACAGGGTGCTCAGGCCTGGTGCACCAGGATGACCCAGAGAGATGGAATCAGGAGGGAAGTGGGAGGGGGGTTCTGGAAGGGGAACACATGTATACCCATGGCGGATTCATGTCAATGTATGGCAAAACCACACAATAATGTAAAGAAAATAAATAAATTAAAAAGACAAAAAAAAAAAAGAAGAAGATTTTGACACCAGCACTAAGCACAAGCTGACTAGATTTCTATTTAGTTGTGTCTTTTTCTGAACTTCCTTTCAAGTCTCTGCTGCAGTGGGACTGCTTTTTAGTTCTGTGACCTTGGACAGGTCTCTCTGAGCCCCAGGCTGGATTAGGTGCTCTCTGTTGACAGATTTTCAGCACCCATATGTACACTGATAACCACAGTCAATCCGTGATTCTGTAACTATCTCCCACTAGGCTGTGAATATCTTCCCTGTTCTCCAGGGACTTCTGTCTCCTACCCAGCCCCTGCTAGCACAGGCCCCAGCTCTGGACCAGAGAACACACTTATGCTCTCACCTGTTACTGTCCCACGGGCTTTCAGGGTGGAAGTTGCCAGGTGCCCAGACAGTTTTACTTCCTTCCTGGCTGCAGAACACTGAGAGCAACTGTCAGACCTCAGGCACTTCCGTTTCACTCAGAGTCAGGCTTCCTTTTCACCCCTTCCCTAGGCAGCAAACCGACCATGGGCTGCGGGCTCTATGCCAGCTACTGGGAGTTTTCTTTTTTCTGGGGGCCCAGCCCAGACAGGTTTGGTGGTGGACTCCACCTAAGGACAGTCTCCACACTTGGAGATTTGTGGCAGAAAAGCCCGATTACCCAAAATCCTGGAAATTGGAGTCTTGACCTCATTCGATCTGTATAGTTGTGAAGTGAACAGCCTCACATGAGGGAATTCCTGCAGAATTACAAATGCTCAGAGCCCTTGATGGAGGCTGCCTGTTTTACAGGTGGGGAGCGTGCATGCATTCTAAGTCGCTCCAGTCATGTCCTACTCTTTGCAGCCTCTCCAGGCAAGAATACTGGAGTGGTAGCCATCCCCTCTAGGGGATCTTCCTGACCCAGGGATCAAACCTGCTACTCTTAACATTTCCTGCATTGCAGGCAGGTTCTTTACCACTAGCGCCACCTGGGAAGCCCCATGAGACTGAGGTTCAAACAGGGATTTCCCCAGAGCAGAAGCAGTGACATATCCAAGGCATTGATTTTAGGGAGGCCTGACCTGAACTAAAAGGGCTTTGCAAGTGGTGCTAGTGATAAAAAACCCACTTGCCAATGTAGGAGACTTAAGGGACGCAAGTTTGATCCCTGGGTTGGGAAGATTCTCTGGAGAAGGGAAATGCTACCCACTCCATTTTTCTGGCCTGGAGAATTCCATGGACTGTATAGTCCTTGGGGCCACAAAGAGTCAGACACGACTTTCACTTTCCCTTTCATAATGAGATCCAACAAGGTCATGTCTTCAGGGTGTTTTCAGGGAACTCAGCACAATGTGAGAAGACAGACATGTAAAGAGGTCTACAGTGGAGTGCATCATGTGCCCAGATGACTAGCTTTCTCAGGGAAGAAACTGCTTCTCAGGGATCATGACGGATAAACTCACCAATCAGAAAAGTGAGAGCAAGGCTGCAAGCAACTTTCTGTATTCCTACCTACCACTCTTGCTTGCTCTCAAAGCCCTTCCAAAATCAGATTCCAAGACTTCTACACAACCCTTTGCCTTTCCCCCAGGCTTTATTCACACATTGTTGGTCAACAAGCTTCCCATGACCTTCATCTGTGAAGACTCTGTATTAGGCCCTGGGGACTTATGGCCTTGAGGAGCCCTCAGTGTGGTGGGAGATGGACACATGGAGAGACAATGACCACACAGTGTGGACATGGTCTGAGGGAAGGAGGCAGGACTGGGGAGCCAGCAAAGGCACCTGAGCCATTCTGACAGGTCAGGGAAGACATTCTGCAGGTGGGTTCTCCTTTGATTCTCCTGACATTCCTCTAACATATCTCCATTGTACAGGTGATAAAATGGAGGCCCAGAAAAGCTCAATGCTCTGCCTAAGTTCATGCAGTTAGTAGGTGCAGGGATGGGGTGGGTATGTTCACTCCTGAGTACCCAACTGCAGAGTCAGACGGTGGCATCTCTGGAAGAGTGGGGTCTGGGGAGAGGGGTGGGACCTGAGGTGGGATGTTCAGAGATATCAAGGGAGGAGTAGAAGCTGAGAACCTAGAGCTGGACAGAACCAGCCAGATATGCTATCTCTCCCGACACACAGTGGAGCAAAGAAGAAGACAGGAATACCTAACGGGCCATCAGTTCATGGCTTTGAGACAGCAGAGCTGGCTCAGACCCTGGACACCATCTCCTCCAGAGCTCATTAATCGAAGGCTCATTCAGAGCAATTAATGAAGACATACAGCATCCTAATAGGATGGGAAAGACTAGAGATCTCATCAAAAAATTAGAGATACCAAGGGAACATTTCATGCAAAGATGAGCTCAATAAAGGACAGAAATGGTATGGACTAACAGAAGCAGAAGATATTAAGAATAGTGGCAAGAATACACAGAAGAACTATACAAAAAAGATCTTTACCACCCAGATAATCACAATGGTGTGATCACTCACCTAGAGCCAGGCATCCTGGAATGCAAAGTTAAGTGGACCTTAGGAAGCATCACTATGAACAAAGCTGGTGGAGGTGATGAGCTATTTCAAATCCTAAAAGATGATTCTGTGAAAGTGCTGCATTCAGTATGCCAGCAAATTTGAAAAAGTCAGCAGTGGCCACAGGACTAGAAAAGGTCAGTTTTCATTCCAATCCCAAAGAAAGGCAATGCCAAAGAATTCTCAAACTACCACACAATTGCACTCATCTCACATGCTAGTAAAGTAATGCTCAAAATTCTCTAAGCCAGTCTTCAACAGTACGTGAACCGTGAACTTCCAGATATTCAAGCTGGTTTTAGAAAAGGCAGAGGAACCAGAGATCAAATTGCCAACATCCTCTGGATCATCGAAAAAGCAAGAGAGTTTCAAAAAAGCATCTATTTCTACCTTAACGACTATGCCAAAGCCTTTGACTGTGTGGATAAGAATAAACCGTGGAAGACTCTGAAAGAGATAGGCATACCAGATCACCTGACCTGCCTCTTGAGAAACCTGTATGCATGTCAGGAAGCAACAGTTTGAAATGGACATGGAACAACAGACTGGTTCCAAATAGGAAAAGGAGTTCGTCAAGGCTGTGTATTGTCACCCTGCTTATTTAACTTTTATGCAAAGTACATCATGAGAAATCCTGGGTTGGAGGAAGCACAAGCTGGAATCAAGATTGCCAGGAGAAATATCAATAACCTCAGATATGCAGATGACACCACCCTTATGGCAGAAAGTGAAGAAGAGCTAAAGAGCCTCTTGAAAGTGAAAGAGCAGGTGAAAAAGTTGGCTTAAGGCTCAATATTCAGAAAACTAAGATCATGGTATCTGGTCCCATCACTTCATGGCACATAGATGGGGAAACAGTGGCTGACTTTATTTGGGGGGGCTCCAAAATCACTGCAAAAGGTGACTGCAGCCATGAAATTAAAAGACACTTACTCCTTGAAAGAAAAGTTATGACAAACATAGACAACATATTAAAAAGCAGAGTCATTACTTTGCCAACAAAGGTCCATCTAGTCAATGCTATGGTGTTTCCTGTGGTCATGTACGGATGTAAGAGTTGGACTATAAAGAAAGCTGAATGCAGAAGAATTGATGCTTTTGAACTGTGGTGCTCGAGAAGACTCTTGAGAGTCCCTTGGACTGCAAAGTGATCCAACCAGTCCATCAGGAAATCAGTTCTGAATATTCATTGGAAGGACTGATGTTGAAGTGAAACTCCAATACTTTGGCCACCTAATGCGAAGGACTGACTCATTTGAAAAGACCCTGATGCTGGGAAAGATTGAAAGCAGGAGGAGAAGGGAATGACAGAAGATGAGATGGTTAGATGGCATCACCGACTCAATGGACATGAGTCTAAATAAACACTGGGAGTTGGTGATGGACAGGGAAGCCTGGCGTGCTGCAGTCCATGGGTCACAAAGGGTTGGACCACAACTGAGCAACTGAGCCGAACTGAACAGCATCACAGGGGCTGACCCTGGATTAGAACCCAGAGGCTCTAGTCCCTCGTCCAGAGCCCAGCCCTAGCTGCCACTACGGCATTTAATCCAATCTACATTTATTGACATGTGCTCCAGATTGGACACTCTTCCAGGCACCATGGGGATCACAGAGATCCTCCCCATCGCTGCTGTCAGGAGCTTACAGCTGGAGTGGGGAAGTCAGATCCAGTTTTCAGACCTAGACCCCAGGCAGCAAGTGGGAAGTGGGCAGCAGGCATGAACAGGGTCCTGATGTTGTGACACACAATACTCTAAGATAGTGGCTAGAATCATGACTGATAACATTTTAGCAGGACGTGTCAGAATTTTAGGAACTCCATATAATTTGTAGAATATTTATATTAGTGATATTTACCATATAATATAACCTAAAGATTCATTACTTGTTTGATAACACTTCCCACATAATTTAACCTACCAAATGAACCTAATTATTTCAATATATCTCTTTGAGGCCCTCTAAAGCATCCTAAAGTTAGCCAGAGTGTAGTATCAGCACCCAGACAGCCAAGATTTTGGTGGCACTGGGCAGTGGATTGAGGAGGACCTTAGTGTTCCAAAGAGCCCTGAGCAAGTCCTCAGACCTCAGTTCTCCTGTCTGTTCTCAGAAGGGACTAGAGTCAACAACCTCTGAGCTCTCTCAGTTCAGGTCATCACGCCTCTACTCTTGCCTGCCTTTCAAGGGTTGGGAGGAGGGGCTGGGCTAAGCTTCTGGTAGACAGGGTGGTGGGAGGCAGAGGAAGTGGCGTAAGCCAGCCCAATTGCCCATGTCAGGACTGACCTATTACCAGCAGGGAAATCACAGAGTCAGCGCTCAGACATCTGGGAGGCGTTGGGCAGCCGGGGTATTTTTAGAAGGCTACAGGCAGACATGCCCGGAATCCTGGGCGTTCCTGAGCCAGAGAAGCTGGGAGGCCCACAGAGAGTGAAAAAAAAGAGGTGGCCCTAGTCCTGGCTCTTAACTTCACTGAAGTCAGCTGGCCTTCCGTTTCTCCAGGACCAGGCCTATTGTGCTCGATCTCTGGGTCCCCTGACTTCACACTGATCTGCTTCCTTCTCCCACCCCCTGCATTGGAAGCATGGAGTCCTAATCACTGAACTACCAGGGAAGTCCTGCTATAACACTTTGAGATCACTTTGGGGGACCTTGAAGGGGTCTGTTGATTTCCCAGGGCTGACACAATGAAGCTCCAGCTGAGGGGTAAACTCTGGATTATAACTAAAGGATGATTATCCGTTTTTTCTAGAGCTATGCCTTTCCCTCTTGCATTGTTTCTGAAAGACGACGTCTCAGAATTGGAGCGAAGGGTAAGATGATCTTTTTAGCTCTGGACCTATCTCAGCTACCAGAAAAGCTGCCCAGTTTTCAGCAGCAGCTCTAACAAACAGGTGCTCCTGCCTCCTTCCCCCTACCCTTTCCCCACCAATCCCTTCACTTCATTGAATTACAGGCGGAGATTGAAGCCCAGAAAAGGGCATGTCCAGCCCAGGATCCCTCATCAAGGAAGGACTCTGACTTCTGTCGGGAACCTGCAGATTCCCATGTGGTCAAACCACAGGAAGGACACTCCCAAGACTGCCTGTCACAGGGAGAAGGCTGAGGGACTGGGGCATGGGGCAGAGGGCAGGAGTCCAGCCCCACACTGTGCCCTATCACAATGGACTCTGCAGTGTAGATCTGTCTGCTCACCTCTCCAGGATTGTCTGTCCTTCCAGCTCATTTCTCAAACCAGGTTTCTAGCCTCAGTCATGAGTATATGCAAAATCTTTACCTGAATTTCAAAATGTTATACTTTCACTATAATTAATGGACTAAACAGGACTTCCCCAGTGGTCCAGTGGGTAAAAATTCACCATGCAGTGCACGGGACTTGAGTTCAATCCCTGGTTGGGGAACTAAGATCCCACGTGCCACGGGGCAACTAAGCCTGAGCATAGCAACTACTGAGTCGGCAAGCCACAACTAGAGAGTCTGTGCCCCACAATGAAAGATCCCAAATGATACAACAAAGATCCTGTGTCACAACTAAAATACATGCGTGCATGCTAAGTTGCTTCAGTCATGTTCGACTCTTTGCAACCCTATGGACCATAGACCACCAGGCTTCTCTGTCCATGGGATTCTCCAAGCAAGAATACTGGAGTGGGTTGCCATGCCCTCCTCCACGGGATCTTCCCAGCCTAAGGATCAAACACACATCTCTTACATCTCCTGCACTGGGAGGTGGGCTCTTTACTACCACTAGTGCCACTTGGGAAGCCCGCAACTAAGATGCAGCCAAATAAATAAATAAATATTTTTAATAATAATAATAATAATCTAAACAAATTGATGGGCTTCCCAGATGGCTCAGTGGTAAAGAATCTACCTGCAATGCAGGAGACCTGTGTTCAACCCCAGGGTCAGGAAGATCCCCTGGAGAAGGAAATGGCAACTCGCTCCAGTATTCTTGCCTGGAAGATCCCATGGATAGAGGAGCCTGGCAGGCTACAGTCCATGGGGTTGTGAAAGGGTTGGATATGGCTTAGCAACTAAACAACAACAACAAACAAATTGACAGGAGAATATCCTAGCTTGGCTGGAATACAGAACATCTTATAAAACAGGCATCAGTCTCCTGCACTGAGAAAGAAAAACTCAGTGGAGGAATCAGGTTCCCTGACTTCAGACTATATTACAAAGCTAGTCATCAAAATAGTATGGTTTGTGTGTCAGTCACTCAGTCAGTCATATCTGACTCTTTGTGACCCTATGGACTATAATATAGCTCGCCAGGCTCCTCTGCCTCTGTCTAAGGGGATTCTCCAAGCAAGAACACTGGAGTGGGTTGCCATGCCCTCCTCTAGCAAACAGCATGGTACTGGCACAAAAATAGACCTACAAATCAATGGAACAGGATAGAAAACCTATAAGTAAGTCCATGCGCCTATGGTCAATGAATCTATGACAAAAGAGACAAGATCACAAAATGTTGGAAAGACAGTCTGTTCAGTAATGGTGCTGGGAAAACTGGACAACTACCTGTAAAAAAAAAACAAACATGAAATTAGGTCATTCTTTAACTACAATCACAAAAATAAGCTCAAAACGGATTAAATATCTAAATGTGAAACCAGACACTATGAAACTCCTAGAGGAAAATACAGGCAGAACACTCTGACATAAATTGCAGCAATATCTTTTCTATCCATCTCTCAGTATAGGGGAAATAAAAACAAAAAGAAACAAATGGGACCTACTGAAGTTCAAAAGTTTTTGCACAGCAAGTTCATTTCAGTTCAGTCGCTCAGTCATGTATGACTCTTTTGAACCCCATGAACCGCAGCATGCCAGACCTCCCTGTCCATCACCAACTCCCAGAGTCTACCTAATCCCATGTCCATTCAGTCAGTGATGCCATCCAATCATCTCATCCTCTGTGGTCCCCTTCTCCTGCCCTCAATCTTTCCCAGCATCAGGGTCTTTTCAAATGAGTCTGCTCTTCGCATCAAGTGGCCAAAGTATTGGAGTTTCAGCTTCAACATCATTCCTTCCAATGAACACCCAGGACTGATCTCCTTTAGGATGGACTGGTTGGATCTCCTTGCAGTCCAAGGAACTCTCAAGAGTCTTCTCCAACACCACAATTCAAAAGCATCAATTCTTCAGTGCTCAGCTTTCTTCACCATCCAACTCTCATATCCATACATGACCACTGGAAAAACCATAGGCTTGACTAGATGAACATTAGTCTCTGCTTTTTAACATGCTGTCTAGGTTGGTCATAACTTTCCTTCCAAGGAGTAAGCGTCTTTTAATTTCATGGCTGCTATCACCATCTGCAGTGATTTTGGAGCCCAGAAAAATAAAGTCAGCCACTGTTTTCACTGTTTCCCCATCTATTTGCCATAATGTGATGGGACCAGATGCCATGATCTTAGTTTTCTTAATGTTGAGCTTTAAGCCAACTTTTTCACTCTCTTCTTTCACTTTCAGCAAGAGGCTCTTTAGTTCTTCTTCACTTTCTTCCATAAGGGTGGTATCATCTGCATATCTGAGGTTATTGATATCTCTCCTGGCAATCTTGATTCCAGCTTGTGCTTCCTCCAGCCCAGCGTTTCTCATGATGTACTCTGTATATAAGTTAAATAAGCAGGGTGACAATATACAGCTTTGAGGGAACAACAAAATGAAAAGACACACAGATTGGGAGAAAATATTTGCAAATGATGTGATCAATATGAGATTACTCTCTAAAATTTATAAACAGCTCATGATGCTTAACAGCATCAAAACAACTCACTCAAAAAAAATGGGCAAAAGACCTAAATAGACATCTCTCCAAAGAAGACATACAAATGGCCAATAGGCACATAGAAAGATGTTCAACATCACTAATTATTAGAGGAATACAAATCAAAACTACAATGAGATAGCACCTCACACCAACCAGAATGGCTATCATCAAAAAATTCACAAACAATAAGTGCTGGAGAGGATATAAAGAGAAGGGAATACTCCAATATTGTTAGTGGGAATGTAAATTGGTACAGCTACTATAGAGAACAGTATGAAGGTTCCTTAAAATATCTAAAAATAGAGCTACCATATACCCTGCAATCCAACTCCTGAGCATATATCCGGAAAAAAGCATGATCTGAAAAGATACATGTACCCTAATGTTCATTGCAGCACTGTTTACAACAGCCAAGACATAGGAGTAACCTAAATGTCTGTCAAAAGAGGAGTAGATAAAGAAAATGTGATACATATATACAATGGAATATTACTCAGTCATTAAAAAGAATGAGATAATGCCATTTGCAGCAACATGAATGAACTTAGAGAATGTTATACTGATTATACTGTCTATACTGTTATACTGTCTGAAGTAAGTCAGACAGAGAAGTATCGTAAGTCAGACATGACATCCTTTACACGTGTAATCTAAAAAGAAATGATACAAATGAATTTATCTACAAAGCAGAAACAGACTCAAAGACTTCCAGATAAACTATAATTGCCTGTACTTGTACACACTGCTGTAGTTAAAATGGATAATCAATTAAAGACCTACTGTATACCACATGGAACTCTTCTCAATGTTATATGGCAGCCTGGATAGAAGAGCCGTTTGGGAGAGAGTCGATAGATACATGTATATGTATGGCTGAGTCCCTTTGCTGTTCACCTGAAATTATTTACAACATTCTTTGTTAATCAACTATGAAAGTGAAAGAGTTAGTAGCTCAGTCATGTCTAACTGTGCGATCCCATGGACTGCAGCCCACCAGGTTCCTCTGTCCATGGAATTTTCCAGGCAAGTATACTGAAGTGGATAGCCATTCTCTTCTCCAGGAGATCTTCCTGACCCAGGAACCCACAGACCCACATCTCCTGCATTGCAAGCAGATTCTTTACTGTCTGAGCCACAAGGGAAGCCCTAATCAACTGTACCATAACCAAAATAAAAAGTTTAAAAAATAATAATAAAATAAATTAAGCAGCAAAACAAAATAAAGAAACAAACCAAAAAATCAGGTATCAGTGCCCATGTCTGGGTTTATCAGCAAACTGGCTCCAAAGAATCCCACAAGGCCACACTGAACTTCAGTACAGTGTCTCAAGCTGACATAAGGTTGAGACTCACTTCACTAGCTAAAAGGCTTATTTCCTTCCTGCAGGATTCTGGGCAGAGAAAGAAGGTGCTGAGTAGGGTTCAGAAGACCCAGGTTCTAATCTTGTTTCTATTCCTAGCTCACTGAATAACTCCGGGTCTAGGCTTCTTCGTTAATCAAAATAGTTAATTTGTGTTAGACAATTCCCATGTCCCCTTCTGGCTGACATGATAGGGTTCCAAATCATGATGAACTACAATCTTATCCCCACCCACCCTTGACCCCCTACCCCACACAGGCCATCCCAACCCATCTCTGAGGTCAGTGCCGCACCAGGCTGGTAGGTGGAAACAGAGGCAGAGAAGTGGAGCCTTCGGTAGGGGGAGAAGGGGTATCAGGTGGAGATAAAGAAAACATCCTGAGGGAGTTTGGAAGTTATTAGGAAGAAAGCCACCAGGCCAAATAGGGCTCTCACAACCAGCCAGGCTGTCAGCTAAGACCCACCCTAGAAGGCCTGGAGGCTCCTCCCAGAATGGTGGGATTCCACATCCTGGGCTCCTGAGAGATCTGGGCCCCTTGCCCTCAACTGTGTAAGATTCCCCTCTAAAAAAAACTGGCTTAATACTCAACATTCAAAAAGCTAAGATCATGGCATCTGGTCCCATCACTTCATGGTAAATAGATGGGGAAACAATGGAAACAGTGACAGACTTTATTTTCTTGGGCTCCAAAATCATTGAAGATGGTGACTGCAGCCATGAAATTAAAAGACACTTGCTCCTTAGAAGAAGAGCTATAATCAACCTAGACAGCATTTTAAAAAGCAGAGCTATTACTTTGCCGACAAAGGTTCGTGTAGTCAAAGCTATGGTTTTTCCAGTAGTCGTGTATGGATGTGAGAAATGGACCATAAAGAAAGCTGAGCGCCAAAGAAATGATGCTTTTGAACTGTGATGTTGGAGAAGACTCTTGAGAGTCTCTTGGACTGAAAGGAGATCCAACCAGTCCATCCTAAAGGAAATCAGTCCTAAATTTACAATGGAAGGACTGATGCTGAAACTGAAGCTCCAATACTTTGACCACCTGATTCAGAGAACTGACTCTTTGAAAAAGACCCTGATTCTGAGAAAGATTTAAGGCAGGAGGCGAAGGGGACAACAAAGGATGAGATGGTTGGATGGCATCACCGACTCAATGGATGAGTTTGAACAAAGTTCAGGAGTTGGTGATAGACAGGGAAGCCTGGCATGCTGCAGAGTCAGACACAACTGAGCGACTGAACTAAACTGAAATGAAGGTTCCTAAACAGGCCATCCCCCACCGTCCTTCCCCATCCCTCCATCCAGGGACCCAGAACCATCCTCTCCTATACCCTCCCCCGATCCCAGCTCACACTGGGTTTTCAGGACACAGAGGCCTCCAGGCAGTGTCAGAGCTACCCCCTTATGACTAGACCACCTCCCTCTAACTCTTACCCCTTGGGCTTGCCCAACTTTCATAGATTGTTTGGATTTCAAATTGGGGGTCCCTTACATCAGGAAGCCCTCCAAGATTTCCCCACTCCAGACAAGGTCAAGGCCTTGCTGTTTGCCCTCTGGGGCTGATAATGGGGTTCTATTAAAACTTTCTCACTTTGCTGGGAAATTAAGGACAGGGAATTTTAGGCCTGCAAGAGCAGCTAGAGTAGGAGGAGATGTCTGTCCTCTAGGCCCCTGACCTTGGCCCCAGACACCCTACTCTCCAAATCAAAGTTCCCCAGCACCTCAGGTAGGCTTTGCCTCTTGGTGACAGTTGGCTGACTGGATAAACTCCTCTGGGCATCCTACTGTCTGAGCCTACTGTCAGTTTGTCTTGCCTTGTCATCCTGTGCCTGAAGGGGTCTCCTGAGGACACAGGCTGGAAAAGTGACTAGGGACACTGTGAGTTGGGAGAAGTCATGATGGAGGGAGCAAGGCTGGAGGAGGAAGTATATGGGCAGGGAAGTGCTTGAGGGTAGGGGCATCCCTACCCCACCTAGAAGGAAGTGGCTGCCTCTGCACCTGGGTGTGGGACCATCCTAGTTTGCTTTAGTTTTTTTTTTTTTTTAATCTTTCCATTTTTATTTTGCATTGAAATAGAGCAGATTAACAATGTGATAGACTTGGGTGGACAGCAAAGGGACTCAGCTGTACACATACATGTATCCATTCTCCCCCAAACTCCCTTCCTATCCAGGCTGCCACATAACATTGAGCAGAGTTCCCTGGGGACCATCCTAGTTTTGATTCCTAGTGACTTGGGCCCCACCATGGCCCAGATGAAGAGGCTTCTAGAGACAGGAAGCCACAGATTATCACTTCTCAGAGAAACACTGCCATCCCCAATGTGGTCTGTTCTCAGCATCCCAGCCCAGGAGAGAGCACTGGGCAGTGAGTCATGAAAGTGTGTCGCTTTGGGCAGGGCATGCCTCCTCTCTGGGTGGCTTCATGAAGTCTAGGTGAGGAGCTGGCAGTGGCTGACTGGAGACAAGAGGGGCTGGTGAGGTGTTGGGGTAGGGTGCTCATGTTTGAGGATACTTTCTTTTGGTCTCTCCTTCCCTGTCCTGCCCTAACCTAGAGGTCCCTGAAGTCTTTCTGAGGAACTTGGTGGCACAGTGTAAAATTGAGACAGGAGGGAAGTGGGCAAGGCATAACCCTTAAAAGAATGACATAACCCGAGGATGTGACATAAAGTAATTAGAATCAAATAGGTCCATGATCAAACCAGTCAATCCCAAAAGAAATCAACCCTGAATATTCATTAGAAGGACTGATGCTGAAGCTGAAGCTCCAATACTTTGGCCGTCTGATGTGAAGAGCCAACTCATTGGAAAAGACCCTGATGCTGGGAAAGATTGAAGGCAGGAGAAGGGAGTGACAGAGGAAGAGATGGTTCAATAGCATCACTGACTCAATGAACATGAATCTGAGCCAATTCCAGGAGACAGTGAAGGACAGAGAAGCCTGACATGCTGCAGTCCATGGAGTCATAAAAAGTCAGACACAACTTAGCAGCTGAACAATAACAACATAAAAACTGACCACCCCATATCCTGGTACCTGTCTCGCCTTCTGAGGTGGACCAGACTTTGTCTATGGAGTGTGTCTTTCTCTAAATAAATCCACTACTTACCTATCATTTTGTCTCTCACTGCATTCTTTCTGCAATGAGACATCAAGAACCAGAGCTTCATTAAGTCCCGAAGCCAAGTGTGTGATCTCAGTTAAAAGACTGTGGGTTCCAGTCCCAGCTGGATTCCATGGTTTCAAAATGTCCCTAACTTATGGCCACTTCTCTTCTAGAGTGCTAAGTGGAGGAGGCTGGGTGTAACAGGAGGAAGCTTCTTGCTCTTTGTCCTTGAGGAAGGACTTAGCCAGCCAACTTGGAGGAGGCTCTCTCTGTTTTAGCAGCCACTTGAGGTTATCAAATGTAAACAGCCCCTGGCAGAACAAAACAGAATGGTTTGTGGCCTGACAAAGGCTATCTCTCACAAGATCCAATGGGATGCAGAGTTGGGGAGGGAGGGGACACATTTGCAGGGGACAAAGGAGCTTCCAAAGCAGAGCAAAGGCTAATAGAGTTTTGCCATAGCAAAACTGGCAAACTGGTAACAGCAAACATCCTCCTCCAACAACGCAAGAGAAGACTCTACACATGGACATCACCAGATGGTCAACACTGAAATCGGATTGATTTTATTCTTTGCAGCCAAAGATGAAAAAACTCTATACAGTCAGCAAAAACAAGCCTGGGAGCTGACTGTGGCTCAGATCATGAATTCCTTATTGCCAAATTCAGACTTAGATTGAACAAAGTAGGGAAAACCACTAGACCATTCAAGTATGACCTAAATCAAATCCCCTACGATTATACAGTAGAAGTGAGAAATAGATTCAAGGGATTAGATCTGATAGACAGAATGCCTGATGAACTATGGACAGAAGTTTGTGAAATTGTACAGGAGACAGGGAACAAGACCATCCCCAAGAAAAAAAAATGCAAAAAAGCAAAATGGCTATCTGAGGAGGCCTTACAAATAGCTGAGAAAAGAAGAGAAGTGAAAAGCAAAGGAGGAAGGGAAAGATATAACCATTTGAAAGCAGAGTTCCAAAGAATAGCAAGGAGAGGTAAGAAAGCCTTCCTCAGTGATCAGTGCAAAGAAATAGAGGAAAACAATAGAATGGGAAAGACTAGAGATCTCTTCAAGAAAATTAGAGATACCAAGGGAACATTTCATGCAAAGGTGGGCTCAATAAAGGACAGAAACAGTATGGACTTAACAGAAGCAGAAGATATTAAGAAGAGGTGGCAAGAATACACAGAAGAACTCTACAAAAGAGATCTTTATGACCTAGATAATCATGATAGTGTGATCACTCACCTAGAGCCAAACATCTTGGAATGTGAAGTCAAATGGGCCTTAGAAAGCATCACTAAGAACAAAGCTAGTGGAGGTGCTGGAATTCCAGTTGAGCTATTTCAAATCCTAAGAGATGATGCTGTGAAAGTGCTGCATTCAATCTGCCAGCAAATTTGGAAAACTCAGCAGTGGCCACAGGACTAGAAAAGGTCAGTTTTCATTCCAATCACAAAGAAGGCAATGCCAAAGAATGCTCAAACTACCACACAATTGCACTCATCTCATATGATAGTAAAGTAATGCTCAAAATTCTCCAAGCCAGGCTTCAACAGTATGTGAACCATGAACTTCCAGATGTTCAAGATGGATTTAGAAAAGACAGAAGAGCCAAATTGCCAAACATCTGTTGGATCATCGAAAAAGTAAGAGAGTTCCAGAAAAACATCTATTTCTGCTTTATTGACTATGCCAAAGCCTTTGATTATATGGATCACAATAAACTGTGGAAAATTCTTCAAGAGATGGAAATCCTAGACCACCTGACCTGGCTCCTGAGAAATCTGTATGCAAGTCAGGAAGCAACAGTTAGAACTGGACGTGGAACAACGCACTGGTTCCAAATAGGAAAAGGAGTACATCAAGGCTGTATATTGTCACCCTGCTTATTTAACTTATATGCAGAGTACATCATGAGAAATCCTGGGCTGGAGGAAGCACAGGCTGGAATCAAGATTGCTGGGAGAAATATCAATAACCTCAGATACGCAGATGACACCATCCTTATGGCAGAAAGTGAAGAACTAAAGAGCCTCTTGATGAAAGCGAAAGAGGAGAGTGAAAAATTTGGCTTAAAATTCAACATTCAGAAAACTAAGATAATGGCATCCATTCTCATCACTTCATGGCAAATAGATGGGGAAACAGTGACAGACTTTATTTTGGGGGGCTCCAAAATCACTGCAGATGGTGATTGCAGCCATGAAATTAAAAGATGCTTGTTCCTTGAAAGAAAAGTTATGACCAACCTAGACAGCATATTAAAAAGGAGAGACATTACTTTGCCAACAAAGGTCCGTCTAGTCAAACCTATGGTTTTTCTAGTAGTTATGTATGGTTGTGAGAGTTGGACTATAAAGAAAGCTGAGCACCGAAGAACTGATGCTTTTGAACTGTGGTGTTGGAGAAGACTCTTGAGAGTCCCTTGAACTGCAAGAAGATCCAACCAGTCCATCCTAAAGGAGATCAGTCCTGAATATTCATTGGAAGGACTGATGCTAAAGCTGAAACTCCAATACTTTGGCCACCTGATGTGAAGAACTGACTCATTTGAAAAGACCCTGATGCTGGGAAAGATTGAAGTCAGGAGGAGAAGGGGATGACAAAGGATGAGATGGTTGGATGGCATCAGTGACTCAATGGACATGAGTTTGAGTAAGCTCCAGGAGTTGGTGATGGACAGGGAGGCCTGGTGTGCTGCAGTCCATGGGGTCTCAAAGAGTTGTTATGACTGAGTGACTGAACTGAACTGATGGAGCTTCCAGAGTGCTGGTGGAAGAAGGCCCAGCCCCTTTCCTTGTGAGGTTCAAAAGTATT
Source organism: Antilocapra americana (assembly GCA_007570785.1). NCBI lineage: Eukaryota > Metazoa > Chordata > Mammalia > Artiodactyla > Antilocapridae > Antilocapra > Antilocapra americana. Next base: position 2,221,721 of record ML663009.1, on the reverse strand, counting down.
CAACTCTCTCCCAAGACAGCTATCCCCAATAAGTTCCACTGGTCAGTGGGGTAAGGACCCCTGGGTCTCCCAGGGGAACTCAGTGGTATGGGAGAGGGAACTTGTGCTGGTGGTTGCATGTTCCTAGCTGCTGGGTTTCTGAGCAGCGGGTGGAACAAGCCTGGAGCTCAGCATTAACCTTGTTTGAAATCAGTTAATCCCTGAGGTGTGTGAGCAGTCTGATGAGGTGGGAGAAACAGCCTCCAGAGGGATAGTCTTATAAATAAAACCTGCTATTAATAAGATTTGTGGGAGTCTAAACGATTATTGGGGTGGGTAGGGAGAATGTGATTATAATTTGTATTCTAAGCTGATGGAGTAATCATACCAGTTCCACGTAGTTCTCAACTTCCTGAGGCAGGGTAAGGGGAACCAGACAAGTGTATTATCCCTCTGCACCCAAGTCAGCTCAAGACAACTCTGGGAAATGGGAGGAAAAGCCAACTCTGGGCCTCTTTCTGCACTTCACTTCCTGTAGGTCCTTCAAGAGCTCCCAGCTGCTCTTCATCCTCAAGATTCCAGCATGCCCTCTCACCCAGGTCTACAACCCAGAATTGTACTCAGGTATTCAGGTTTTCTCCCTCTATCAAAATCATCCAGCCTGTGTCCAGATCCCTCTGAATCACACTGGGGACACTGAGTTCAGGTGACAGACCAAAGCAATTAAGGAGTTGATGGTGATAGTTGGTTAATCTACCCACTAGAGTTTCACATACATCCCTTCTATGATTCCATTCACATTTTACCAGGGATCTTGCTTCAAAAGGCAACAGTCTGAACAATAGATTGTTTAGGAATGTACCACCTTAACACTCTTTCAGTTCTGTTGTGCAAAGAAGGTGTGATTCTGTATTGATGGAATTTTAGGAATCTTGCAACAAATGTTTGGGAAGATATTTTCTTTTTAGATGTATAAATCAAGTTTTGTCTGTTTGCAGTGGTTCTTTGTTGCTGCACACAGGCTTTCTCTAGTTGTGTGGTGTGCGGGCTTCTCATTGTGTTGGCTTCTCTTGTCATGGAGCATGAGCTCTAGGCATGCAGATTTCGGTAGTTGTGGCGCATGGGCTCAGTAATTGCAGTTCGAGGGCTCTGGAGCCCTGGTCCTGTAGTTATGGTGCACAGACTCAGTTGCCTCACAGCATGTGGGATCTTCCCAGAGGAAGGATGGAATCCATGTCCCCTGCATTGGCATGTGGATTTTTATCCTCTGTACCACCAGAGAAACCCTGGGAAGATATTTTCTTGCCAAATAGGCACCCTCTGCTAACCCACAAAGCTAGCATTTTTCTGCCCACACATGAGCCAGCCCAGAGGAGGCCCAGCCTCAGCTGTGACCTTCAGTTCCCCTGGCCAAGATGCTAAATTCAGGCCTCTCATCAGTCATGAAGCAGGTTAGATCAGTCACCATAGGCATGTGCCTTGGCAACCAAATTTGCCTACAATGAAATCCTGATTATGGAAGAGGAATCTTTAGCCTGCGATGTTTTCCATACCCAGCACAAAAATGAAAATATGTCTTCAAAACTACACTAGGAAGAAAAAGAAAGACAAGCAGGATAAAGGACATGGTAAGTGAATACAGCAGGAACCAAGGAACTGAATCAAACCTTCATTTAACCAGCCTGATTATCTATGCCCTGTATTTGCTAATTCATTCTTGGAACGAAGCAATTGATCTTCATTCAGCTAATCACTGAAAGAACCAGTCTTTACTCAAGCATCTTGCATTTATTGGAACAACCAGTTAATTTAAATCTTTCACTTTCTTTCTGATTTCACAAATCAACCTGCACTTAGCAAACAAAGTACTAAGTAGTCATTCAGTCTTCATTTATTCCAAGACAATATACCAAATATCAAAGCGCAGGACTGGAAGAGCCCTCACAGAGTACCTGGTTCAGCCAATTTAATCTTGTAGGAACCCTGTCCATTGGAGCTTTGCCAGATAGTCACCTGGACTTTACCGAGTTCTTCTGACAATAGAGTGTTCACTGCCGTCAGAGGTCGCCTGGACTGTTGTGGGACAGCTCTGGCTGCAAGAACATATTTCTCAGCCCCTTTGTAATGTTCACATCTGCTTCTGGTGCTCCTTTCAGGCCACCAAGGACAACTCCGCTCCTGTGCTAGGAGAGCTGTCAGTAGGTACCGATGGAGACCATGTCCTTTGGGCACCCTCCTTCCCTCACCAGGCCCTTGTAGGCGATGTTCTCTTTGTTCCCTCTTTGTCTTCTCTCTCCTGGTCACCCAGGCCTCACTCAGTCCAGGGCCCTCTCCTGGATTGGGAATTGGATTCAGAGGTCATGATCCAGGTGTGATGTGACCAGCTCTGAGGTAAGGGGATAGTCACCTCAGTTCTGAACAGACCAAGTCCCAGAGTGTTCGCCATGCCTGCCGTTTTGTGAAGGAGTCTCCCCTCCTCCTGTTTTATATGCTCCCCCACCCCACCTCCCTTAGCTATGGCTGAGCATCCCAACGGCAGCTGGTTTACAAACTTGCTGGAGGCTGCAGAGATGGCCAGGCCCAGAGCTCTTCCCGAGTGGGGGCAACAAGGGTTAGGTGGGCCCAGAATTCCTCAACCTCTTTCTAAGGAAGGAGCCAAACCATTAGCAGCAGGAGATGAGGCAGGAAGACAGAGAGAAGGGCTTGAGTCAGAACAGGAGGAAGCAGAGGCTGAGGAAAAGAAGAGAGCCACTGCATCATTTGGGCTGTGGGAACCAGTGACAGAAACAAATTGACCAATTTAAGCAGAAGAATAAGTTCTTTAAAAGACTCCAGGTAACTTGCAGAAACTTCAGTTAGAGGCTGGTTTAGTAGTGAGGTATATCTGATTCTAAAGAATTAAAACACATGGCAGGAATATAAATATATATATATATATATATATATTTGTTTCAGACAATTTAAAACCTCTCTTCCTCCCATGCCTTCTCAGGCAGCTATAACCAGGTAGCTCGAGGGTTTCTGGTTTGCTGAGAACAAAGTCTTAGGGTGACAGCCTTTCCTACATTAGGTCACAGCCTTACATCGTGGGTAAGGAAGAAAAGCCCAGAGCAAACTGCTGCAAAAAAAGGAGGCAAGAAAAGAGGGCATGGGAGACTCTGAAAAAGAGAAAGGCTTGGGATCACTTGAGGGGAGGCAGAGTCATTCGATGTAAACTGTACTCCTTCTCTAAATAGAAATCTTCAATACAACGTCCATTTCTCACTAAGGCCTGGTGGTGAAGATTCCATGCTTGTGCTCAGCTGCTAAGTCATGTCTGACTCCCTGTAATCCCATGGACTGTAGCCCACCAGGCTTCTCTGTCCATGGTTCTCAAGGCAGAATACTGGCGTGGGTAGCCATTTCCTTCTCCAGGGGATCTTTCCCACCCAAGGATCAAACCCATGTCCTACAGTGGAAGGCAGATTCTTTACCACTGAGCCACCTGGGAAGCCCAGTGAAGATCTACTTCAGGATAATCGAGAGGAGTAGTGAGTCTTGCACGCTTCTTGGTGAGGGCCATGAGTAGAGGCTGTGGCAGGAGACAAGACCTGAAGTACAATTTGGGACCCTGCCCGGGGCTTTTTAAAAAAAAATTTTTTTTTCTCATTTTATTTATTTACTTTTGGCTGTGCTGTGTCTTCATTGCTGCCAGGGCTACTCTTTAGATGTGGAGTGCGGGCTTCTCATTGTGGTGGCTTCTCTTGTTTCAGAGCATGGGCTTTAGGGGAGGCAGGCTTCAGTAGCTGTGGCATATGGTCTCAGAAGCTGCCTGCCTGGGGCTTTTGATAGGAAGTTAAATTCTCAACTTAAAATGGATTTCAATCATTACCCTAAGTAAAGAGCCAAACATAAAACATTGTACCCACAGTTAACATTACTCTATTGTGGACTTAGGAGAGGGTAAATCTCATGTTGAGTGTTCTTAGCAGTATAAAAATTAAAAAATCAACATGCTACTCCCTCTCCACTGGTGCAAAAGTGCCAGTGTGGGCTGATTCATCCCAAGTAGAGATGACCCTAGACTATTACCTCAATGTCAGAGGGAAGTTGTGGCTATGAGGTCAGCATTCTGGCCTGATCAAGAATGGAGTTTTCAAAAAGGTGTGGAGATAAAGGAACCCTCCTATACTGTTGGTGGGAATGTGACTTAGTGTAGCCACTATTGAGTTTCCTGAAAAAACTAAAAATAGAGTTGTTATATGATCCAGCAATCCCACTCCTGGGCACAAATCTGGAGAAAACTGTAATTCAAAAAGGTACATACACCCCAATATTCATAGCAGTACTATTTACAGTAGCCAAGACATGGAAGCAACCTAAATGTCTATCAACAAGTGAATGGATAAAAAAGATGTAGTATATATATATGTAATGGAACATTACTCAGCCATAAAAAAAAGAATGCAATAATGCAGCATCATGAATGAACTTAGAGATTATCTCATTTTGGGGTGTGCTGGGTCTTAGTTGAGGCAGCCAGGATCTCCCCTGTGGCATGTGGGATCTAGTTCCCTGAACAAGGATTGAACCTGGGCCCCCTGCATTGGAAGCACAGGGTGTTAGCTACTGGACCACCAGGGAAGTCCCAACACTATCATCTTAAGTGAAATAAGTCAGGCAGAGGACAACAAATATCATATGATGTTGCTTATATGTGGAATGTAAAAAGTGAATGATACCGATGAACTTATTTACAAGTAAGAAATAGACTCACTGACATAGCAAACAGACTTATGGTTACCAAAGGTGATAGCAAGGGTTGCTGTTGTCTTCAGCCGCTAAGTCATATTTGACTCGTGGACTGTCGCTTGCCAGACTCTGCTGTCCTCCATTAACTCCCAGAGTTTGCTCAGATTCATGTCCATTGAGTAAGTGATGCTATCTAATCGTCTTATCCTCCGTTGCCTCTTTCTTCTTTGGCCTTCAATCTTTGCAATCATCAGGGTCTTTTCCAACAAGTCAGCTCTTTACATCAGGTAGCCAAATTATTGAGGCTTCAGCTTCAGCAACAGTCCTTATAGTGAATATTTAGAGTTGATTGCCTAGGGTAGACCAGTTTGATCTTCTTGCAGTCCAAAGGATACTCAAAGGATGGGAGGAAATAAATTAGGAGTTTGGGATTAACATATACATGCTACTATATGTTAAAAATGGTAAACAACAAGGAATTACTGTATAGTACAAGGAACTATACTCAATATCTTGTAATAATCTATAATGAAAAAGAATCTAAAGAATATATATATTCTTTTGAATCACTTTACACACTTGAAACTAATACAACCTTATAAATTAACTATAATTCAATTTTAAAAAGTGGATTGTTCAGAAAGTATACTAATTATGATCTTTTTGGTTGCAAATTACAGAAGTTCAACTCTAATGTGTTAATCAAGTCAAGTAAAGAAAACCCAAAAATGTAAAAGGAGAGGGTAGAATTATTGGCTCACAAAAAGTGAAAGCCAGGAATAGGGCTGGCTTCAGGAATGGCTAGATCCAGGCTCCAAGAATTTGTCTCCATCTCATCACTCTGCCTTCTTTTGTGCTGGCTTCTCTCTCAGTTTTTGTCCCCCCATGAGGTGGCAAGATGACGCCCTGAAGTACAATTAGGATATCATCAACATTACTGGAAAGAGCTTACTGTCCTGAGTTCTGCAGAAAGTGCCAGGGTTGAGTCTTACAGGCCTTGTTGGGTTACTTCTTCAACCCTGGAGCTAGGAGGATGGGGCGAGCCACACAAGAAATCCTTGAATTGAGAGCATAGGCAGGAAAATCTCCCAAAGGAAATCAAGGTGCTGATACCAGAAATGGGAATAGGAAAAAACAGCTGTCTGTGAAAAATGCAGATGTGTACCTTTATGAAATGAGCTCAGAAGACTGATGTCAACCCCCTCCCCCAAACTTCTTTGTGTGACCCCAGGCTGTTAATCCAACCTTGAAGGACACATGACTTATTAAGAAGCCAGAGTATCTCCAGGAAGGGGCGAGGTGGACTGGGGGAGATACCCTTGGCTGACTTGGCCCCCCACTCCCTCCCGTCTCAGCCTTAGCTTCAGAGACAGGATTTCCTGGAACTGGAGCTGCTTCTGTGGAGCTGACTGCTAGACAAGCACTGAAAACCTCTGGTCAAGGCTGCTGCTGCTGCTGCTGCTGCTGCTAAGTCACTTCAGTCATGTCCAACTCTGTGCGACCCCATAGACGGCAGCCCACCAGGCTCCCCTGTCCCTGGGATTCTCCAGGCAAGAACACTGGAGTGGGTTGCCATTTCCTTCTCCAATGCATGAAAGTGAAAAGTGAAAGTGAAGTTGCTCAGTCGTGTCCAACTCTGCAACCCCATGGACTGCAGCCTACCAGGCTCCTCGGTCCATGGGATTTTCCAGGCAAGAGTACTGGAGTGGGGTGCCAATGCCTTCTCTGCTGATCAAGGCTACATGCTACCAGAAAGGAGAGATATTTGCAGGGAGCATAGCCCCTGGGACAAGAGAGGAGGATGCTGAGTTGTGGTTAGAGCTTCCCAACAAAATGTTACAGGATGGTGGTGGGACAGAAGGAGAGAATTGGCAAAAATTAAGAGATTTTGGGCTCTGGCTGGAAGAGTGCATGGCAACCCACTACAGTATTCTTGCCTAGAGAACCCCACGGACCATGGAGCCTGGCGGGCTACAGTCCATAGGATCACAAAGAGTCAGACACGACTGAAGTGACTTAGCAGGCAGGCAGGGAGAGGCTCTGGCAGTAGGAACCAAACATGGATTCAAAGCTGCAATTCAGTGCCTTCAACTCTATGTAAGAATGGCTAGTGCCATTTAAAGTGGTATGCAGTGATAAGGGGAGGTGCCAGGATTCATTTATCTTAAAGACAACAGAAAGGAGACAAGTGCTCCCTATGCGCGTTAAGACTGAAAAGACTTGTCCATGAGCCATGAGCTGTAGGACAAGATGTACTTGGAGAATCTGGCCCTGCTAGAACAGATAACCATGGGTACGAGTGATAGGGAAACCTTACTGAAAAAGGCACAAACTCCCCAGATGCTGGATTGCCTATGCTGGCTCTCTGCCCCAGGAGGCTGACTGGGTGGACTTAGTAACAGAAGTCCTTGCTTCTGGCTTCAGGTTGGGCTTGGCCAATGGAAATCCCAGGAAGGGAGGAGAGTGAGGGCAGGGTAATTTACTCCCTTGGTTCTCTTCTTGTGGCAGTGACTTGGGTTGGCTCTGTCCGTCAACTAAAAGTCACTGCTCCTCTCAAAGAGGCTGACTCTATGTGACTCCCTCATTCCAGATTCTAGTAACTGCTCCTCACCCACCTTGGCTATTCAGGCCATTCTGTTATTACTAGCTCCAAGTTATTGCACTTCAGGTTCCCCTATACTCAGACTTCCCTGGTGGTCCAGTGGTTAAGACTCCTCGCTTCCACTGCAGATGGCACGGGTTCCATCCCTGGTCACTGGTTGCAGAAGTTTCATATGTTGCACAGTGCAGCCAAAAAGAAAAAAAAAAATTAAAAAGAAAGAAAGAAATGAAACCTCCTCCATTTCCCATTGAGTAGGCCATCTGGGTCTTGCTGGGCCCATAAATGATGCTATCTCTGAAATTCTCCCTGTTAACTGAGTGGGAGGAAGAAGGGGGGGAGGTGAGTTGGGCAGTCTTCAGAGAATAAGAAAGAGCAGCAGAGTTCTGGCTGGAGGAGCCAGTGCCAACTGGGAAGGCAGAAGGGATGCTGATATACCCAGCCTCCTGAGTCTGCTTTCCTGGCAGGAGACATGGGCTGATCCAGGCAGGAGGCTAGCAACTAATAGTTTTGCAGAGCCAGGCTGAAGCTCAGGCTAAAGCCCTGGGCATCCTTTCTTCCACTGAGGAAAGTCTGGTACCCAGGAGGATTGGCACTTGCTGGCCCTTACTTGCTAATCAGATTGAAGGGCAAACTAATGAATGCCAAGGACTTATGAATTTGAAACACTCCAGCACTTATTTTCACTGTGATCAGGAAAGCCATCTTCTGGTAGATGTACCTCTGAGCTAGTTCAGCTAAATACATCATTTTTCCCCTTTATAGGAGATGGAGAGCTCAGAGCTGAGGCAGGCAGGGGCCTACCTAGTACTGGAGAAAGGCGGGGATCAAAGATGTGGGCATAGGGCTCATCTCTGAAGTGAGAGAAGATCCTGGCTGAAAATTCCACTGCAGCTTTCCAGGTCTCTTTAAATGCTAATTCTTCCACATTTCAACCAATAGAGGTTCTAAATCTCCAAGATTTCTCTTCCCCATCAAAGCTAAGCAAGTGCATATGGAAGGCAGAGGAGTGAGAATAGAGGCATCCAAGAGCTTCCCTGAAGAGACTGGGGTACCTGCACAGGGGGAGACGGGCTTCTCCTCCTGGATACTCTCTCTGAGCTAGAACCCTGCAGGCTCATGCTGGTGGTACTGCCTGAATAAAGTGTAGGGAGAAAGCTGGGCTGTGGGGAGGGAGGACCTGGGCCGTGTTCCCATGAGACAGGGGTTGTTTGTGAACACAGATAGTCGACTAGAGCATTCTGGAGATAAGAAGCTCATGGAAGGGCCTGTGTCAGCAAGCTTGTCAAAGCCAGGATACGGTGGAGGAAAATAGGGCCACCCCTCCCAGTTCCTCATACTTCCCATGGCTCCTTATGAAAGAGTGTGAGGGTCAGAGGAGGTACAGGAACCAGACGGCCAATCAGCAGGCACAAGGCCAAGCAGTAGGACCCCTGATCCGAGGGACGGGCTGGGGACTGACTGATGATATGGACAAAAGGAAGCCAGGTGGCCCCTATCTGTGGGGATCCTCGGCAAAGAGGGGGCCAATGTAGAGCTAAACAGCACCCAAGAAACCACACACATCCCCTCTGTGGAGACCACCATATCACAGAGGCCACCAAGGCCAGAAGGAATCAGAGCAAGATCAGGAACCCCTCTCTACTGCAGGTTGAAGTTGGGCTGGCAGGAGATCTCATCAAGCTTCCTCTCCACCCCCAGGAGTTAGTGACCAGAAAAGAGCAGAGTGTGTCATTGGCACATCATGGTCCATTCCCACGCTAAGCCCCTCTAGTCACAATTCTAGGCTGGATAGCGTAAAAGAATCGCTGTAAATTGGATAGGAGACTGAAGTTTTAAATTTTGCTGGTCTGAGTTTAAATAACTGAATGAAACGAGAAAGTTATAAAAACTCTATCCATGATGTTAAAAAAAAGAAGAGGAAAGAGCAAAGGGAGTAATTAGGAAGAAAAAAAGACCCAGAATTGCTTCATGTTGTCTACCTCAACAGGTTAAATGAAACTCCTTGACAACCACTTGCGATAACAAAAGGGCCACTGGCCTCTCACCTCCAAAGGATGCATCCCAACCCCCACCCCCACCCCACCCCGAGCAAAACAGAGAACTTGTGAAACAGGGTGCCTGCGAAAGTCACAAGTTTCACTCTGGCTGGTTACCTCGGGTGACAAGCCTCTCCTGAACCAATCACTGTGGCCAAGAGATGGAATGTACTGACTGGTCTAACTCAGGTCTTATTTCCACCCTTTGAGCTGGCTTCTTTGGGACCACAGGGTTCCCCAAAGGGATGTGTGAACTGCAGAAAAGAAGAAAGGGAGGATGAACTGGGGGAGCGGGATTTTGTGTTGGCGATTCTCTCCATTCATTCCTCTGAGAGTAAAACAGTTCTGCCCCAGGAAGAGAGTCCAAGTGGAACTAAAATTTCAGCTGTTTGTAATTCCCATTATAAAGGCCATTGGCATTCTTAAAGACGATGTGGCATGGTTGGTTGCAGGAGCAGGGCAGAATTAAATATCCCTGCAGTAAGAAAAAGGAGGGAAAGGGAGAGTGAGATGGGCATGAGCTGTTTGGGGCATCCAGGGGCCTGAAGGCTGGGAGGGGCATCACAGTGAAGGAGTGGACTGCTCCTGTGAGAAAAGTCAGGACTCTCTCGGGAATTTTCTAAAGTGAAATTGTGAAAGTGAAAGTGAAAATGAAGCAAGCCACGATAAAAGCACTCTTGTTTTCCATGTGAAATCATCAGTTAAAAAGTCAGTCTCTAGGGAGCTCAGCTTGTTACTCTGATGACCTAGGAGGCGGGGTGGGGATGGGGAGAAGTTAAAGAGAGAGAGGTGATTTATGTATATGTATAGCTGATTCATATTGTTTTACCGCAGAAACTAACACAACATTGTAAAGCAATTATACTCCAGTTAAAAAAAAAATCAGTCTCTTTTACTACAGACCAGAGTGGGAAGCTCGGCAACTAAATGCAATGTGGTATCCTGGATTGGATCCTGGAACAAAATAGGACGTTGCTGGAAAAACTGGTGAGATCCAATTAAAGTCTGGAGTGTAGTTAATAGTCACTGGCAATGTTAATTTCTCAGACGTTAAAATGTACCTGCCCTCTCCCCTTGAACTCCCATGTCCCCAGACCATTCCTCCCTGTGCCTGGGAGGTGAGGTGAGGTGTTCAGTGACTTAACAGAGCTTTTCTACTGGGCTGAGAACAACAGCCCAGAGACCCCTGAATATTTGGTGCAGGTTGGCTATGCCTTACCTCCTGCCATGTGTGTAGACAAGTGCCATGACTCCGGGCTATGTTCTGACCTGACTAATTTCATGTAATTCTTACATCAACCTGGAAGGTAGGGATCACTGTCCCCATTTTACAGATGGGGAACTGAGGCTGCAGAAGCTGCTATTTATTTGCTTTCTTTCAGAGCACCCTCCTGAGACAGATAAAACAAAGAGCACCAATAGCTCCGGGGCCAGGTGAGTTGATAAGCAGAAAAAACTGAGAGAACATGGAGAGGAAAGGTCACTTCCGTGTGCCACAGTCAGTAGACTCTGGAGCCAGGAGGGTTTCCAGGGAAAAGGGAATGAAGAAAACTTTCAAGAGGAGAAATAGTGAGAGGCCCAGCACTGAGATGGAACACCTAGAAACGTGGCAGTTCACAGGCAGCACATTTGGCTGGACTGGAATCGGGATGTAAGCCGAGAGTGGGCTGAGACCAAAGCAGAGGGACTGGTGGGACCCCACAACGCCCTTTATATCCCACTCACAAGCCCTGCTTTCCCTTCAGGATCTGCTTCGAGGCTAACATCAGCATTCCATCATTTGTAGCTAAGGACTGCCCACTCCGCTGGGTCTTTGTTTCTGTTGGAAGAAGGTCCCTGCTAGGGGCCTTTATGGTTCAGTGCTGAGAGGACTCAAAACAGGGCATAGATGGGAGAAACAATTTAGTATCTATTTTTTGCTAAGCCCTAACATGGGCCATGTGGATCAAGATGACTCAATCCCTTTTCCCCAGAGCACTCAAGCTGGGGAGTGCACTGACTGCCATGTACAATGTGGTCCCCTAGTCCATGGGAAACAGGACTCGGGACTGTGGAGGCCCCCAGCCTCAGAGGGTGAAGGAGGGGAACAGGCATGTTTGGAAATACTGGCTAGACCAGTATTGGTAGCAGGGTTGCCAGGAAGGCCAGCCATCCCACTGGGAAGGAGGACCTCAAGTTCTATCTCTGGTAACCTCTCCATGAGGAAATCAGATGAAGACTGTGGTGGAGCTGGCAGGGTGGACCCGGCCTCTGCACCTGGGCAGCCCTCTTCCTGCAGGTGGGGCGGTACCTGGGCAGGGCCCCCGCAGTAACACTGAGCAGGGGCAGGGCTCCCAGCAGCCATGATGGCCTCTCACCATTCCAGATGTCCTCTAGAGCCCTCACAATGGGTGTGAGGCTGTGAACTTGCCGTTTGCCAGATGTCTGGAACCAGACCAACACAGCAACTGCCTCTCACCTCACATGCCAGGGCTCGTGACGCCAAAGTGCAGGGCTCTCTCAAGTGCTCTGGATACCTCTCCAAGGACGTGCAAAGTGTAAAGTTCTCTGGGCCTATAGCCCAACCTGAGGCATGCATTTCTGCAGAGCTTCAGGAAAAAGGATGCCTCTGTGATGGTGCGGATGTAGGCAGTGGGCTCGGAAGTGCAGCCATCATTACGTGGGGGCTTTTCCACAAGCAAGCATTCCTTCTGTTCTTGTGAGATGATTGGGAGTGAGTCAAGATGATTCCCTACTGAGGAAAATCCTACGATTTCAGGGGGAAAGGACCTAGAGAGAGCCAGTGGCTAGTGGAATACTGAACACTGAGAAGGGAAAGGTGAGGCAGGAGTTCCAGTAGCTCTCAGGGTCTTAGAGAAGATGGTGAAGGAAAGACCATGAGGCTGGATACAGGGTGGATTCTGCCACAGAGAATTCAAGACTTGAGATTATTACTATAGGTGGGGAGGTGGATGGGAGCCCATGGGGGTTGCTGGATCCTGAATCATCAGAGCCAAAGGGGCTACAGAGCCCATGACATCCATTCTATTACACTACAGGAAAGACCAAGGTCCAGAGGAGTAAACAGTATGTCATAGGTCACCTGTGGGTCAGAACAGGGTCTAGCCTCATACCAGAGGCCTGCCTCCCGGCCAGAGCATTTCCCAGCCATGCTCAGGAAAGTCAGTGTTCTTTCTGCGTCTGGGGAAAGGGAAGGACCTCTAGAGAGATGGTCTGGTGCCCCTGACTTATTTCTCAGATGATGAAGCAGTGTCAGAGAGGGCCAGAGACTTGCCTGAAGCCAGGCAGCCAGTGAACAACAAAACCTACAGATCAAACTCAGAATGTCCTGACTCCCAGTCTAGGTTTTCTTACTGCACCAAAGTCTCCCAAGGAGAAGAAAGGGCAAGGAGAAAGGAATCCCCACTTAGTGAGCTTCTCTATGTGCCAGATCCTTAACACATATTCTTTCTAATCCCCACAACTTTCAAAGCAGACATTCTTGACCATGTTTAATAAGCCATGGAAAGAACAGGTTCAGAGAGGCAAAGCCACTTGCCTAAGACCACACAGCTGGTAGATGGTAGTGCAGAAACTCAAGCCTGAGTTTGTTTACTTCCAAAGCTTGTGCTCTTGTCCTTACCCAGGCTAGGCTAGGTTTTGGATCCAGGGCTGACAATGCAAGGAAGTAGGGGGAGGAGGAAGCCAAGGGCCAACTCCAAACACTGCTGAGGCTCCCAGCTACCCGGTTGTACCAGTGACAAAGATCAACAGAAACGACCTTGGGACAGCAGGATCTTGCCTCCTGTTGGCAATTTTTAAAGGCATATTGGTCCACACCCTGCAACAAAGCCACACAAAGCAAACAGAGGTGATGGCACGGCTTCTGGTGTTGCTGAGATACCCACTACCAGTGGCTTTGAGCCAAGGCACCATTGGCTTCAGAAGCTCAAATTCTTAGCGCAACTCAGGAGCTTAGACTCTCTCAAAGCTCTACCATGGAGAGGGTCTCCTAAGCTTTCAGCCCACCCCACCAGAGGAGGGCTCCGCTTCACAAACTCCCCAGCTGGGTTCATCCAAACCCCACTCTCACAACCTCACTGTTTATCTCTAGAAGCAGCTCATTCTGCTGTGGGACTGCCCTTCTCACTCTAAGCTGAGACCAGCCTCCTAGTCTGGATCTCCCCAAGTCTCCTTTGGGGCCCAAAGTCAGCTGCTCTATGGCCCCAAGTGGTCCTATCAAGCTGGGAGGACAATGACTGCATTTTCTCTGCTCCTGGTCTAAAACCACCTGGGCAGGGGCATTAGTGCCAAAGTCATTCCTGAGACATGGGCACAAAACTACCTAGAAGAGCTGGTTGGTCACCTCCCACATTCTAGGCTTTATGCCTCTGCTAATGCATCCAGATATCAAATCCACCTTTGTGCTGGTCACGTTCCACTGTTTTCTTCTCATCTTAGACCCCAACGCTTTATAAATTTGATCTAAGTACAAGGTCTTTTTAAAATTTCCATCTTGCAAATATTATCAATTCATAGACGTATATACAGTTTATGTACAGCTTCTTCTGCATCATCTCCTTTCATGCTTAGTGCAGTTTACTGGACCTCACAGAGATGGCTGATGTGAAGTATTCCCTAGGGAACCTGATCATGTCAGGGGTCCCAGCAACAGCTACTGAGACGACCACAGGTATTAGGTGGACAGGATCCTCTGTTCCAAGCAGTGATGGATATAAGACCATGGGAGCCCAAAAAAGGGAGACTGTGTAACCTACATGAGGGTCCAGAGGGGTTCCTGAGGGCTGCCTCAAAGGCAGCTCAGAGGCTCCAGCAGGGTTCCCAGGGCTCCCAGTCAGATTGGGAGCCCGCAGAAGGGGAGGATGAGTGGAGACTGTCTGGTTTAGGTGGAGTCCTTCCTGAGGCAGAGGGGGAGCCAGATGCATTGAAAGTCCCCCCACCAGCATTTGGGTCACCTCTAGTAAGGATTACCACCCCTCCTTCCTCCTCATTAGCAGAGGAGAAAATGAAGGCTCATCCAAGGCTGGAGCTGAGCTCTCCCAGAAGGGCCCCTTAATCAGGAATCTTTGTCAAACCTGAACAAGGCAGGCTCTGGAGGCTATCCTGAGCTCCCTTTGGCCCAAGGAGAAGGCCCACCCCTGCCCTCTTGGGGCTCCTCCTGGGGAGACGGACTTTTTCATTTTGTGTGAGGTCATTCAGGCAAGCAGATTCCAGGAAGGCAGATGGTGGAAATTCAGGCACAGGCAACAAGCCTGTGGGCATCAGTCTGGAGCTGGACTGGAATCCCAGTCTCTGGGCATGGGATGAGTTGCTTGGGAGCTGGTTCTGGCTGCAGATCAAAAAACTGGACACACCCCAGCCCAGGGGCCAGGCCCGCGGGTGGGTCCAAGCTAAATCTCCACACAAGGGTCCATTGTGGCTGCTCAGCCTGGCCCTGGGCTCCGCCAGCCCTTCCGGCTCCCGGAAAATGCTTCCCGTCTGGCAGCTCCAAGAGCGGCCTGTCCTTGGCCAAGGTACTGGCCCCACACCCAGGCCTCCCTTGCCCAGGGGTATCCTGACGCCAGCAGCTCAGAACCCTTAGATCTGGCTCCCATTTCACAGCCAGTGTCCCTGAGGCTTAGGGATTGGGCACTGGCCAGAACAGTACCCCTGGACCAGAATCCAGCATTCTGGCTATTTTTTCAGTTCTCACTGCCCACAGGAGGCAGTAGAATTTGGACTCAAAGAGGGAAGGTGGCCATCCCATCATATAGCTGATAGTGGCAGAGTCTGGGTGAAATGACTGTGCCCAGGTGTTTGCCCATCCTAGACCTCTCAGGAGACACAGGCACTCTTGGCTCAGTGGTGTGGCCTTGCAAGGATCGCTGTTCCTGTGTATCTGGACACTGGGAGGATCGCCACTGTCAATCTAGGCCTGACATCCTGAGCTTTTAAATCAGATCTGGATACACTGAATAGGATGAGAAGCAGCTCTGGAATTTAAGGGTTTGACAGCCTTGCACCATCTCTGTGTGCCAGGCTGCACCAGAGCCAGAGGCTCCAGGGCTTGAGGGTTCCCAGCTCTTGCCTGGACTGATAGCGCCACCTGGGGCCCAATCAGCGAGACCTGAGTCCAGCCGGGGCTGCCACCGCCAGCCTTTGCTCATTGAAGGATCTCTTTGCCTCCCTGTGGTAGGTACTAGAATAATGAAGGAATTCTGGCCCCAGACATGGGGGAGGAGGTCCCCCGAGAGTGACCACTGGGGATGAAAGGATGGAACAAGAGGCAGTCCAGGAGTGGTGAAGAGGAATACCATCATCCCACCACCTGCCCCCCAACACTCCTCTAGGCCAGGTCCTGGGGGCTCTAAAGGAGTCAATTATGATTTCATGGAAAGGGATGAGCTAGAGGTGGGAGCCCAGAGCCAGACACTTGGAGCTGAGTCATAGAAAACGACAGTAATTTGCCTGTGAACACAACTGAAGCAACTTAGCATGTACTCAAAGGGCATTCCAGGCTCAGGGAACAGCTTGTGCAAAGGCATGGAAGGGTGAGTCTATGTGTGTAAGCTTGAGAGTGACAGGATAAGGGAGAAGAGGAAGTGCCAGGATATGAGGTCAGAAAGGTCACAGCCCTGGGTACCTGGGCCACCACAGCTTCCTCACCGTTACCTGCCTCCCTCACTCACCTCCTGGTTTGACCCCTGATGCTGGCAGGTACACAGTCCCTGCCTTGAATTCCAACCCCATCCCCTTTGTTGTTGTATCATTGCTAAGTCGTGTCCAACTGTTTTGTGATCTCATGGGCTGCAGCCTGCCAGACTCCTCTGTCCATGGGATTTCCCAGGCAAGAATACTGGAATGGGTTGCCATTACTTTCTTTAGGCGATCTTGATTCCAGCTTGTGCTTCATCCAGCCCAGTGTTTCTCATGATGTACTCTGCATATAAGTTAAATAAGCAGGGTGACAATATACAGCCTTGACATACTCCTTTTCCTATTTGGAACCAGTCTGTTGCTCCATGTCTGGTTCTAACTGTTGCTTCTTGACCTGCATACAGATTTCTCAGGAGACAGGTAAAGTGGTCTGGTATTCCCATCTGTTTAAGAATTTTCCACAGTTTGTTGTGTGTGTGAGATTACCCAGCATCAAAGGTCCTGATTCCTGGAGCCTGTCCTCTTCCCGAAGGCCAGGAGCTAGGTCAGGCTTCTCACAGGCTGATTATAGGGGACATAGTCTTGTGATCTCTCTGGCCTCCAGGGAGCCCAGTACAGTCCTTGGATCAGGAGAAGAATCTTCAAGCAGTTGTTGAATTCTGGCCTCAGGTTCCTCAATTGTAAATTGGGCATAATCATAGCGCCTATATCATGGGGATGTGGTGAGAATTAAATGAGGAAATGCTGGCATGGGTTGATGTCAGAGGCTTTTCCCCATTGCCCATCTTTCTGGGCAAATTCATTCCAGAAAGGGAAGCTGAAGGGCTTCAAATCTTGCCCCCTGGGCTGCTTATCCACAGCCTTGGGTCTCTTTCTGCCTCCCTGAACCCAGAGAGACTCTATTGTATAACCAGCAGGGAAATTTGTTTTTTGTGCTCCTCTGTATGTTTTTTTTTAAGAAAATACTCAAAAGCAAAGGGGGAAAAAGGGTACAATGAGCATCCATATACTCCCCTAGATTCAACAATTAATGATTTGCCTTGTTTCCCTCATTACTTTCTCTTTTAAAAAATCTGAATCATTTGAAAGTGAGTTGCAGATACCATGTCACTAGATGACACCCATACCTGAGCATAAAGCTCCTAAGATTAAGAACATTTTCTTAATCACAATCCTGAGGAAAGGATGAATAATTCCATACTATCACCTAATATCCAGTTCATATTCATATTTCTCCCAATTTTCCCCAAATATATTTTAAAATTATTTTTTCAAAGTAATTGCACCATTTCACATTCCAACCAGCAATCTATGAGGATTCTGACTTCTACACATCCTAACCAACATTTATTATTCTACAATTTTTTTAATTACAGTCATCCTTGTGGGTATGATGTGATATCCCATAGTGGTTTTGATTTGCATTTCCTTGATCACTAATGATGTCAAGAATCTATTCTTGTGTTTATGGCCCACTTTTC
This sequence comes from Antilocapra americana, assembly GCA_007570785.1. Taxonomy (NCBI): domain Eukaryota; kingdom Metazoa; phylum Chordata; class Mammalia; order Artiodactyla; family Antilocapridae; genus Antilocapra; species Antilocapra americana. The sequence goes on along the minus strand of ML663009.1, from coordinate 2,204,256 downwards.
TATTTGTTTAGCTGTCTATCTTATTTAGAAAAATGCCTAGTTAGATCTCTGCCCATTTTAAATTTGATTTGATTTTTATTATTTAACTAATAGTTTTTATATAGTCTAGAGTCTATATTTATCTGATATATGACTTATAAATATTTCTCTCCACTCTATAGATTGTCTTTTCAGTTTTGGATGGTATGCTTTAAAGTAAAAATATTTTTAACTTTGACAAATTTCAATTTGTAAAAAAGTTTTTTTTCACTTTATTGGTTATGCTCTTGTTATCATATCTAAGAAACCACTGCCAAACTCAAGGTCCTGAAGATCTACTGTTTTCTTTTAAGCGTTTTATGCTTTTAGCTCTTAAGTTTCTGTATTTGATCGTTTTAAATTAATTTTTGTATACAGGGTGAATGAAGCAGCTGACTGCATTCTTTTGCATGTGGCACCAATTGTCCCAGCAACACAGAGCTGAGAGAATGAGAAATGCTGGCAGCCTGTTCTTCCCAGGAAGATACACAGCCCTGGACAATAGCCCTGGACTGGAACCTGGGAGAAGCAGGAGCTCTGGGTTCTTAGTTTTACCCGTCTAGAGTGGGGCTTCCAATCACTGAGCTGGTAGGGGCAGGGAAAGAATGAGTCATGGCCCAAATGCTCCAGACTCTTACTCTCCTTGCCAATATTTAATAGATTATTAAAAATATTTATTTGTATGACTGTGTCGGATCTTAGCTGTGGCATATAGGATCTAGTTTCCTGATCAGGGATTGAACTCAGGCCTCCTGCATTGGGAATACAGAGTCTTAGCCACTGGACCACCAGGGAAGTCCCTAGATTTACCTGAATAAACATCCCCTCATTTGCTATGTGCTATGAGGGCAATTTCCAGAGAATGACAAACACACACACATACATATATGATTTTGTTATATATATATAGTTACGGTTGTTCTACTGAAAAGAGGGTCTGCAGGGCTCCTCACACCACCATCCCACAAGTTGTCCATCAGCTCATTACTTTTTATTGATGAGTAGGATTCCATTGTATGTATGGAATTTGTTTATTCACTTATCCATTGATGAACATTTGGGTCATCTCCAGTTTGAGGCTATTACAAAGATGCTTTGATTAATTGTGTACAAGACTTTGTTTTGACATATGCTTTCATTTCTCTTTAGTTCATTCTCTCTTCATTTCATTCCACCTAGAAATGGAATGACTGGGTTACATAGGAGGCTTGTTTAAAATTTTAAGAAATTACTAAACTGTGTTACAAAGTGGTGGTACCATATTACATCCCCACCGACACTGTATGAGATTTCTAGTTGTTCCATATCCTCATCAACACTTGATATGGTCAATCTTTTAAATTTTAGCCATTCTAATACAGGTTTCCCTAGTAGCTCAGACGGTAAAGAATCCGCCTGCAGTGCAGGAGGCCCAGGTTGGATCTTTGGGTCAGGAAGATCCCATGGAGAAAGGAATGGCAACCTACTCCAGTATTCTTGCCTAGAGAATTCCATGGACAGAGGAGTCTGGGGGGCTGTATTGTCCATGGGTCACAAAGAGTCAGACAAAGCTAAGTGACTATCACTTAATGACTTCACTTAATAGGTGTGTACTGGCATCTCGTTATGTTTTAATTTGCATTTCCCTAATGACTAATAATGTGTTTGAGCATCTTGCATCTATGTTAATGAGAGGTAATGATCTATACGTTTTCTTTTTTTGTAATGTCTTTGGTTTTGGTATCAGGGTAGTATGGGCCTCACAGAGTAAGTTAGGAAGTATTCCTTCTGCTTCTAGCCTCTGAAAAACATTGTAGAGAATTGGTATAATTTCTTCTTACATATTTGGTGGAACTCACAAGTGAACCCATCTGGGCCTGCTGCTTTCTGTTTTGAAAGTTTATTAAATTATTGATTCAATTTCTTTAATAGATATAAGCCTATTCAGATTGTTTATTTCTTCTTGTATGAGTCTGCAGTTTGTTTCTTTCAAGGAATTGGTCCATTTCATCTAGGTTATCAAATTTGTGGGCATAGTTCTTCATAATATTCCTTATCATTTTAGTGATTTGTAATGATTGTTCCCTTTCATTTTTTGTTATTAAACTCTTTATTTTGCATTGGGGTATAATCGATCAGTAATTTATATCCTTTCTTTTTTTAAAGCAGTTAGCCTCCTAGAGGTATATCAATTTTGTCAGTCTTTTCAGAGAACCAGCTTTGGTTGCTTTATCTCTGTTGATTTTCTGTTTTCAATTTCATCTCTAAATCTTATTTCTTTTATTCTCCTCCCTTTGGATTTAATTTGCTCTTTTTCTAGTTTCCTAAAATGAAACAGATTATTGATTTTAGATGTTTCTTCCTTTCTATTAATATTACATGCATTCAGTGCTATAAATGTCCCTCAGCAATTCTTTCACTGCTTCCCACAAATTTTGATATTTAATTTTTTTTAGTTTAAAATATTACAGATTTCTCTTGAGATTTCTTCTTTGACCCATACATTATTTGGAAGTGTCTTATTTAATTTCCATGTGTCTGGGGATTTTCCGATTATCTTTCTGTTACTGATTTCTAATTTAATTTTTTTGTGGTCTGAGAGCCAAAATTACATGATTTCTATTCTTTTAAATTTGATTATGTGTTCTATTATCCACAGTGTGGTCTATCTTGCTGAATGCTCCATATGAGCTTGAAATGAGTGTATATTTTGCTGCTGTTAGATGAATTAGTCTATAGATATCAGTCATACCCAGTTGATTGATGGAACTATGTCCTTACTGATTTTCTGGATGCTAGATCCATTTCTTTATTTAAAAATTTTTTTATTTTATTTTATATTGGAGTATAGCCAATAAACAATGTGATCATTTCAGGTGAGCAGCAAAGGGACTCAACCATACATACACATGTATCCATTCTCCCCCAACGCTAGATTCACTTCTAACAGGGCTGCTGAAGTCTCCAACTACAATCGCAGATTCATTTATTTCTGTCTGTACTTCTACTAATTTTTGTCTTTTGAGCATCTTTCCATGTGCTTATTTCCATCATATGCCTTCTTGGTGGAGTATCTGTTCTTATCTATTGTCCATTTTTGATTGGGTGGTTTGTTTTATTACTGAGTTTTCACAGTAATTTTGTTTTTTGTTTTGGTCTTTTATAGTTGTTCTGGATAGAACTCCTTCTATGGATAGTGACTTTGATAGCTTCTGCCAAACAGTGGCTTGTCTTTCCATTTTCCTAATTGTGTCTTTCAAAGATAAAGATATTGATAAAGTCCTACTTATCAATATTTTTCATTTGCAGATCATGTTTCTGGTATTGTATCTATGAACACTTTGCCTAACTGGAGGCCAGAAAGATTGTTTCTTTGGTCTTCCTTCTTTCAAATTTTTGGTTCATATTGTATATAAGGTTGTATATGTTGAATTTTTTCTCAAAAAAACTTAAAACTATTTTTTTTTTTTTGGTCTATGAGAAAGTTTAAAGAATAGTATTGTGCCCTTCATCTGTAGTGCATTCATTGTTAACATTTTGCTACATTTACTCTACCTCCCTGGGTGTGTTTCTCCTCCCAGAAACATTTGACAATAAGTTGCAAGATTCTGTAACCTGACTTTTTGCAAAGTCTAAGCAAGTTGTCCTGAAAATATCCAGCAACAGCCACTTTTGTCATTTACTAAGGGACAAAGGCAACACTAGCCCAGTGCGAAGGGATTAAAAAACACAGGAGTAAAGAAGAAAATAAAACTGCCTCTTCCCTTTATTCAATTCCATGATTCCAGGAGAGCCACTTGTCTGAGAAGTGGATGGGAAGCACACACAGGGCTCAGAAGCAAGTCCCTGAGTCCCACTGCAATCTGCAGTCCTGAGGCCACTTCCCTGCAGAAAAGCCCACACCTGGGACACCCCAGCCTCCCTGTATGACCTTGAGCCTCTCTGGGCTAGCTGGTAAAAGTAGATAAGGTGACTGCTTGGCTGTCCTCCCAGGAAATTATTTGTATCTCTCTCGCTCTCTCTTTTTTAAATAAAGCAATTTCACTTTAAAAAGTTATTTATTTATTTGGCTATGTTGGGTCTTAGTTGGCATGTGGGATCTATAGTTGCAACATGTAAATGCTCAGTGGGGGCAGGTGGGACCTAGTTCCCTTACTAGGGATTGAACCCGAGCATGCCCAGTCACATCCAACTCTTTGCAACCCCATGGACTTCAGCCAGCCTGGCTCCTCTGTGCAAGGAATTTTCCAGGCAAGAATACTGGAGTGGGTTACCATTTCCTTCTCCAGGGGATCTTCCTGACCCAGGGATGGAACCCATGTCTTCTGCATTGCAGGCAGATTCTTTACCACTGAGCCACCTGAAAATCCCAGGCCCCCTGAATTGGCAGCACAGAGTCTTAGCCACTGGTCCATTAGGAAGGTCTCTTGTATCTTTGCTGTAGTAACTTCTTTATTGTCAGAAAGTGAGGTGCCCCGCCCTCCAATATCTTACTCCCCGTTGGCCTGTCCTTTAACCTTTTTCCTCTTGCTGGGGACTCTGGATCCTGGCTGCTTTTGTCTGGAATGTCAGTCCTCTCCTTCACCAATCCTTCATTCTTCAAGGTGCAGTTAAGTGTCCCTCGCCAGATCTCCCCCTACATCATTCCATCCTTTAAGTCAACTCTGCACCTCCCTCTTTCCCTGAAGGAAATCCCTTACTTGCTGTGGGTCAGGCTTATGCCAGAGACTGCTTCACATTCCTATCTCATTCAGTGCTATGACAACACTCCAGGAGGTTTATTACAGCCATTTCAGAGACTCATCTTCAGCATAATGGGCAAGGTCAGTTACTCCAAATTAGGGCAGAGCGAGGTTGGCTCAAGTCACCATCTCTCCTACAGAGACACTGGAGCTCTTGTCTGCAACCCCAGCAGTCTGTGCACACAGGGGTCAGGCCTATGTCTGATATATCTGCAGTCTGTAATCTGTCCCCCCACTTTATCTCCATGAGTCTAAATTGGCCTCTTGCTCACAGTCCATATAGTTGCAGGGTTGCCTCCTCCATGAAGCTTTCCTTGATTCTTACTGAAAGTGATGTTCCTTTTCTGTACACCCCTACACCCTAAAATCAGTGGCCCGACTTGTCTGCTTTTTCCATCTCCACTCAGACCTCATCTCCAAGAGCCCAAGGTCCTACATACTGGCACTTAATCAGTTTCATTCAATAGATTTTAAATATTTTAATTTATTTGCATTATCTCTTTCTAATATTTACTGATTTTTAACCTTCTTTTGGCTTTTTTCCCCCTATCAAAGCACATTTAAACTGTCAAAGAAATTAGGAAAAAATAAAAACCATGCAAAGTTGTCCACAGATAACCAAATCAACATTTTAGTCGATTATTTTTCAGTCTGATTTCTGTAAATATATAGAGAGTTGAGATTATACTGTATAAATAGTTCTAAAGTCCACTTCTAAAAAAAAATCTAACATTACACTAAAGACATTTGCCATGTCATTAAAAATCACATGGGTCACACCCACTAGGATGGCTAGACTAAAAGAAGGACAGATAATAATAAATGTGGCAGGTATATGGAGAAATCGATCTGAACACTCGTACAGTGCTGGTGAGAATGTAGAATGATAGAGCTTTTGGAAAATAGTCTGGCAGTTCTTCAGTTAAGTAAACATAGAGTTTATATATTTTTAAACTTAAATTTTATTTTTTTTTGGCTGCATTGTATAACATGTGGGATCTTAGTTCTCTGACCAGGGATTGAAGCAGTGCCCTTTGCATTGGAAGCACAGAGTCTTAACCACTGGACCTCCAGGGAAGTCCTCCATAGAGTTAATATATGATCCAGCAATTTTACTCCTAGATGTATATTCAAGAGAAATGAAAACATATATCCACACAAACACTTGTACATAAATGTTATTAGCCACATTATTCATTATAGCCCCAAAGCAGAAACAACCTGAATATCCATCAGCTAATGAATGGATAAATTTTGGTGTATCCACAATGAAATACCAATACATGCTACAATTTCAATGAACCTTGAAAACATTGTGCTGCGTTAAAAAAAAAAATGTCAAATACAGAGGTCCATGCATTACGTGATTTCATTTTCATTAAATGTCCAGAATAAGCAAATCCACAGGGACAGAAAGTAGATTTGTCAGCTATGTTGAGGGGTGGGAGAGACTTGGGGGCATATGAGAAGTGACTGCTAACAGGTAGAGGGTTTTGTTGGGGAATGTCAAAAATACTTCAAAATCGATTACCATGATGGTTGTAAAACTTTATGAATATGCTAAAAACCACTTTATACTTCAAGTCTATAAATTGTATGTTATGTGAATTATAGATCAATAAAGCTGTTATAATTAAAAACAAAAAAAAAACCTCCATGGCAGCATTTTTAATGTCTCTAGACACTATTCCTTTGCACAACTTCATCATAATTTATTTAGATTTCTATTGTTAGGCCTTTATGGTTTCCATTAATTCCTTTGTTTCAAAACATTTCAAACACACACTAAAATGAATTGAATACAGTAACAGACCCCTGTACCTATCACCCACTTCAACAATACATCAACGCAATTTTGGCTTTTACAGACATGGATTTGGTGAACAGTCTTGTGCATAATCTTTGTCCACATTCCACACTGTTTCCTTCCATTTATACTGAATTCAGTTCGGTTCAAACCACTTCCTCAATGCTTCATAGTGCCTTCCCAGGGTATCCAAGGGATGTGATAGATCAGATCCCACCATGCTCCTGGGGTGCTCCCAGTCTGGTGGGGAAGATAGATTTTGAATTGGGAGAACTAGTTAGGGCCAAGGCTGTGTAATTGGAGACAGTCCTCGCCCTGTACCCAGGAAGGGTGCCCCTCACGCACTGGAGTCACTCAACCCCAGGAACTTGTTTTCCAAATCTTAACTCAGCTTTGTCTTTCTTATATTCAGCCACATGGGGGCGCCAAAAGCCAGAGTCTTTCACAGTCTCATCTGGGAAGGTGGCTGGGGTGGGCTCTGTGCCCTTTTTCCTGGTGACCTGGGCTGGTGATGGCCCTCTTTTGGCCTTAGGATCCTCACGTGGGAACTTTAGGGAGTGAGCCATGTGGCATCACCAGTGCTGTGTTTCAGTCTCCTACCTTTAACAAGCTCTCATCAGCAGTGTATCTTGAACTCTGTTTCCCAGCATCTGCTGCTGGTGATTCAGGGGATCCAACTGAGTTTCTCTCTGGATCCCAGGAGAGATTAATGCCTACCAAAGCGACTTCCCACTTTTTGCAGAGGCCTACAAGAAGCAGTTTACTCCTCTAGGAGTGACTTGGGCAGCAAATTTGCTGGCAATGCATGGCTGGTAGGTAAGGGGTCTACCCACTGATGCCCCACAGTTAATGCTGGGAGCCACCCAGATACGGGCATCACCAGGGACACCCAGCTCCGGAAGTGAGGTTAGGGTGTGGGAGGAGGAAGACAAAATGAATCATCAGAGACTTACAAAAGCCTGACCTAATAGATGACAGGCCCAGCCCAGGGGAACTTGGCCCCCAGTGGGCATGGTCTTTAGAGGACCATGAAGACTGATGTCTGACATAGCTAAGGGCTGAGTCAAAGGAGAGGGTGTTTCCTTTCCTAAGAGGGCTTATCTTGAGTTGAAGGGGTCTCCAGCCTTGCAGCTCTCCTGTCTCAGCCAATGCAAGCCAGGCTCTAAGCTTTGTAGGGATGTCTGGCTCCCTCTGGGGGGGCTCTCTCAGTTGTGATCCCAGCACCTCTCTACTGGCCTTGCCCCAGCTTGTCCCTGGCCCTTCCCAGGATGCCTCTTTTAATCCAATGAGATGGCAGCAAGCATCAGGTCAGAAGCCACTCCCCAGATTGCCAAGCAGTTCACCCACAGGGGACGGGGCGGGGCGGCAGGGGGAGGAAAGGCCAGCTCACACATCCTGAGCACCTACTCCGTGTTGGGCTGGCCCTGGGAGAGCCTCTTTTTACATGTTATCACCTTTCTTCCTCAAAGTGGCAGCCTCAAGAGGCAACTCTTACATATTCACTTAGCAGAGGAGAAAGTTGAAACTCAGCCGGGCAGTGTGAAGACTCAAGCCCAGGCTGGTCTGATTTGGGCCGAGGTCTCCTTCCCCCTCCCCACCTGCCTTCTGCATGTGCTCCGATTGGTCTGCACTGACTCCAACCCCCCTGACTCTTGGCGCTACTTCACTCCTCCACTCGCCCAGGCCTACCCAGCTGCACATATGCTCCCAAGCTCACCTGCACCAGGGTGCAGCCCATCCCTGACAGCAACCCTGACTGCCTCTTAACAGTCATGTGACCTTGAGCAAGTCACCTAACCTCTGGGAGTCTCAATTTTCTCATCTGAGAATAGGACCATAACTTATAAGAGTTATTATGAGACTTAAGACATTATATGTAATCTTGTTAGTACCTGACTAAAAGTTGACTCATTTTTTAAACGTTAGCAATTTGTGCTATTATTGTACACCTGCATCTTTGTACACTCCATACATGTAAAAAGTCACAAGCTAGATACACAGGGGCCCAAGGACTGCCATGCACATCTACATACCCACATATGAACACACACAAAGAAAACAGTCAGCTACCTGCTATATCATGCGCCCACATACCTGAGCCAGGCTCTACTGGGGTTGGTTGAGGAATACCTATGAAACCGAAGAAAGGAAGTCTGGCCTTGGGGTCCACCCAGGCTGTCTGAGAAAGTAAGATCTGTGATCAGAGTAGTCTGCAGACCAACCTGGAACCTTGTTAGAATCTTGAATAATTTCACATGCCACCCCAGACCTTCTGAATTAGAATCTGCAAGATCCTCCGAACACAAGGCAGAGAGGAGGGAAGTGGATCTAGCTGCTGTTTCTAAGTGGGAGGAGCTAACTTTATACTGAGTACTAAGGATATGCAACCTACCCCCACAGCAGGCTGGTAGACTTTCTGGCTCCTCCTCTGTGGTTGGGAGTTGATGCTAAGGTGTGAGGCTATCCAACTCGGCCTTGGGAAAACAGACAGGCTGCCTCAACCTTGTTCTGAAGTGAAGTGAAGTTGCTCAGTCATGTCTGACTTTTTGCTACCCCATGGACTGTAGCCTACCAGGCTTCTCCAACCTTGTTCTAGAAGAATATAAATAGCAAGGTCCTTCCCTAGACCCTCCCAGGTTCTGATGGGCTGGGAGACGGGAGCTACATCAGGGCCCAAGCAATTGGCAGAGGGTGCCTGCCCTTCAAATCTCCTCCTGAAATGTGTCCGTGCTCATCTGTGACTCTCCAGCCAACATCATGGTAGGGCCACTGCCAGAACTCTGGCTGACCTCTCCAGCCTTCAGTGGATTGTGGGCGCAGTCTCTTGGGGATGTTGGAGCCTGAAGCCTGGACCAGTGCTCTCTCCCTATCCCTGTTGAGGCTAATTTTAGGGCTGCCTTGACAGCTGCCTCAGCTCAACCTGGGTCTGTTCCCAGCTGCTCAGTGTTGGGGTCAATGGGGGTCAGCTGTGGAGTGGGCCAGGTTGGCCCCAGCTTTGGCTGCAACAGATAAAACTAGAATCTGTAACCCCCGACCCCAGCAACCATTCCCACTGCCTGGAGAGCCCCCTTAGGGCTGACCATCAGGGCAGGATGGGAACTGATCCTTTTCTCAGCCTGGCACACACTCCGCAGACAGACAAACCAAACCCAGGGAAATCTGGGAGTAACAGAGATCAGAGAAGTCAGGACATCGAACATCCTCTAGCTCAGCATCTTGACTGCAGAAGACAAAGGACAGAGGGCTGAGGTCTCGGCCAGAGTCACAAAGCCAGGGTTTGTAGCTCTGGTGCTGCAGCCTGAGCTTCCTGATGCCTGACCAGGTCCTGTGCCCTGAGCACCAGGGCTGGGTAGAGATGCAGAAGGGCGCAGCGACTAAAGTAGCCCATGAAGGTTGAAAGTGAAAATGCAAGTTGCTCAGTTATGTCCAACTCTTTGCAACCCCATGGACTATACGGTCCATGGAATTCTCCAGGCCAAAATACTGGAGTGGGTAGCCTTTCCCTTCTCCAGGGGATCTTCCCAACCCAGGGTTCAAACCCAGGTCTCCTGAGTTGCAGACAGATTTTTTACCAGCTGAGCCACAAGGGAAGCCCAAGAATAATGGAGTGGGTAGCGTATCCCTTCTCCAGCAGATCTTCCTGACCCAGGAATTGATCTGGGGTCTCCTGCATTGCAAGCGGATTCTTTACCAACTGAACTATCAAGGAAGCCCATGAAGGTTAAGCCCAGGTATTGGCCTAGAGGCTGCAGAGAGGGGAACCTTCTCAGGAATCCATCCTCCCTGATGCTAACCCAACTCATACTTCTTAAGCTCCCTATTCTGTGCCCAGAGGATTCAGGAGCAGATGGCCCCTGGGATAGTTGACAGAAGAAAGATTTTAGCCTCTGAAGATAGACGGATGGCGTCCTTGCTCTGTCACCCACATTCTGGTCTTTGGTTTCCTCTCTGATGAAATGGCGGAGAAGGCAATGGCAACCCACTCCAGTACTCTTGCCTGGAAAATCCCATGGATGGAGGAGCCTGGTAGGCTGCAGTCCATGGGGTCTCGAAAAGTCCGGAGATGACTCAGCAACTTCACTTTCACTTTTCACTTTCATGTCTTGGAGAAGGAAATGGCAACCCACTCCAGTGTTCTTGCCTGGATAATCCCAGGGACAGGAGAGCTTGGTGGGCTGCCCTCTATGAGGTTGCACAGAGTCAGACACGACTGAAGTGACTTAGCAGCAGCAGCAGCTGATGAAATGGATGCGGTGGTACACAGTCATAGACTGGCTGGGAGGATGAACAGAGGATGGCTAGTCTGCTGGCAACTTCAGAGTGCTGTGACCATAGTGCAGCTCATTGACTGGGGACAAGCTCCCTCCTGCCGATAATCTGGACCCTGAGGGGCTCTCACAATCTCCATCCCCACTACGTTCATCCCCACCCTGTCCCCCCTGGGGCAATGTTGCAAGAAGAAAGGGGAACAGATCTTGAACACCACATGGGCAAGAGGGAAAGGAAACACAAGCAGAGGTCACAGAAGGAAGCTGTGGTTCCCCCCCATCCCCCACTCGCAACCTTTGCTCCTTCTGTTCTCTCTGTTCCCATCTCCTGTCAAGCCCTTCTCGCTGTTCCCTTCTTCCCACCTCCCCCTTCCCGGTTCCTCTGAGTTCCCTCACCCTTGAGCCCCAAGCCCCTGCTCTAGAAGTTCTCCAGTCTCCGGCCTGCCAGAGGAAGTGTGGATGCACCTGCAGCGCGCGTGGAGTTGTGCGGTGGATGGCTGCCACTCGGTAAATATGTAATGGCCCACCTAAGATCCTTTTATAAATGAGTGTACATGAATAAATAGACAAACATTGACTGACTCTAAAAACACACACATACACCCTGAGAAAAGCATTGTTTATTTACCCTCCCTGGAAAACAAGCTGATTCCTGCAGTGGACTCTCCCGTTGATTGAAGATGAAGGAATCTACCAGTTAGGAAGGAAGGAGAGTTCCAGGTGGAGGGATCGTCTTGAAGAAAGGCTGGGAGCTGCAGAAAGCTCAGCAGTCTGTGGAACAGCAGGATGAGTTGAGCTGGTGAGGCTGGCAGGGTCCAGATCGCGAAGAACCTCAACTATCAGGCCAAGGAGCTGATTTTATCCTGAGGGCAACTGGGGAGCTGTGGAGAGGTTCTGAGCAGGAGAACAATGAAGTTGGATGTGCTGACAGTAGGATCCCTCCCTGCTGCTGCAGGGAGTATGGGACTGGGGGCAGAGACGAAGGAGCTCACTGCTTCAAGGTTCAGGTGAGAGAAGATGAAGTAAAAATGAAGGTGAGGTGAAGGAAGGTGAGAAGTGGACTCTCCCTAGGATATCACAGACGGATGGCCAGGACTGTTGGGGAAATGTTGGAGGAGGGCAGAGAGGGGGTGAGAGGAGGCTCCGTGATTCTCAGGTTCTGCCCACGTGGCCAGCTGGCTGAAAGTATCCTCACTGAGGTTGAGACAGGAACAGGCTTGGGAAGAGATGCAGAGCTCACCTTTGGACATATCAGGGAGATCATATGACTAGAGGTGGAGGTATATAGACTGGGCAGAGGCCTGGGGCCAGACAAATCTGGACAGACCTTTTGGAGTGACATTCTCTGGATGACTGTGAAGTGTTCCCAAGTGTCCCCAAGACAGTCCTTGAGGCCCCAACCACCCCTGGTCTCCAAGACAGATAAGACCTGGATGTGAGCCTCAGAGAAGGACAGGGAATAGGGTCCGAGAAGGGTCTGTCAAGGACAGAGGGGGGTCTGGGGCCTAAAGGTAAGCGACGCCCCTAGGGTAGGAGCTGGCACAGTGTATACCCCTAAGGTATAATACATAACCAGAGGTGATTGTTGGCAAAGGTGTCTAGAGAATAAACCTGGAGAAGAATGTGACACCAAGGTTTTGTTTCTTCAGGGTTTTGAGATTACCCGAGGGAGCTTTGCTGCTGACAGTGAAAATAGGCAGCTGCTGACTGCCTATTTTCACTGTCAGCATAGCATTACTATTTCAATAATGAAATAATAATGATTTCATTATTAGAGGAACAGAAGGTATGTCTGTGACAAATGTCAAAGCGATAACCAACGAGAGGGAAACAGAGCACATTACTCATTGTGGCGAGCACATTCCCATCAGCACATGCACTGTTACTGCCATGAGAGGGCTCTATGGTTTTATTGAGAGCTTACTATTTATCCATACATTAAAAGGGATGTCTTTGGTACAACCTGGCCACGAGAACATAGCTATTAGCTGAGACTAGATGTTGCCCTTCTAGGGCTCGAGAGTGGGCTCTTGCCTAACATTTGGAAATGAATGTCCGAGGAGACACGCTCACTGACAAAGCAAGAGGCTTTATTGGAAAGGGGCACCTGGGTGGAGGGAACCCAGGAGAACTGCTCTGCCATGAGGCTCACCGTCTCAGGTTTTGTGGTTTTATGGTTAGTTTCCAGGTTGTCTCTGGCCAATCACTCTGACCCAGGGTCTTTCCTGGTGACATGCACCTCCCTCAGCCAAGATGGATTTCAGCGAGGATAATTCTGGAAGATTGGTAGGACATATGGACTGGAGTATCCTCTCTCCTTTTGACCTTTCTTAAATTCTTCCTGTTAGTGGTAGTGTGTTAGAGAGAAGAGTTTGTAGGGCTACAGCTCATGAGGTCACAAAAGAGTCTGAAACTATTTAGCGACTGCGTGCAGGCCAAGTCACTTCAGTCATGTCCCACTCTTTGCGACCCCATGGACTGTTGCCCAACAGGCTCCTCTGTCCATGGGATTTCCCAGGCAAGAGTACTGCAGTGGGTTCCATTTCCTTCTCCAGGGGGTCTTCCTGACCCAGGGATCAAACCAGCACATTGAGTCCCCTGGCCATTCTCAGGTGTTGTCTGGGCCAGAGGGTGCACTGGGACAGAGAGGTGAGAGCCCAGCCCCTAAGCCCACAATCAGTCCATCTCATCCCTGCGCTGTTACTCCCAGTTCCCAGACCCAGGAGGGGCTGTGACTGCAGGAGGGAGCTCTGGGCCTTGGGAGCTCCCAGACCCACAGAGAGCCACACTCCTAGCAGAGATTGTACTGCACACCTGTGGCAGGGGGATTGCCACATCACGCTGTGTGTGCCACACAAGGTGAGATGTTATAGGGGTGGTTTCTTTCAACAAAGACTTATTCAGCGCCTACTCAGTGCCAGGCACTGTTCTGGGATCTCCAGAGAGTGAACAGGATTTGTGTTTCAACTGGACACTGATAATAAACACATAATGTAGCATCAAGGAGGGAAAAGTGAGATGAAGAAACACAGATCAGGGAGGGGGTGGGCAATTGCAGCAGGGAGAGTGGAATGACAATTCGATAGAAAAACCCTAGCCTGTGGGTCTGACTGGCTGGATGATTTTGGTTAAGCCCCTGCCTCTATAAGTGTCAAAGAACTGATGCTTTTGAACTGTGGTGTTGGAGAAGACTCTTGAGAGTCCTTTGGACAGCAAGGAGATCAAACCAGTCAGTCCTAAGGAAAATCAATCCTAAATATTCACTGGAAGAACTGATGCTGAAGCTGAAGCTCCAATTCTTTGGCCACCTGATGCAAAGAGCTGACTTATTAGAAAAGACCCTGATGGTGGGAACGATTGAAGGCAGGAGGAAAAGGGGATGACAGAGGATGAAATGCTTGGATGGCATCACCGACTCAGTGGACTTGAGTTTGAGCAAGCTCCAGGAAATGGTAAAAAGGACAGGGAATCCTGTCATGCTTCAGTCCATGGGGTCGCAAAGAGTCGGACACCATTGAGCGACTGAACAACAACTGAGTCCATTCCCAGCTCCCCTCACCTCAGTTTCCTCCTTGGGAGTTAAACTGAGTCATCTCTGAAGTCCCTAAGTGGCCGGCCAGTCCTCTCACATGAAGTCCAGCCCCACCCACTTGCTCCTGCCCAAGAGACACCCCCTTCCAGCCACCCCACGCCCAGTTCCTCTGGGCAGTAAGCCCAGCAGGAGCTGAGAAGCCCAGGGACTCAGAACTGCTCTAGATGTAGTCTGGCAGGTGGTGACTCACCTGGGGTTGTCAGGATCCGGGAAACTGCCTGGGGGTAGGCTAACCTGAAGCCTTCCCACCCTGCCTTACCCAGGAGGGCCCTGACCTATCCTAAACCCCCTTCCCCAAGGGCCTTTCTGTTCTCCAGGAGGCCCAAGTTACAGGCAAGGAGTTGCAGGGGCCCAAGGGCTTGCCAATGCCTGTCCCCTCTGGGCCTCAGTCTCCCAGTCCACATATTGGAGGTGGTAGGAGACTAAATGGGCTTCCCAGGTGGCACTAGTATTTAAAAAAAAAAACCTGCCTGCCAATGCAGGAGACATAAGAGACACAGGTTCAATCCCTGTGTTGGTAAAATCCCCAGAGAAGGAAATTGCAACCCACTCCAGTATTCTTGCCTAGAGAATTCCACAGACAGGAGCCTGGGGGGCTACAGTCCATGGGGTTGCAAAGAGTCAGACACGACATAGCACGCACACATGCATGAGACTAAATAATCTTCAGTATCGCTTCCATCTAAATTGTGGGTTTGTAGAGGATGCTGTGAGGCCCAAGACTTCTCTGATGGCTCCCTGGAGGCTCAAGCAGGGGAAAGTGGCAGGTTCTGAAATGAGGGTGAGGAAAGGGTTACCTTGTTTAGCTAATAAAAGTTGAAATTTCAGAGAAGTAAGGAAGAACTTTTCAGTATAGGCATGTCTCCAGTGTTATTTATTCTCAGTAATCACTGTATGTCTGAAACTCAGATTTATTGGGTGTCTGGTATTTTATCTGGCACCCCCACATGGGGAAGGTGAATGGAGCTTGGACTTCAACAAGGGAAGGTCCGAGATTCTCAGATGACCAGCGGTCCAAGAAGATCCCACATGCCGAGGAACAACTAAGCCCATGCTCCATAACTATTGAGCCAGTACTCTAGAGCCCGCAAGCCACAACTACTGAAGCCACCACTCCTAGAACCCTCACACTGCAATGAAGACCTAGCACAGCTGAGGGAGGGAGAACCAGAAGCTGGGGAAGATCAAGAGCTGTGTATAGAGGCAGAGAGGCCCCAGGAGGCGGCACCTGGATTCCTCCTGCCCTACATCCAGCCAACATCACTGCCTCTCCTCCCAATAAGGCAGGCTGGTCCCCCCATCATTTCTGGCACAGCCTAGACTCATTCCCACCTCCACATCCCTGCTGTATTCCTTCCTGCTGCCCTCGTATACAAACTGCACCCACTTCAGGAACTTCCCTCAGCTGTTCTTTACCATTAGGACCTTTTCCTCTGAGTGCTGTCAGACTCATGGTCACAGAGCCATTCAATCAAGCAGGTACCCTCTGTGTAGCCAGACCCATAGCCGTGATCAGGACAGACACAGCTCCTGCCTCCATGGAGCTCACCATCTAGTGGGGAGACAGACACGTGACAATCACCAAACAGGGGAATAATTGTCCTTTCACAGGACAGATGAATCCATGTGACTGGGGGCTTCGTGCCTGTGGGGCCCTACCGGTTCTGTTTTATTTGAGCCCTACCAGTTCTGTTTTATATGGGCCCTACCACAGAACAGGTTTCAATCTGTATTAGTGGAAAAAATAAAAGTGCTGTGGGAGAACAGCAGAGGGAAGGCCTCCCAGGAGACTTTCGCCCTCATAGTTGGAAAAGGGGCCTTCCAGGTGAAGGTCAGGTGTGTGCAATGAACTAAAGGGGAGAGAATGTGACTGATGTGGAGAATCAGCACAGATGAGGCTGAGAGCCTGCCAAGAGCGCCAGTGCTGTGGTCACGTGACCTGGGGACCACATGGCATCATGCCGTGTCATTGCTTGGAAGGTGGCCTGTCCTGTGAGAGTGCATTGCCAAAGGGTGGGGGCTGGATCTTTCTCTTCTCTCGAGCTCTCTAGAACTGGGCTGAGAACCCCAAACAAGATGGTTTGATAGGGAACTGAGGAAAGGGACGGCTGCTCCCAGTTGGCTCGGAGGACCAGTCACACTCAGGGCATCAGGTGTTGTGGGGCCAATTTTAGTAGGTGAAAACAGTCGCTCAGCAATATTAGATAAGATGAGTGGCTTTCTGCCCTGCACGGAGGCCCCTGTTGCTTTCAGCATCTGTTTATCCAGGCTGCTTCACACCATGGTGTGGGACAGTGCAGTGACAATGACAGGCAATATCTAACTACTCGGCGTGCATGCTCAGTCATGTCCAACTTTTTGGGGCCCCATGGACTATAGCCTGCCAGGCTTCTCGTCCATGGCATTTTCCCACAAGAAAATATTGGAGTGGGTTGCCTTGCCCTACTCCAGGGGATCTTCCCGACCCAGGAATCAAATCTGCATCTCTTGTGTCTCCTGCATTGCAGGTGGATTCTTTACCACTGAGCCACTGGGGAAGTCTTACCTACCAGGCACTGAGCTTCAACTCAATGAACCAGGCCCCCTACAGATATCATCTCCAAAGCCCAAATTAAAGAAGCAGGAAGTTCAGGTGCTAGGAGTTTAGGCTAAACCAGGATCTTAACAACTTTACCTAGTGCTAAGGAGCAAGCTTTTATTTCACTGAGCCGCCCTTATTTTTAAAGTATGCCTATTCTCTGCACTGAGAAGCTCACTCTAGCTTTATCCCATTCTGATCTTTGCTATTTATGCTGCAGATGCTGGCAAAGTTGTTGCTTGTGAGCTCTGCAGCGGCCTTTCCCAGAAACAATAAGGGAGAGAAGGAATCAGGAAGGTAGAGATGAGGCCGGCTCCTCCTGGGGTTCATTGGTGCTTTCCCAGGGTGCCCCACCCTTTCTCCAGCCCACAGCCCTGCCTACCCTGAGTCATGCACTCCCCAGCAATCTTGGGGCAGCTGGGCCCCTTGCACGGACACAGTCTTTGTCCTCTGTGGCCCAGGCTGACACCGTCCTCCTATGCATTGCCCTGCAAGCGCTTTGCTCCCTCAAGGTATTCAGTGGCCACAGTTCAGGATTACTTCTGGGCAAGATACCTCATGGATTTGTGGTATGCCATGTCTCCCCTGCCAGACTGTGAAGAACTTGAGGAGAGGGACCTTCCAGTCCCTCATCTGTGTGTTCAGTAAGCACCTACTGTGTGCTAGGCAGCGTTAGGCACCAGGGTGTGATTGAGGCTGAAATGCCCAGAGACTTCCAACTGTTCTGCCACCCTGGCTGCCCCTGGGTGTGCCACACAGGCCTCCTCGCAGTCCTTTGATTAACGGGCTAGTGTCTGGCTCACCAAGGGTAACCTCGGAGCTCAAGTCACATCGACCCACATCTTGGACCTCCTGAACTTTGCAGTCCTCTCCAGGTATGTGCCTGGTACAGAGCACGTCCTCACAGGGGTGGGTGTGGGTGATTTTCACGATGATTCACCTGCTGATGGCCTTGGAGAATATAAAGTACTGTCGGACATGGACATGTCGAGAGCCATTCTGTGCCAGTCTCCTCACGAGTAACTTGAAGTCAAGTTTGCCTGTGGATAGATCCTTTGCTACCCATTCTTTTTCTCCCACTGGCTCCAGTATCCAGCCAGTCCTCTCTCTCTATTCTGGCTTCTGTATCACTCATGGATTAGTGGTCTTGGCGGCAGGTACCACTTCCCTGGAGTCTGTGGATTTCTCATCTCCATCCAAGAACCTTGACAGGAACCTGAGACCAATATCAGGCTCTGTGCTAAGCACATTACATGAATTCTCTCTTCCTCCAACAATCCTATAAAATAGACATTATTAATCTTTATTTTACAGTTGTGAAAACTGAGGATCACAGGGTTTAAAATAAATTAATAAGTGATGGAATCAGGATTTGAATCCAGGGTTGTGCATTCTAAACCATTCCTCTTAACCTCTACCGGCCCTGCATTTATATTTGAGAAAGGCCCTAGTCAAAGGCATCCATGGTATCATCATGTACCAAATGGAGGAATGTTTGCTCAGTAGAGGAGGAAATAATCCCCGATTAATGGGTAGGAGTATCTGTGGATATTGTGTAGGACTGAGGTATCATTCTACTGTTGATTTAGAACATAAACATCAGGCCTTGAGACTACACCTGTGAAAAGGCAGTGAGGCATCTCATCTAAAGTTCTTCCTGGTTTAAGTCCCCCTGGGGAAGGTGAGTGGACCAGGGCTTGGAAAGCAGAACTGCTATGAGGTCTTTGATATGGAAGAGAAACCCTGACTCAGTCTGAATTTTTTTTCCCTTTCTTTTTTATTTTTTAAATTATGAAAATATGATAATACATTTATAGGAGACTTGGAACAGAACAAGTTTACATCTAGTTATACTATATATTACAGTTATTTAAGTGGATAAATTAAGATTTTTTGTTGGAGTTTCAATATCAAACTCTCAAAATTTAATAGAATGAATATACAGAAAAGTAGAAAGATACTGTAGATCGGAAAAGCCCTATGAACCAATTCAATATAATTAAGAATTATACAGTTTTCACACAACAGCACGTACAAATTCTATTCAAGTTCCCATAGACTATATAAGCTAGGAGACACTGGAACATATTAAGGGACATAAAGCAAGGTACAAAAATTTCATGGCCTAAGGGTATTGAAATCATACAGAGTCTGTTCTCTTATCACTGTGAAATTATGCCAGAAATCAATATCAAAAGATATTTGAAAATAATCCACATATTTTCAAGTGCAGTGTGACGTTTATCAAGACATGTTTGTTAGTCTAGATATTTAAACGTATTGGTGTCTACAAGGGGACTTCTAAGTCATGAAGAGGCTGGTGAGGGACTTGGAAAGTAGAGTAAGCCCTTATTTTTCTTCCTGGGGTCAATTTGCCCTTGAGAACATCTGTTATACCAAACTAGTAGGTCACACTCCACTCTGTTCATATTTCTTCATTGCCATCTCTATCTGAACAGCCTTGTTACAGCCCTTGTAAGGATTTTTAAAGCATACATTTTAAAGAAAATCTTTTAAAATAAAGTTTTATAAGAATAGTTTTTTTTTTTTCCCTGTGCATCGTGGCATGTAGGATCTTTGTTCCCTGACCAGATATCAAACCTGTGGCCCCTGAAGTGAAAGCATGAAGTCTTAACCACTGGACCACCAAGGAAGTCCCAAGAATGGTTTTATATTTACAGAAAAGTTGCAAAGATTGTTCGGAGGATTCTCATATACCCCTACCTGATTTCCACTATTGGACCATCTTATATTTGTCACAAATAATGAACAAATACTGGTACATTATTAACTAACCAGAGCCCATACTTTATTTGAATTTCCTTAGCTTTTACCTAACATCCTTTTTCTGTATCAGGATACTTCCTCACATTTAGTTATCATGCAAATATCAAAACTTCAATCTTTCTGGTCTGGACAGTTGCTTAGATGTCACTTGACGACCTTGATAGTTCTGAGGTGTATTGGTCAAGAATTTTGTAAACTGTCTCTCATTTTGAGTTTTCCTAATGTTCTTCTCATGATTAAACTGAAGTTCAGAGTTCTTTGGAGTAAGACCTCACAGATAAAGTGCTATTCTCATCACATCAGATCAAGGGTACATTCGATCCACATGACTCATTACTGTGGTTATTAACCTTTATCACATGGCCAAGGTTATGTTTGTCAGGTTTCCCACTGCAAAGTCACTAAGAGGATGCATTTTGTGTTGTACCAACCCAGCTCACTAAGACAGGGGGGCAGCATCCCTGGAAGTCTGCCTGGCGGTGATAATAGTAATCAGTGAGATTCCAGAGAGGGAGGTGAATCTCAGGGGGGTAGTACCCTGCTAGCATCAAAGGCCAACAAGCTCGGTTACCAGCTTTAACAGAGAGCAGGTCTCATCCATCTCAGTTGCCCCAGCACTTGCACAAGGCTGTCTGTTGAATGCATTGGATTTTTTCTTTTGTTTGTAGATACATTTTTTAGATTGTGGTGAAATTCACTTAACATAAAATTAACCACTTTAAATTGCATAATTCAGTGGCATTTATATATTCACAGTGTTGTACAACACCACCCCCCCATCTAGTTCCAAAATGTTTTCATCATCCCAAAAGAAAATCCCAGAGCCACTAAACAGTCTGTTTCCCCCTCTGCTCAGCCCCCACATCCATGCTGGATATTTCATATAAATGGAATTATATAATATGTGACATTTTGGGTTTGAGTTCTTCCACACAGAATAATGTTTTCAAGGTTCATTTGTACTATAGAATGTGTCAGAACTTCATTCCTTTTATGGCTGAGGAATACTCCATCATATTTATATACCACATTTTGTTGATCCATTCATCCATTGCTGGACATCTGGGTTGCTTCCACCTTTTGGTTGTTGTGAATAGTGCTACTATGAACACTCATGTATTTGTTTTTGTACCTGTTTTCAGTCCTGTTGTGTATAGCTATATATGATTGAACTTTTAAAGAAGGTGATGTATCTTCACAGGTTTTTAGGAAGCTGGTCAAGCTTATGTAGCAGGTCTGGTTATGGACCAGGGCCTGTGGGAAAGGAGGTTTCTGTCTTGGGCCCAGTTCAGGTTATCATCTTATCAATAGGCTTTGATAAAGATAGCACACATTTATCAAATTCACTTATAAGAAGCCAAGAGGAAGAGTTAAAAAATTACAGTTCACGTATCTGAAGAGAGCAAAGTATCAAATCTTTTTCTGGTTTCTTCAAATGATTATCCAGGAATTAGGATATGGGTGAACTGGTTTACCAACAATAATGCAAAAATGAGCTGAGTCTGAACTGACCACAACTCTACGTGAGCCAAGGCAACAGCTACCAAATGAGCAAATGAAGATGGCATTAACACAGTGAGAATTCCCTGGCGGTCCAGTGGTTAAGACACCATACTTCCAGGGCAGGGGGTATGGGCTCAGCCCTGGTCAGGGAACTAAGATCCTACATGCCACATGGCAAAGCCAAAAACCAGACCGAAAAAAGAGAGAGAGAGCACTCAGAGAGGGATGACTGCCGTATTCTGCTGCACACCAGCCGGACCCACGTGGAGCTCTGGCTCCTCTCGGACATGCTGGCATGTGCTCTGGGTCAGGAGAAGGTGACTGGACTACAGAGGCCTGGAAACCAGGTCATGTGACACGAGGGCAGGGAGGCTGGAGCAGGGTCTTTTTTGCCCAGGGTCTGCAGGACTGGGGCCCAGAAAAAGGAGGCTTTTTACCCACCAGAAAGTTAGTTCCCTTCTTTTCAGGGAAGGATATATGGAATGAGCAGGGGAAAGATTCAGAAGGACATCAGGTATGCCCAAAATGACTTGGGGGCAGTGGGGGGGGGCGGGTTTCAATACTTAGACACAGATATAGCCTGGAGGGGAGAGAGGGGCAAGAAGAATGAACCACCAGAGGGGCTGATTTCATCTCACCTCTACTCCTGATCCCTTCCTCACTTCCTCATATTTCTCTCTTTTCCTCCAGGCTGGCAACCAGCACCATTCTATCCTGGGAAGAGGCAGCTAAATCTCAACACAAGTTAAGGATTTTTGTTAGAATGGTGAGCTGAAATCAACAGGGTAGAATTTTACTGGCTGCAGGGAGTTGTAGGGAGGTTGTAGGCAGTTCCCTGGCAATCCAGTGTTTAGGACTGTGTGCTCTCACTGCTAAGGGCATGGGTTCAATCCCTGGTTGGGGAACTAAGATCCCACAAACCATGCAGTGCGGGAACAAAACAAAACACCAAACTGACTAGATGGTAAAATTCCAGGAAAATATATTTTATGCAAGAATGGTGATTTTTTTTTAAAAGCAAAGGATACAATTATATATGCATTATGACTAGGTTGTAATGCATAGGAAACACTGATATAAAACACACCAAAATCTTAATGTCAGTTATGTGTGGACCTCACATACAGGGCACAGTTCTTAGGATGATATACAGTACCATCCAGGCACTTGGAAAACTTCAATAAACACATGATGTTTTGTTTGAAGAGCCATAGAAATAAGTGACTCAAGAACAGGAAGGAGAGCCTTAGCCCATGCTCAGGCAGAAAAGACCTGAGGGGCAGGGAGACCCCAAGACCAGCACAGCCAACAGCACTGGGCAATGGCCAGGATGGAGCAGGCCTCTCTTTTCCCAGTGGCACTTTAGTCAGCCATCAGCCTGGATAGACTCTGAGTCCTGGGGAGCCAGGGGCGGTGTGTGTGTGTGAGGCGGTATATGCAGCTCACGTGATCCCCAGACATCACCGTGTGAGAGCCTGGATTCACTGAGTGCCTCCTTAGTACTGGACTGGGCTCATTCTTTGAGTACATTCATTTAGTCCTCACAGCAAGCCCACCAGGTCAGTGTTCCGTTTTATTTACAGGAAAACTAAGATCAGAAAGGTTAAGCACCAGGTTATTCAGCTCGTACATAACAGAGGTGTTTTTAACCACTATTGCACACAACCTCAAAATAGCCTACAACACTTTAGCTTTCTGCTTGATAGAGTGGCCTGTCTCTTGTCCTTCTTGGCCTTGATGCAGCCCCATTGATAGTTTGGTTACTGCATGTAATGACACTTTAACTGTGTGGCCTTGGAGAAAGGGACTCCTGCTCACTTCCTCATCTCTCAAGGTGGCAGAGAGCTGGAGATAAGTGTAGCAGAGACCCCACTCCCATCCCCAGCCCTGGCTCTGGTGGGTTGTTCTGGGCCCTGCAGCTAGGTGGGGTCTGTGTGGCCTTAAAGACAAAGAGGAGACCCTCAAAGAAATCACAAACAGCAGGTCTCAAGTCGTAGGTTGGGGTGAGTTCCTGTTGCCAAGGGAACTGTGATCAGAGCCTGGACAGGACAGTTGGGATTTCACAAAAGGGTAGTTGGAGGTCATGACCACAGAAGGCCTTTCTGTCCTTCAGATTCTAAGATTCCACAATTCTAAGACTCTCAGATATTGACAGGGTCAGGGAGGGAGTGATGGGGCAGTAGGTGGTACCTTCTCCTACCTGCTCAGATGCTTTCAGAGCCTCAGCCTACCCACTCAGGGACATAACCTTGCCACACACCAAGAACGGGACTGGTGTTTGTGTTGCTGCTGGTGGGACTTCTCCTGAGGGTCAAGGAGACTAATCCCTGGAGATCAAGGAATAGCTCTCTGAACTAACTCATGACACATGTTCTATCATGTGTTAGGGAGAATGGGGTGTCTAGGCTGGGTGCTGGGGATACAAAGAGTGATCAGCCAATCCCTGCTCTTCAATGGAGGCAGATAGATCCAGAACTGGGAGCTTGATGCTGATGCAGAGGGCACACAGGGGATGTGGGAGACAGAGGAAGGGCCTCTAACTCTGCTGACACCTACCCAAGGACTTTGCAAGGCTGGTTCTCTCCTCTTTCATTTCCTCTAACAATCTGCGGGGCCCAGGCTGGTGACCTCAAAATAGCTAAGGGGTATGCGGAGTCTGCCTGCTGCCCAGGCCCCAAGTACACTGAGTCAAGGCAGCCCTGCTCTGGTTGATAGACTTCAGGAGAGTCACAGCTGCCACATATGGCCTGTTGGGAAACTGAAAAGAGTTAGTGGTTTGTGGGCATTGAGTAACCACTGGGCTTCTTGAAACTTCAAGTTTCTTTCTGTACTACTCCCCAACTTCCTCTTCCAGGGTCAGGCTGGGGGCTGGGGAGTATCCACATTCATTTATTTATTCATTCACTGGTCATTTGCTCACCACCTCCCCTATTCTTGCCTGTCCTGGGCTTGGAGGACTCAGAGAGACATCACAGGGTTCTGCCCTCCTGGGTTCCCTGGCTCAGATAATGATGCCACCATCTACTCCTGCACCCAAAGCAGAAATCCAGGCATCAGTTTGGACTCCTCCCTTATTCTCTTCATATCCCCCTCTTCTGTTTTTCTGTAGTGTCCTGTACTTCCCCGTCACATCATTTATTATCTTTTATTGTAAAAATTCCAATTATCTATCTCTTCCTTCTAGACTGAATGAAGGCAGGGACTTGTTTTCTGGTGTATTCCTGGCACCTGGCAAAGTGCCTGCACTTAGTAGTTATTCATTAAACACTATTGACTGAATTAGTAAATCCCTTTAATATTCCTTGAATCCATACCTTTCTCCCTTTCCCCAGCCACAACTTTTGTTCAGATCTCATTTTGCACCTGAACTATTGAGCAGTCTTCTCATTGCATTGCCTGCTTCAACTCCCCCATTCAATTTATTTCCCACACTACAGCCAGAGTTCTCATTCTGAAGTGTGCCCATCTTCCTCCTCAGAACCCTTCCTGGCTCCCCCATCACTCACAGGAACAAGGCTACATTTCTTGGATGAAAAAAAAAATTAAGATGTATATGACTGATCATTCCACTATCTACTCCCTCTGAGGTGATCAGGAAGATAAGCAAAATTAAAAAAACTTGCTGTGATACTATATAAAGAGAAGATCATGGAGGAATTGCACTAACTAGATGGTAGACAGGAACAGATTGAGAAACACATTCTTGGGTGATACATCACTGGCTTCTCCCTCTAAAACAGAATAGCATGTGTCATACTGTGCCATTAACTGACCACATGCTTCCCCCTTCCCTTTGCTGAAAGCTCCTTACGGACAAGAACCATGTCTAGGATTTATCTTGGTGTCTCTGGCACTTAGCACAAGGCTTGGCATGTAAGAAATATTTAATATATTGTTGTTGAATGAATGAATGATAGGATTTTAATGAATTAATGGATGAAGACCCACTAGTTCTTTTTTCTAAGTAAATAAACAGACTAATTCCCTGTAACTACTCTTCTCTCAGGGACCCAGGGGCAGCACTGACTAGATGGACCCTTGTCCATAATCTCCAACCACACAGGATTATCTTCTAAGCCAGTCAGGTGATTAATAGCATGGATTCCAGGGCTAGAAAGTCATGGTAGAGTACTGGCTCCATCATTTACTAGCTGTGTGAGCTTGGGCAAGTAACCTAACCTCTCTGTGCCCACATTTGTCATCTGTAAAATGGGAATAATAATAATGCCAATCTTGGTTGTTGTGAGAACTAAACTTGTCAATGTGTGTGTATAAATTTAGTGTGTGTGTATATATATATATATAAAGTGAAGTCGCTCAGTCATGTCTGACTCTTTGCAACCCCATGGACTATAGCCTACCAGGCTCCTCCATCCACGGGATT
The DNA here is from genome assembly GCA_007570785.1 of Antilocapra americana. Taxonomy (NCBI): domain Eukaryota; kingdom Metazoa; phylum Chordata; class Mammalia; order Artiodactyla; family Antilocapridae; genus Antilocapra; species Antilocapra americana. The sequence continues at coordinate 2,178,598 of ML663009.1, read as the reverse complement.
TTCCAGGCAAGAATACTGGAGTGGGTTGCCATTTCCTTCTCCAGGAGATCTTCCCCACCCAGCGATCGAACCTGGGTCTCCTGCATTATAGACAAACACTTTACCATCTGAGCCACCAAGGAAATATATATATATATATATTTAGCATATATGTATACACACATATATATAAATATATATTGTATAATATATATTGTACTATATGTGGTATGGGCTTCCCTGGTGGGTCAGCTGGTAAAGAATCCACCTGCAATGAGGGAGACCTGGGTTCAATCCCTGGGTTGGGAAGATCCCCTGGAGAAGGGAACAGCTACCCACTCCAGTATTCTGGCCTGGAGAATTTCATGGACTGTATAGTCCATGGGGTCACAAAGAGTTGGACATGACTGAGAGACTTTCACTCACTATGATATATGTAATATATAATATATATCTAGATATAGATATAAATATAGTGATATTTAAGTTCCAGCTATTGTTGATGACAGTGGTGATAATTCCCAAATAAACTCCATCAGTTTCTCTATTTTTGTGTCTACAATATCTATTTCATAGTGGGGTTGAGACTGCCATCATTACTGAACAATGCAACATCAAGCTGAGAGGGGCAGGAGGCAAAGCCTGGCCTGGCATTTTCTCTGCCTAGTGGAGTAACAGTGAGCAAAAACAGATGACACGAGGCCTGTGAAAAGGTCCTACATGGGAGAAAGAAAATTGTTCTGAAGACTCAGATAAAGAACTTATGATCCCTGAAATGATTTTCTGTAACAGAATAAACAGAATAAACCTCTGAAAGTCATCTTCTTGGTATTCTCGAAACAAACACACCCCAGGAAGCTCTGATAGGGTAGTTATTTGCTGGGTGCCTCCCAAGTGGGCAAAGAATGTGAACAGTTTATAGAAATGAAAATGCAAATGCCTTGAAAACATCAATGGATGCTTATTTCTCTCATAAGAGAAATGCAAACCGAAACTACAGGAAACATGATTTTTTTCACTTATCAGATTGGTATAAATCTAAGAGTTTGATACCACAGGATTGTGAGGCCCTTATGAAATACACTGTGGAAATTTTAAATCTTTGGGGGATTTGAAGAATTCACTCTTCCCTCCTTTTCAGCCATGTTGTTTTCAGTGAGATATCTTCCACTCTAGCTCCAGGGGTGGCCCTGACGGCCTGAAGCCTACTAAATTTTGCATTACCCAGGGGAGATCATCAAAAATTGGGCAGGCTAACACAAAACTCCAGGTCATAACAAAGACCTTTAACTCTTACTAAACTTTTCATTCCTTACTTTTTAGTCCCAGAGTATCTTCCCATTGTGTTAAATGGGTTAATTTTATTTCTTTAAACAGAATGCAAGCTTTGTAAGAAGACCCTGTTACACTTTTTATCCCCTAGTAGTACTAGACATGTGACAAGCACTCAACCTTTAAAAAAAAAAACAATTGGGCAGGCTGCTTGAGCACTCTTAGCTTTTGTTTCCTTGTCTGTAAAATGCAGAGAATAGTAGAGACCCATTGGGACTTCCCTAGTGGCCCAGTGGTTAAGACTCCAGGTTTGCAATGCAGAGGAACCAAGAGCCCACATTTTGCAGTGTGGCCAAAAAAATTGAAAAGTAGAGACCCTTGGAAATCAGCCAGCACAGTGTCTTGCACGTAATCAACAAGTGCTATCTTCCCAACTCAGGGATCAAACTCAAAATTGACTTTAGTAACCTGGAAAATCCCATGGACCGAGGAGCCTGGTAGGCTGCAGTCCATGGGGTCGCTAAGAGTTGGACATTACTGAGCGACTTCACTTTCACTTTTCACTTTCATGCATTGGAGAAGGAAATGGCAACCTACTCCAGTGTTCTTGCCTGGAGAATCCGGGGACGGGGGAGCCGGGTGGGCTGCCGTCTATGGGGTTGCACAGAGTCAGACACAACTGAAGCGACTTAGCAGCAGCAGCAGCAGCAGCTGGATACCTACGAGTTTAAACATATGTGTGCGACAATCCAAAAGCTTATAAAATTTCAAACTGGAGCTCCATTTTCTAAATCATTATAAAAGATAAAAACAAGAAAAACCTAGAATGTACAGCAAAGAATAAAAAAATGAAGCAGTAAGGAAACACAAATATAAAGAAGTAAAGTGAGACTACATCAGTTATGAAATAGATATAAATAAATTATGCCATGCTTGGCAAAGATTGTCACAGTCTCAAGTTCAAAAGTAAAATTCAGCTGGACTATATTCTGATTATAAGAAATACTTCAAATACACAGAATGTCCAGGTGTAGTAAAGATGTACATGTGAAAAATAAGATATGAGTATTAAAAGGAAACATGGGGAAATGACCTTGGAGTAGGAAATGTGGTGACCCAAGAACTAAACAGCAGATGAAACCAAGGAGGGTCTTAGAATGCAGGAACAGAAAAACCAGACCCTTATCGTCCTTCTCTCCTCATGTTGTAACTGTTAAGGGATTTCAGGTCCTCCTAAGCAGTGTAACTTGTCTCCCCTCCTACCCAACTGGGAGAAGGTACTTGCCTTACTCCTCCCCCACCCAGTATACATGTCTCATCCAATCAGCAAAGGACCCCCAAGACCCCTATCCCACTCCTGGTACTGTGGGTAAAAAAGTGGACCAAGGACCCCTGTTCAAAGGTCGGTTCACCCTTGAGCTGGCCCGCTGTTCTAACTGTGTCTCTCATTCTAATACCCTTTATTTCCCTCTCATTCTGTCTCATGTCTGGAAATTCTTTTCCAACCTGTGCCCGGACCATGACAGGAAAGTGTTTTCTAATTGAGGCTCAAAAGCCATAAGAGAAAAAAAGTGATCGATTCAACCATGGAAAAATAAAAACAGAAAAACCTAAATAAATTCAAAAGACAAATGATAAATTGGAAAAAATTATTTTTAATTCAGAGAACAGAGAGATAGACAATCTTCCTAAAATACAAAAAGCTAATAGGAATTGTGAAATGAAAATATCTCCTGCCATATCAATAAACAAGAAAAGTCATAGCCATCAGCAATTTCTGGCCTTCAAATGTAAATGAGGGCTTCTAAAACTGTGATCCAGCAGATGCTGCCACCCCCCTCAGTGATTGCTGAGGAGCTGGGGAAATGCAAGAAGCAGCCAGGTGAACAAGGAAACAGGATTTGGCCCCAGATAGCCGAATAGTCATGTACGGATATGAGAGTTGGACCATAAAGAAGGCTGAGTGCTGAAGAATTGATGCTTTTGAATTGTGGTGCTGGAGAAGGCTCTTGAGAGTCCCTTGGACTGCAAGGAGATCAAACCAGTCAATCCTAAAGGAAATCAACCCTGAATATTCATTAGAAGGACTGATGCTGAAGCTAAAACTCCAATATTTTGGCCACCTGATGCGAAGACCTGATTCATTAGAAAAGATCCTGATGCTGGGAAAGACTGAGGGCAAGAAGAGAAGGGAGCAACTAAGGATGATATAGTTGGATGGCATCATCGTTGGAATGGACATGAGTTTGAGCCAACTCTGTGAGATAGTGAAGGACAGGGAAGCCTGGTGTGCTGTAGTCCATGGGGTCGCAGAGAATGAGACAAGACTGAGTGACTGAACAACAACAAAGCTGAGGTGCTTATGAAAGAAATGAATTCAGTGAGCCCAGAGGCTTGCATCTTCCCATTCACAGAATGCTGAATTCCTTAACTTGATATCTGATATGTTCTGACTGCCTGCTCCCTTTGTTGCAAACTTGTATATAGCCTGACTCCCCCTTCTGCTTTCTTGGAGTAATTTTCTCAGAACTACTGAGATGCTGTTTTCCGGGCTCAGAGTCCTAAACATTCCCATCGAATAAAATAACTCCCTACTTTCAGATTGTGGCTATATTTTTCAGTTGACAGAATCAATAAGCCCAACAGTCTTAAGAGAAAAATGGCTAAAGGATGCAATAGAAAAAGAAATGAAAATAGATCTTAAATGGCCCTTTAGTTATGAAAAGATGTGCTTAAAATAATAGAAATGCAAATTCAAGTTCCTGGAGATATGATTTTTCACCTACCAAATTGGCAAAACTCAAAATTTGCTATCACAGTGTTGGTGAGACTATGAAGGAATAAGGTCTCTCATACAGTGCTGATGGGAGGGTAAATTGGGACAATTCCAATGGTATATGCAATTTGGCAGTAGTTATCAAATTTACAAACACACAATCCTGTTGATTTAGTAATAGTATTTCTGTGAAATTTTCCTACATGGACAAAAAATATGTACACAGTTATTCATTGCAGCATTGCTTGCGCCAGTAAAAATTGGAAACAATCCAAATGTCTACCAACAGAGGATTGATAAGTACATTCTGGTACCTTGATATAATGGGCTATTCTGTAGACCCTAGAAAGAATGAGGAAACTGGCAATGTGCTAATTAAGAAAAATCCCCAAGCTACAACTGAGTGATGACATGCAAGATTATGTGTAGATATGTTTTGTTTGTGTTTTTTTAAAAAAGGAAAATAACCAGAAATATTTGTATTTGCCGGGAAACTCAAGGATACACAAAAAAATAATAAAACCACTTTCCGGCTTAGGGTGAAGGGAGGAGTGGGACCTGGATAGATAAATAATGAAGAATGGAGGGATAGTTTTCTCTGAATATCTTTTTTCTTGTAGTTTTAATTGTCTTAACATGTAAATACATTACTCATTCAAAATTTGAAGTAGAAAGTTAAACTACAAAGAAAATTTACATTAAAAACCACACACAAAGCTATGTTAGGTAAATGCAAAGTAGGGAATAGTAATAGTGATATAAAAACTAATAAAAAGTGAGGCTAAAAGCATTACATGGGCTAAAAGGGGGATACTTTTGTCAACTACCAATTTTCACTTGCCTTGGGCACTTGCCATTTAACTCTACAAGGATTAAATCACGAGTTGCTGCAGCTGCTGATTTTCAACATCCCCCTGAAAGGCATTCAGGGTGGTGAGCAGAAATGAGGCATTCTGTGTTCTACGAAAAACTGGCAGGACAGGTCTTAAGATAGTTAGATATCTTCAGGAGCCGATTTTATGAGCCCAATTCTCGTAACTCTTCATATCTGTGTGTGTGTGCTAAGTCGTTTCAGTCGTGTCCGACTCTGCGACCCTATGGACTGTAGCCTGCCAGGCTCCTCTGTCCATGGGATTCTCCAGGCAAGATTACTGGAGTGGGTTGCCATGCCCCAGGAATAGGACCTGCATCTCTTGTGTCTCCTGCACTGGTAGACAGGTTCTTAACCACTATCACCACCTTCACACCTAGATAAGCAATTAAATCCTTCATGGTGACACCTGTTCCTTGTGACTAGCATAAAGCTTCTGGAAAAATATGTGCTTGATTGCATGTATTCGCCCTTCCTCCAAATCACAGATGTACAGACATTCCCCCCTGCCTCTTTGGAGCAGTTTCTCAGAGCTGTCTGAAGTGCTATCCCCAGGACTGCAGTTCTCACTTTGCCCCAAATAAAACTTAACTCACAACTCTCACATTGTGTATTTTTTAAGTCAACACTTTTTTTCATTCAAAAAATACAAAATGATTGAATCAGCATCAAAATAGATGAAGCAGAAACAAAAGGAAAGATTAATATAAATAAAGTATTGGGATATATTGTTAGCAGTCTGTAATAGAAACAGAAATGCAAATAGATCTTAAATGGCTCTTTTATTATGAAAAGATGGTTTCATACTTAAGTTCATGCTTGCTTAGTAGCTTCTGAGCAAGCAACTGTCTGATTCTTTACAATCCCAGAGGCTATAACCCATGAGGCTCCTGTGTTTGATTCTTTACCACTTGAGCCACCTGGGAAGCCTGTTATAAACATTACATAGGCTAAAAATAAATACAGATATACATTATTTTAAAATATGTGTGTATGTATGTGTATAATACAACTAGACTAATAATATCTCAAAACATGGATCCTATAAAAAGTGACATGTGGACTTCCCTGGTGGCTCAGTGGTGAAGATCACACATACCGTGGAGCAACTAAGCCTCTGCGCCGCAACTACTGAGCCTGTGCGCTGGGGCCCAGGAACCACAACTATTGAGCCCAAGTGCCTTAACTATTGTTGGGGAGCCACTGCTCCCCAACAATAGAAGTCATTGTAGTGAGACGCCCAAGCACAGCAACTAAAGAGTAGTCCTCGCTCACTGAAAGTAGAGAAAAGTCCCTGTAGCAATGAAGACCCAGAACAGCCAAAAATAAATAAATAAAAGAAACAATTCCTAAGTCTAAATATTCTCCTAAAAAGACTCTTACTGGGTCAAAGAGAAATAAAAAATTCAATTACCAGCTATTTTAAAACAACGATAAAGACAACTTTACATATCAAAACGTAAAATGTACAGCAAAAGCTGCATTTTCCCAATTCAGTGGGAAAACATAGCTTTATATGTTTATGGTATTTAAAAAGAATGATAATAAACAAAACAGGCATTCACTTGAATATGCTTGTAGAAAACAAACAGAAAAGCTATCCCAAGGTAGTTAAAGGGAAGAAAACAATAAAGATAAAAGCAGAATTCGTTCGTAAACCATAGTACTGAGAAATACATTCAGGTGCATTTTAAATGAGCAAACAGTCTGTAGTATGTCGTATAAAACCCGTCATGACTTGATGCTTGCAGTTTATCTTATCCTTTGATATGGGACCCCACATTCATCTCCTGCCATTCTGAACTATTGGAGAAGGAAATGGCAACTCACTCCAGTGTTCTTGCCTAGAGAATCCCCAGGGACAGAGGAGCCTGGAGGGCTACAGTCTATGGGGTCGCAAAGAGTCGGACACAACTGAGCAACTAAGCCTATTCTAAACTATGGACCCCTTCCTATCCGAACCAAATAGATTGATTTTAATGAAATGTTTGAGAGAGTGCTGGTTCTGAGAGCTCTTATCCGTGGCTTACCATTGATGTCCACCAGTCAAGTCCACCTGCCCTTTAAGGCCCAGCTCAAATGTCTTCTCCAGTCAGACTTTGAAGATCCAAACTACAGCTCAAGCCAAACTGGGATAAGCTCTGCAAGAGAATGGGTGAATCCAACCTTGGGGGCAGACTGGAGGTTAAATCCAACTGTGGGGGGTTGAGGAAAGCTGCCTGGTAGAGGGGGCCTTGAACTGGCCAATGAAGGAGAAAGGATTTCAGCCAGCAATGAGCATGGGAAACGAACTCTGCGGGAAGAAGGAAGAACATGAGCAAACGCAGAGGTGTGTGAAAGGATTGAGTGGTTTGGAGAACTGTGGCATGTCCCATATGCCTAGGCTGAGGAAGGCTGAGGAAGCATGGGGACAGGGAAGAGTGGATCGGTAAACGAGGCAGGTCGCAAAGGCCTTGAATGACATGTGAGGGCTATGTTTCCTCCCTCTGTGGGTGGTGGACAGTAGCCAAAACTTTCTGAGCAGGATTGTGAGCTTGGAAATGGTGGATGGTCAGCTACCTGAGCCCTGCTCTCACTGATGCAGCGGAAAGCAAGGTAGTGAGTGGGGAATTCCTGAAGCTGGCAGGCTACCCAGGAGAAGCTGGGGAGAGCCAGTGTGGTTAGCTCTTGGGGCCTGGGCCTGGGGCTAGGTAAAGGGTCTGGCTGTGAGTCTGTTTTCTTCTCCTTGACCTGTTTCTTCGTTTCTGCATGCTACCTCCCCACCCCCATCAACGCAAGGCCAGGGAGAGGCTGGGAGGCAGCTTCCAGCAGCTCCCCAGTCACTACGGGGCTTTTCTATCCACTCATTGGGTCCAGCCCCCGCAGGGGCCTCTGTGGTCAAGTCTTTGTGTCTACACAGTGGCCCTCTTTGTCCTGAGTAGCACCCTCCCTCCCTCTTCCCAGCCACCCCTCTCCTGTGTTACAGAAAGCGCCGTTTTGCAGAGAGACTGGCCAGGACTCTGATCTTGGCTTCCCATACTGAGTCTGTGTGTGAACCTGACCAAGTCATTTTGCCTGAGCCTTAGTTTTTAGTTCATGAAAAGGAGCTGTGTAAGGAATCAAATTCCCGATGAGAATTAGTCTGCTACCTAGTGCTGACAGGTGAACAATACACAGTGTCCACACAGACCCCTATCCAACCTCATGCTGTTCACTGAACCTCTTACTTATATCTCCCACCTCATCCTCATCACTGCCTGACCAGGTGGCCATCATTTGCCCGTTTGACAGATGAAGAAACCAAGGCCTGAGGATAGGGCTGACTTCATGCGTGTGCGACCCATGCTTCAGAGGTCCCCATACTTGATTTAACGTTCTGCTGTACCATCTTGAGAGTCTTACTAGCTTTGGAACATGGGGCCTGCATTTTCATTTTGCCATGGGTCCTTCAAATTATGTAGTCTGTCCTGCTGGCAGGGAGGTAGAACAGAGGCTTGCTTTGGCCTGGACCAGGCTTCCTGCCTCCAGGGCTGCCTCCCCTGGGTGCTTGCATCCTGGCACGTCAACAGCCAGAGCTTCCAGGCTGCATTTGACATCGGAGGCCTGGCCCCTGCTGGGGAAATCTGAGGAGCACAGTTCCCGGTTGGTGAGGGAGGCAGGGGATGGTCCAGGCTGATGCAGCAGTACAGAGAGCAAGCAAGACAAGCCTTCTGGAGCCAGTCCAGCCCTGCGTAACCAGAGTCGCAGTGCAGGTGCCAGCCCCATAGCTCAGCCATCACTCTGGGAATGCCACACAGCCTTCCTCCTGCCTTACAGTTTCAGGGCCAGGGGACCTACTGCAGACTCACTGTGTGATTTAGACATTCACTTCTGATTTCTGAACTGCAATTTTTCTATATGTAAAGTGATAATGATCTACCTCTTAGGGTGCTGGTGAAGATTGAATGAGATATTTTTAGACAATGACTAGCACAAGAATGTGATCAGTAGAGTTCTTATTCATTCACATAACAAATATTCATGGAGGTTGTCTGGGTGACAGGGACAGTGCTAGGTGCTGGACATTTAACTGTGAACAAGATGGACTCTAGCCCTGCCCTCAAATAGATCCCCATAAGAGGGGGAGATAGACATCGACGGTCATCAAATTGTGATAAGTGGTGTGACAAAGGGACCTGGTGGGGCTCCCAGGCTGGGACTTAGAGGATTGATGGTGGGGAGTCAGGAGAAAGGGCCAAAGGTAGAGAAGCATCAGGGGGCATTGCAGGCAGAGGGAGCAGCAAGTGCCAGGCAGGAGGTGAGAGATGGCCCAGTGCAGCAGCATGGCTGGAGCAGAGGCATGAGGTGAGGTAGGGGGAGGAAGGCCCTGACCTGGCAGGCTGCGCAGCCAGGCTTTATCATGAGGGTGGTGGGGACGCTAGAGGGTGTAAGGCAGGCAAGGGTAGGAGGGGTAACGGAGTCACCACCCTAGCCTGTAAAGGAGGGCTTGGAGGTGTCATGTCCCAGCTGAGTGACAAGGCCTGAGCCAGGGCAGGGGCTCCAGCCCCAGCACAGATTCTCAGAGCTGGCTTCCTCAGGAGAGAGGAGAGCAGTCAGAGAGGGAAGATGAGAAGGCCTGAGAGAGCCAAACGCCTCCTTAGAGTTGGAGATGCAGGAAGCCTCCTAATGCCTGGGGAGAAGTGCTGCTAGGTTTGCCTTCCCCATCCTAACCGGCTGCTGCTAATGGAACCCTGCTCCCCGCCTCCTCTCCTGGTCCCCTCTCCTCATGGGGACCATGACGTGTCTGAGCCTTCTCCATTAGCCTGCCTTGGCTGCGTGGTTACAGGAAGGCTCCTCCATGTGCTTTCTTTACCTATTCATAATGGGGACTTGAGTGGGGCTTGCTATGGAACTCACGGGGCCTCAGTTCCTAGTTGGATCAATGGTTCATCAAACTCCTACAAGGAAATGTAAGTAAATACAAAGATAAAAGCAAAGGAGCTCAAGTTGAAGAGGGATGGCAGCTCCTTAGACCGTAAGTAGAAGAGACTTAGCTGGGGGATTTGGAACCTGGTAGACTTGATCTCCAAAGTCCAGTGAGGAAAGAGTCAGGGGAAGATATCAGGAGACCTTGACTTCCAGCCCCTCAACAGCAGGGCATCCTAACCCTTCACACCTAGGCCACTGAGGATGATGGGCAAAACCCTGAAACAAGAACCTCAGATGGGCCACTGAGAAAGGAATCATTACTGCCACTTTGCAGAAGAGGAAATTGAGGCTCAGAGAAGCTTCAAAGGAGGTGAGGCAAGAAGGGGACCCGAGCTGGTTGTGGGGTTCGAGGGAGAATCCCTTTCGTCTGTACCTCAGGCCCAAGTTACCTGTTGTGGTAACTTAGACACTGTGGGTCTCAGGGACGCAGGTGTTTCTGCTGTAAAGTGAGCAAGTTGAACCAGAGCAGGAGCAGAGCCCTGGGCTGGCCACCCTCCAGTAAGCTGGAACCTGAGGCAGAGCCCTGGGTCCTCATACTGATACCAGAGGAATTTTTCTCTGGGCCAAAATAGCATTTACAGTAGGTATCCGACGGGAGAGGCGAGAAGAGGGTTGGCTGAGGTCTCTAGTGTCCCGGGGGCTTTCCCCACAGTGAGACCCCAAGGCCTGGACTCTTCAAGCAGTGACCCCAGGGATTCCTGCCCCTTAGAAGCTACATGGATCTACTCGGACGATAGATGCAGGAGGCTGGACAAGGAGCCTTTGTGCCTTCTGGGTGAAGGTCCCTGGGGCATTGCTGAGGCAGCCCAGTCACACAGAGCTGTGTGTGCACCCTGTTCCTGCTCCTGGCAAGACCGCAGCCAGGCCCAGTCAGCTGATGTGGGGCCTAGCAGGACCCAAGGTCCCAGGGCCCTGGGCGAGCTCCCCAGCCGCAGAAACAGACCTTCTGTGCGCTTGTCCAGACACTGACTCTCCAGAGCCCCACACAGAACACGGACCGGAGGAAGGGTGACTGTGATTGCCTCTACTTCACAGAAAAGAAGGCCCCGAAAGGGCTGGAATTGGATCAAGGTCTCCCAGAGTCGGTGCTGAAGCTGAGTCAGAACCTGCACTCTCGAAGCCTAGACCAGAATGAGAAGGGGGTGGTGGTCATTTTCATTCATTCATTCAAGTATTCCAACCAGTATTGAGCAACTCCTGGGGCCTCTGGGACCAGGAGAAAGAAGGCAGACAGACTGGTCCTTGGTCTGCTGGAGCTCACAGTTCAGGAAAGGGACAGACTAGGGTCCCTGGCTACAGGAGCCATCCAAATGGGGTTGAGGGCAGAGAAGGGAGTAATGTGCATGGCCGGAGTAGTCTAAAAAGGCAGCTGAAGGGAAGTAGCTCAAGATGACAGACCAAAACAAGCCTGTACTTAAGGAATTTCTATTGACTCTTTCTGGCTGAGATTAAGCACAGAGAGAGCACAAGAGGCTCCCTTCACTCTCCTTGCCAGGACTGGAGGGTCAGGACCCAGAGCGCCCAGATTTCCTCCCCACAGGCAATGGGAGGCCAGTGCTCTGGGCAAGGTCCCTGCACAGGTTCTCTAGAAGCTCTCGCGGTGGGCAGTGAGGCTGTCACAGAGACACTGAACTTTGCAAAACTTTAGCAAAGTTTCTGAAAGCCTTTCATCACCCGAGTGAGGAAGGCCAGGGAGCCTCGGTCCCCAGGAGGTAGGGCAGTTGCCGCCCGTCTCTGCCCGGGCAGCGCCCTACGGCCCTGCAGTGCTCCCGACCGGGTAGCGGAGTGTCTGTCCCCGGCAGGAGGTGGCGGCGGCGGCGCCTGGGTCTGTCCGGAGTCCTGCCCGCCCCCGGCCTTACCCGGAGGGGTGGGGAGCTGGGCGGGGTGGGCGAGGCTCTCGGGCACGTGTGTCCCCGCGGTGGCGCGAGCACTTGGGAGCCAGGTCGGGGCACAGCATGAGGACGAGCTCCCTGCGAGGTGAGGGCGGGCCGCCGGCAGGACCCGCAGGCGGAGAGAGGGCGGCGGGCGGGCTGGCCCGGGCGCGCGCGGGGTGGCGACTCGGCCTGCGCCGGGCAGGCAGAGCGGCGCGCGCGCGGCTGGCAGAGGAGGCACTGTTCCAAACCCCTGTGAGAACTCCGGCGGGTCCGTGGTCTGGCTCGGGCTCCACCGGAGTTTGATCGCGGGGAATGTGGACCGATACCCCGGGTAAGTGCGTGTATTTGGGAAAGTGTGTGTGTGTCCCTGGGTGACAACGTGCGCCCCTGCGGAGTCGGGCAGCTGAACCTGTGGAACTTGTTTCTGTTTGTGCTCCGGTACGGGCGCCCCCGCGGCGTGGGACCTAAGCCAGAGACAGGCCAACCCTGGAGGTCCCAAGCCCCCTCTCTCCAGGGGCACCCTGGGTGGCAGCCTCGCCTTTGCATCGGCAAGAGTGGGGAGGGGCGGGGCGGGGCGGGGCGTGTGGGGTGGGTGCGCGGAGCAGTGGCCTGGAAGGACAGTTAAGCCTCTGTCTGGGGACTTTTAATCTGGCAGTCTGCTGTAGGAAGGGTCAGCCTGGAGAAAGGCAGTGCCATCTCTCACCTCCCTAAGGAGGGTTGCCACTGTCAGGCTTAGGGTCCCCCAGAAGCCAGACCCAAGGGCCAGGCCCTGCTGAGGGCCAGAAATGCCAGTTTGGGGGTCTCTGGGGCTGATGGCAGCTGTTCCTTCCAGTACGCACCCTCAGTTTCCCTGGGCTCACAGCCTGAAGTGCCCATTTTGTTTTGGATCTGGCTGGAATAATGGGAGCTTTTGAGGGCCAGGGTGGGGCCCAGATAGTCTCAGCTGTCTATTGGTGGAAATCTTTGGGAAAGCGAGTCTTTGCGCAGACAGGGCCCCCTAAAAGCTCTCTGGAGACCCAGAGACCTTCCCTCCATCGTGCATTGTACACCGTGTGACCCTGAGCAAGGCAGGTTCCTGCTCTGAGCCTCATCTGTAAAAGGGGAATGAATAACAGTGATTAGAAATTAAGGACTATCGAGGAGCTTTCGTGTGGGTCATGCTCAACACCAGTGTCCTCTTGGGCAGTCTCACTCTTTGAGATTAGGAAAATCAGATCCTGGGGGATAACTTCCTGAAACTCAAATCCCAGTCATTCTGCTCCTTGGGCTAAACTTTCAGAGAACTTCCACTGGATCACGTCCAAGCCCCTTGGCCTGGGACTCAAGGCCTCTGAGAGCTGGTCCTTGCCACCCTCTCCAGCCACCTCTCCTGCCTGATTTTCCATCCTTGTAAATGCATGTAATCTGCTGTGAATACTAGTCACTTTCTTGCCTCTGGACCATTCCATAGTCTCTGCTCACTGCCTGAAATGCCCTCTCCTACTCATCTTTCTCAGTTGGAGAACTACCCGGCTCAGATGCCCCCTCCTCTGGTAAGCCGTCCTTATTTAGCCAGGTTAGGTTGGAGCCTCTTCTGGGCCCTTGCAGTCCTAGAGCCCTAATTCTACCTCGAACTGTTAAGGTCTTTGCCTCCTGCTTCTCATTCCAAAGGTCTCGGAACCCCTGGAGGGCAGGAACTGGATCTCATTCATTTTTGTGTTGCCAGGATCCTGCACAGCACTGAGCTGAACTGGGAGAGCAGCAGCAGGCCCTCGGCCCTGTCCCCTTTCCCCAACTTCCCCAGGGAAAGCCTGTCTACAGTGGAGCTCCACGTCATTACAAAGAAGGGGAAACCAGTCAGGCCATCAAAATGGGTGGCACAGATTGTCCTAACAGTGTGTCCTGGGGCACTACAGGACTCAGGGTGTGCAAGTTGAAAACTTGGATTTCACCCTGAAAGCAAATAGGGAGCCATGGAAGGTTTGTGAGCATGGCATGGTCAAAACAGCATTAATAGACAGTATTTGTTTTTCTCTTTCTGACTTCTGTATGACAGCCTCTAGGTCTGTCTGTCTACGCAAGTGGCACTATTTTCTTCCTTTTTATGGCTGAGTAATATTCCATTGTATATATGTACCATGTCTTCTTTATCCATTCATCTATTGATGGACATTTAGGTTGCTTCCATGTCCTAGCCACAATTTGTATATAGTGCTGCAATGAGCATTGGGGTGCATGAGTCTTTTTGAACTATGATTTTCTTTGAGTATATGCCCAGTAGTGGGAATGCTGGGTCATATGGTAGTTCTAGTTTTAGTTTTTTAAAGAACCTCCATACTGTTCTCCATAGTGGCTGTATTAATTTACATTTCCATCAACAGTACAACAAAATTCCCTTTTCCCCACACCCTCTTCAGTATTTATTGTTTATAGATTTTTTTTCATGATGGTCATTCTGACAGGTGTGAGGTGATACCTTATTGTAGTTTTGATTTGCATTTCTCTAATATCTGTTTAGTTCTTCTACCCATATTTTGATTGGGTTGTTTGGGTTTTTTAATATTGAGCTACATGAACTGCTTGTATATTTTGGAGATTAATCCCTTGTCAGTTCCTTCATTTGCAAACATTTTCTCCCATTCTGTATGTTGTCTTGTTTATGGTTTCCTTTGCTGTGCAAAAGCTTTTAAGTTTAATTAAGTCCCATTTGTTTTTTGTTTTGTTTTGTTTTGTTTTCATTTTTATTACTTTAGAAGGTCGGTCAAAAAACATCTTGCTGTAATTTATTTCAAAGCGTGTTCTGCATTGCATTTAATTCTTTAATCCATTTTGAGTTATTTTGTGTGTGTGTATGGTATTTAGGAATGTTCTAACTTCATTCTTTTACATGTAGCTGTCCAGATTTCATAGTACCACTTATTGAAGAAACTGTTTTTTCTCCATTGTATATTCTTGCCTCCTTTGTCATAGATTAGGTGACAATAGGTGTGTGGGTTTATCTCTGGGCTTTCTCTCCTGTGTAAAGTGCAATGCTCAGGTGAGACATGTGATATTCATAGACCTAAATGCATTGTGACGATACTAGAACATGAATGCAATAGTGAGGGATGGTGCTGGTTATTGGAATTTAAACTATTGACTGCTTTCCTCTCCCTGTGCCCTCTCTGCAGAGGCAGCTTACCAGTAACATTTTATTAAAGTCCCTAATTTATCTTCCACCAACCCTGTGAAGTATACTGGGTTCCATGATAGTTCAGGTGGTAAAGAATCCACCTGAAATGCAGGTTCAATTCCTGGGTTGGGAAGATCCTCTGGAGAAGGGATAGGCTACCCACTCCTATATTCTGGGCTTCCCTTGTGGTTCAGCTGGTAAAGAATCTGCCTGCAATGAGGGAGACCTGGGTTCGATCCTTGGGTTGGGGAGATCCCCTGGAGAAGGGAAAGGCTACCAATTCCATATTCTGGCCTGGAGAATTCCATGGACTGCATAGTCCATGGGGTTGCATAGAGTCGGGCACAATTGAGAGACTTTCATTTTAACCCTGTGAAGAAGAAATTATTACCCCCATTTTGAAGATGAGGAAATAGAGGCTCAGAGAACACCTTGCCCAAGGTCACAAAGCCAAGGTGACAGCAGGAATTCCTGCCCACCTGCCCTAGCTTTTTTTCCTCCCCATTCAAGACAGAAGCCCCATCTGGGTGAGGCCAGATCCTCTACTTTTCAGGCTAAGGGAAGTTTGAACTCCTTCCTGAAAATATGTCTTTATTTCTTGCCTGTGGCCTGATTACCCAGCTGCTGCTAAGATAGTATCTGTTCAGGCTGTCCACAGGGCTGGAGAAACTTGCTGATTTGGGTGACAGGAGGTGGCGCTGCTCCTGGTGAAATCTTTCCTCTTTCCAAACTTCCTTCTGTGAGTCTGTGTGGTGCACCATTTTTAAAATTTATTTTAAAATTTTTATTTGGCTGCTCCTTATCTTAGTTGAGGCATGCTGGCTCTAGTTTCCTGTGTGTGTGTGTGTGTGTGTGTGTGTGTTTTGTCACTCAGTCATGTCTGACTCTTTGCGACCCCGTAAACTGTGACCCGCCAGGCTCCTCTGTCCATGGGATTCTCCAGGCAAGAATACTGGAGTGGATTGCCATTTCCTTCTCCAAGGGATCTTCCCAACCCAGGGATCGAACCCAGGTCTCCTGCATTGCAGGCAGATGCTTTACTGTCTGAGCTACTAGGAAAGGCCAGGGATTGGTTCCCTGACCAGGGATCAAACCTGGGCCCCCTGCATTGGGAGCATGGGGCCTTAGCCACTGGACCACTAAGGAAATTCCTGGTGCACCTTTTGACCCACATGTTCTTCTCAGGCTACTTTTGTGTCCTCAGGCCTGGCCTCTCCCAGCTGTTGGGCCCTGATGTGGGGAGGTTGACTATGGGAGCCTTCCTCACCTCTATATTCATCCTAGAGGTCAGTTGTAGGAGTAGGCCAGGCTGGGCCCACTTGTTTTTTCTGCCCACATCACCCAGCACAGGTTGGACACAGAGAAGGTGCCAGTGAGTGCTGGGGAAGTGAATGACCAGAGGAAAGTAGGTGTGTAAAAGAAAAAGAAGGTCTTGCTCCATGGAGAGCTATAGTTGATTCTTGAGCAGAGAGCTCTTATGTGTCAGTAATTCTCCCTGTTTGATCAGTGAAGAACCTGAGACTCAGAGAGGGGAACTGACATGACCAAGGCTGCACAGCATGGATGTTCCAAGTTGGACCTGAACCCAGGCTTCTTGCTTCCTAAGTGTGGCTGGAGGCCTTCGGGTATGATGGATCAGGGTGGGGTCCAGGGCATTGTGGTTCTGAGCTGATTCAGGTCAGCAGCATACCTCCGTAGCTCTGTACCAGGCTGGACTGTGTCAGAGGTGGGCCAGCTGTTTGGAGTCTTGCCCTGGAGGTTGTTTGTGGGGAACTTAATCTCGCACTGAAAATAATTCGAACACCAGACCTGGATAAGGCCCTTCCTCTTAAGGAAGTGGTCTCAGTTTCCTGATCTGTAAGGCAGGAGAACCAGCTTAACTGACCTCTGAGACCCACACACTCAGATGTTCTGAGCTCAACAACAGTGGGTGGCCCCACAGTCAGGATCCTGAGGGCTCCCAAGAGGGAGAGAGACTTCAGAAGGGGCTCTAGAGACCCAGGGCCTCCAGGGGAGGATAGGAGGCATCACACTGCACTAGCACCTGCTGATAACATCTGAGATTACCCCTCAGCTATTTCCCCAGGCCAGCCCTAGTGTTTGTGATGCAGAAAGTGTACCAGGCAGGGCTGGGCACCCACGGGCCTTCAGCCCCATGGAGGACATTTGAGAGAGGGTAGAGGATGGCTCCAAAGCTCCTCCCTGTCCTCCAACCCAGCCTTGCCCTCTCTATACCATCCCTCTGCCCCAAGCCATAGAGATAACTGTTTCCCAAAATACTATGTGATCACCTGCCCCAGTTTTTGCTTTTTTTGCTCCTCGTCTCTCTCCACCCACCTAATTTCCAACCTATCTTCCAAAACAAGTGTCCTCTCCTCCAGGAAGCCTTCTCTGACCACACCCCCTTTCCATTAGGAGTCCTCATGTCTCCTTCAGCCCTGATCACCCTAAGTTGCCACTGACTATTTCTGGATCTTCCCCTGTCCTCTCTCCTCACCCTCAACCTTGACAGTGAGCTCAAGATCATGGAAGGGTCTGACCCACCTCAGAGTCCCCAAGCACCCCACACAGACAGAGGTGCAGATATGGCAGCCGCTGTAAAGGGTGAGTGAGTGAAGGGGTGTGGTGGGGTCTGAGTCTTGCTGGGGGTGCCTAAGTTGCTCTCCCTTCTGAGGACGGCCTTGATCTGTGGTCAGTCTGGCTGTCATCTGGCTGTCACCTTGCTACTCTGCCCATAATACCATGGGTTCCTGGAATACCCACATCCTGCCCGCCTTCTTCACCTGTTAAAATCATAACTCTTTTAATTTTTTCACAAAATCTAAATCATCTCCTTTAGTTATCTTGACAAACTTACGAGGCAGGTACTGTTCTTAGAGTGCAAGGAAACTGCGAATTAGGTTGTGGAGCTGAGGCTTGCTTGTCTGGGTCTCATGCCTGGGAATGGGAAGACCTGGGATCTCCCCGCTGCCCAGTGCCCTCCTCTGGCCCTCAGTGGTTCTGGGTCCAGGGCCTCTGTTTCCCTTCACAGCACCCTACCTCCTGCAAAGGCAGGAGTTTCCAGAATGATGACAGGTCACTTTCCCCTGCTGGACTGGACAGGGCCAGCCAGGTGGGTGGCAAGCAGGCAATACATTCCAGAGCCACCTGAGTGGAGAAACTGGAATGCTGTCCAGCCACCCTGAAAAATCTGTAACCAGTTTGGGAACTGCCCCAGCCACTCTTCCTGGCTTTGGGCTCACTAGCCTGGGGCCACAGAGAGAAAGACAGGGTGAGGGGGAGAGGAAGAGCCAGGTTGGGTGAGGGGTAGAGACAGAGCCAGGTCCAGGGGGCAGGCAGTGAGTCTGCATGCCAGGCTTGCTCTGCCCCTGGCTTATCGGTGACCTTGGGTGAGATCTTGGGCTACCCTTTTCTGGCCTTGTTGGTTTGTCTTTTTGTTGATTGTTTGTTTTTAACTGTAAGATGAATACCGTAACATCATAGCTGCTTCACAGTGGGGAACTACCAGAAAGAGTAGATCTTGAGCCTTGCCAGTAAGATGTGTTCCCTCTGGTGGAGAACTAATCAGAACTAATCCCCTCCCACTAAAACTGTGGGAGCTTCCTGGAAGAGGATCTAGGAGGTAGTGGTCATTTTACCCCCAAACTGGGTTTGCCTCTCGGTGGGTATCAAGTCAAAAGACACAACCAAGCCAAAGAGCAGGAGAGGGGGACTTCCCTGGTGGTCCGGTAGTCAAGAACCTGCCTCCAGATGCAGGGGACACAAGTTCAATCCCTGGTTCTGAAAGATTCCATGTGCTTTGGGGCAACTAAGCTTGTGGGCCACAACTACTGAGCTGTGTGCTGCAGCTACTGAAGTCCATGTGCTCTAGAGCTCGTGTTCCGCAACCAAAGAAGCCACTGCAATGAGAAGCCTGCACAGTGCAACAAAGAGTAGCCCCGACTCGCTGCAACTAGAGCAAGCCTGCATGCAGCAATGTAGACCCAACACAACCAAAAATAACTAGATAACCAACAAGGCCAGAATGATCCCATGGGAGTTAAATTGTGGACCTGAGGCTTGTCTGAGTCCCATAGCTGGGAACTAGGAACTAGTCCCATAGCAGAACTAGGATGTCCCACCTGTGCAGAGAAAGCAAGATGTTCTACCTTAGTCTTTTCAGTGAAGGCATCTCCTTAGGAGGAGGAGACTGGGTGAGACCCTAGGTGGAGCAGTTGAGAAGGTGAAGAATTCTTTCACCTCGTCA
This sequence comes from Antilocapra americana, assembly GCA_007570785.1. NCBI lineage: Eukaryota > Metazoa > Chordata > Mammalia > Artiodactyla > Antilocapridae > Antilocapra > Antilocapra americana. The sequence goes on along the minus strand of ML663009.1, from coordinate 2,159,482 downwards.
CTAGACTCCTGACTACCAGCCCGCTGGCCCATGTCAGCCTGAGATTCCTGGGCAAGGTGCACTGGGAAAATGGTGGTCTAAGGCCTTTCCCGGTGTCCCCACCCCCTGCCCTATTCCTGTCGTTTTCCCATCTCCTCTCTCTACTTCCCCTACACTTGCATGGGCTTCCAGCCTGGGGGCCTGGCTTCTGCTGTCTCAGACCCTGCTTCCCCATTACAGGGAAGTGAACCCAGGAGAAAAAGGAAGGGAATGTTCTCTTTCTCTGAGATGGGTCTGAGGTTCTGGTGGACACTGGGACCTGCCCACACAGAGTCATTCTGCCACCAGTCACCATCCCCTCACCGAAGCACCGTGGCTGCTCTGTGGGAGGAGTCCCAGGCAAGATATACAACCAAGGCCAGAATCTTGACCTGGGTGCTGGTCTTGGCTCGGTCTCTGGCTGATTGTGAGCCCCTGGGCCTCAGTTTCCTCCTCTCTCAAATGGGAGTTTGGCAGAGGTGATTTCTAAAGGCTGTTCCAGGCTCTGGCTGTCTAACACTCTGTGTGTGTGTGTGTGTGTGTGTGTGTGTGTGTGTGTGTGTATGTGTGTGTGTGTGTGTGAGAGAGAGAGAGAGAGAGTGTGTGTGTGTGTACATCTGAATGACTGAATCTCTGTGTATCTAGGTGTGTCCGTGCCTGTGTGTGCCCATGTGTGTTTACCACACTTATGGAGGAATGATTATCGGAGGGATGAGGGAGGAAGGGTTTCCAGATAGAGACCCAGCTTGAGGTAAACTGTGTTGGCCACAGTACCATTGAGTGCATACTGGGAGGCGAGGGTATTGAATGTTTCCTGTTGTGGGGCGGAAGCACAGACAGGGACTGAGGGAGGGGGCACTGGAAGCTCAGCTCAGCTCTGTAGGATATAGGGGAGATCCTCCCTGGCAGAGCCATCCTCCAGTGAAAGGGGGTGCCTGGGAACACCTGTTCAACATGTAAGCTAAAAGGGAACAGTTAAGGGTTAAGAGTGAGCAGAGGATACTCCTGCCTACCGGAACAAGCACTCCTGGTCACTTTCTGCCTCTTTCAGACCAGGGTTGGCACAGAAGAGGCAGTCCAGGGAAGGCTCGTCCTAGCTGACTTCCTGTGACCCAGAGCCCCAGCTATCTCCACCTCCCTGTCTCTGGAACCCACAGCATTGCCTGCCCTGAGAAATGCTGGAAGCTGGGCGAGGCCCCAGGCTGGAGGACCTGTTTTTCCTGTTTCCCACAGAGCTCCCTGCAGCTCGGTCCAGGCCTGTGTATTCATGAGTGAGGAACCTGAGCTGGAGCTGAGCATCCTGACAGCGACAGCAGGGGCTGGTCAGGTATGGGCGTGAGAGGGTGGGGTCCACTGGCTGGGAAGCTGAGAGGTTGGGGCAGGCAGCCTTCTGCATGTGTAGCACCGACCTGGGGGTAAATCAAGGGGATCCATGCCCTGCTCCCTCATCCCAAGCTGTGATGAATTCAGGCTTCAGAGCCCTGGGTATCAAATCCAGTTTCTCCAATACCTGGCAATGTGACCTTAAACAAGTAGCCTAACTTCTATGGCAGTATCTGCTGAGGAATGTAGTAAGGAATGAAATGATGCTGCAGGGGAAGCTGCTCAACCCAGACTTGGTCCCTACAAAGTGAAGGAGGTGGCAGTCCAGTATCAGGAGCTCCTGATCCCATGACCTGAGCCAGAGAGATGTCAGATAGAGGAATGTGGGACAGACAGCTGACCCATCTTCAGAATGCCTGGGTCCAGTTTCCTTCCCTCTGGCACTTCGCTCATCTGTCCAGAGAAGGGCCGAGCTCTTGAAAGAGAGCCAGTCCAGGGGTCTGCCTGGGGCAGGAGCAGGCCTCAGGTGGACTGGGCCCCTGGAGAGCTGGTGTGACCACTGGCCACCTAGGGTCAGCGGCTGAGAAATCCTTCAGTGTCATTATCCACTGAAAGACCCTCAGAGGAATAGGGGAAAGGAGACCAATATTATAAAGCTTAGCCTCCTCTGGGCTCCCATATCCTCTTGGGCTTGCTTCTCTCACTCATTCATTCATTTTCTCATTCAAGTCATGACTGCTTTGGATCAGGCCTCTAGCTGGAGGACAGGGCCAAGGAAGAAAATAATCAGATAGGAGTTCCTGGAATGTGTTGGGATGGAGGGTGGAGGGACAAATCCCCAGCTGGATGTAAGGAATGCCCTGGGGGGTTAGTGATGCAGGGGAAAGAGCCTTGGAGATAAGGTGAGATTTGAAAAGAGTCTTGAGGGGTGGGTGGAGTGCGGGGTGGGTCAGTAAAGGCTTTCCAGAAGGAACAGTGACACACAAAGGTGGAGAAGCCTGTCAGGGCACTCACAGGGCTCACAGCTCCCACCACACTCGAAGCTCTTGAGGTCAGGGCCAGCCAGAACTGGGTGCAGAGGGGTAGCTGAGTGGTGCTGGACAAAGTTAGGTGGGAGCTGGTCCTGGGCAGCTGGGAGTGAGGCCCCAAGGGTATCAAGGGTCAGGAGAGGCAGTAGAAGGGGCCAAGGGAAAGGACTGGGGACTTGGCTGGCTCTGTAAGCGGGAGCCGGTCAGAGAGGGTGGGAAGGGAAGTTGTACTCACAAGCTGGTGAGCCGACCTGTGGAGTGAGAGGGCAGGCAGGGTCAATCTGGACAGGGGCTGTGGTGAGAGAGTCCCTAGCTGCCCTGGGAGGGTGGAGGCCAGGATGTCTTAAAACAGGTGGAAAGGGCAGCTCCCTTGGTTCATGAGACACTTAGGGAAGTTTCCACCCCTGCCGTCAGTGTCAGAGACTCAACTTCTATCAGAAACCTGGCTCCCAGAACCATGTTGTAAGGATAGAATGAAGCATTGTTGATAAAGCACACATAGCAGTAGTGGGGTTTCAAGTATGTCAGCTCCCCCTGCCTCTTCACACTCTTAGAAACATTTTCTTTGTGTTCCAAACCTGCCCACCTGGGACTCCTGCTATGACTTCCAGCCTGCTTTCTGAGATCTTTGGGCAAATCTTTGCCCTCCAGACTGGGATAGTCTGAGAGGGCTCTTCTTGGTCACATTGGAGGGATGGGGAGAGGAGTAAGGTGGCATCCTGATCTCCAGGTGCTCTCTGTCTGGGCGGTCAGGCACCATAGCTGTATTATATGCTCACTGGGAACAAGGTAGGAGAAGGTCAAAGTGGTGATGTGTGGAGAGAAGCAGGGCAGGCCTGGAGGAAGCTAAGTTTTCCCCCACAGAAGTTCCCCATTACCCCCATTCCCATCTCCACCCCAGACTTGCTTGCAATCTTCAGGAAGGTCACTGCCCCATCTGGTGGCCTCAGAGGCCAGGGAACAGGATTGCTGTTTACAGATGCAGAAAGGACCAGAACATAGGAGTCCCTAAAAAATATTTGCTGAGAGGTAACTGAATAACCAAAGAGGGAGGACCTTACAAAACTCCCTCAAATGCCAAAATACTAGGCACAGGGCCAGAGCCTCCCAGAGAGTGGAAAGATAAGTCAAACAAAAGAACTTCCTAATGCCTCCAGAAAGGTATAGGCTGCCCTAGGCAGAATCCTAGATCTGGAACTCTATTCCTGAGGTTCTCAAACACCAACAAAAAAAAAAAAATTTTTTTAAGGCAACATGGTAAATATTTTAGGCTTTGAGGAATATATGGTTGTTGCCACAACTGTTCAGTGCTACATAAACAAATGGTCATGGCTGTGTTCCAATAAAGCTTTATTTACAAAAACAGACTGGTGGGCTGGATTTGTCCCTCAGTTTGCCTACCCCTGTTTTACATTGTTAGAATTATGTGATCCTGACATTCACGGATCTCATTCGTTCTTAAGGCCCCAGGGTTCCAAGGTTCTGGGCCCTCTGTGTCCACAGAGAGAGGCAGATCAGACGCAATAAAATCCTTGAAAATGGTTGGGCAGATCCTAACGGAGGTGTCTGTGGGCACTTGGAGTCCCTCATGGCCTGGGTCAGGCGGGTGTAGCAGGCCTCCTTGCTGGATCCCCAGCCATCCGTGACCCTGATGGCTGTTCTCTCCACCCCCATCCCTGCCTCCCTTCAGGGCGATGGCCATAGGCCCAGACACCTGGAATGGCACCACCAACGGCACCTGGGATGGGGATGAGCTGGACTACAAGTGCCGCTTCAACGAGAGCTTCAAGTACGTGCTGCTGCCCGTGTCCTACGGCGTGGTGTGCGTGCTCGGGCTGTGTCTGAACGCCGCGGCGCTCTACATCTTCCTGTGCCGCCTCAAGACCTGGAACGCCTCCACCACGTACATGTTCCACCTGGCCGTGTCGGATGCGCTGTACGCCGCCTCCCTGCCCCTGCTGGTCTACTACTATGCCCAGGGCGACCACTGGCCCTTCAGCACCGTGCTCTGCAAGCTGGTGCGCTTCCTCTTCTACACCAACCTTTACTGCAGTATCCTGTTCCTCACGTGCATCAGCGTGCACCGGTGCCTGGGGGTCCTGCGTCCGCTGCACTCGCTGCGCTGGGGCCGGGCCCGCTACGCCCGCCGGGTGGCGTTTGCCGTGTGGGTGCTGGTGCTGTCCTGCCAGGCCCCTGTGCTGTACTTCGTCACCACCAGCACCCGCGGCAGCCACATCATCTGCCATGACACCTCGGCACCCGAGCTCTTCGGCCACTTTGTGGCCTACAGCTCCGTCATGCTGAGCCTGCTCTTCGCGGTGCCCTTCGCCGTCATCCTGGTCTGTTACGTACTCATGGCTCGGCGGCTGCTAAAGCCGGCCTACGGGACCACCGGCGGCCTGCCACGGGCCAAGCGCAAGTCCGTGCGCACCATCGCCATTGTGCTGACCGTCTTCGTCCTCTGCTTCCTGCCTTTCCACGTCACCCGCACCCTCTACTACTCCTTTCGTTCGCTGGACCTCAGTTGCCACACCCTCGATGCCATCAACTTGGCTTACAAGGTCACCCGGCCGCTGGCCAGCGCCAACAGTTGCCTTGACCCTGTGCTCTACTTCCTGGCTGGGCAGAGGCTCGTGCGCTTTGCCCGGGATGCCAAGCCACCCACAGACCCCACCCCTCCCGCCCAGGCTCGCCACCGGCTGGGCCTGCGCAGGTCCTACGGAACTGACGCTGACAGGACAGAAGACTCGGCCAGCCGTGAGAACTCCAGGGGGACAGAGTCCTCGCTGGCTGGTAGTGGCGCAGACACTAAGGACATCCGGCTATAGGAGCTGAACCCCTGTTCAAGTTTACACGAGGCGGGGCTATAGACTTGTTCAAACGGGACAGTCTCCCCAGATACGGACCATCAGCAACTCAGAATGGTCAAGGGAGCTGTGACCCCAGTGCTCTGTCATTTCAGCAGGACTCAGTCTGTTCTCTGTGGTCCAGAGAGCGTGGCAGTCCGCACACCCCTAGTCACCATTTATATTTGTAGGGTGGGGAGTAAGATCTTAAGAAAAGAGTTCAGGGACAATGCCAGCCCTGGCCTGACTCCCACCTAAATACCTGGCTGTGCCTGCCAGGGTCCCCAGGCTGGGCTCCAGCCTAATCAAGTCAAATGGAGAAACAGGCCCAGAGAGGAAAGTGATTTCCCGAGGTCACACAGCCAAGCCTGGGCCTGAGCTGCCTGGGAGGGGTGGGGCCGCAAGTTGACCAGAGGACCCTGGTAAGGTGTAAGGGCTGAGCCAGAGGTTCCCACGATGAGTCGGAGTGGTCTGAGTGTCATCGTGGGCTTGGCTCTGAGGAGTACCCCCAGTGTAAGGGATGCATGTCTGGAAACCAGTGTCATAAACCCATCATAAAGACTTTATGATGACATAAACTGATGTCGTCTGGAGGCTGGGGCTGGTACTAAAGGTGTTGTTACTGCTGAGCCAGGCCCTGTTGTGGGGTTGGAGGGTGGGAGGCTCTCGCCATGCACACTGGTGTCTTTTCTCCAACCTGCTCTCTTCTGCTGCCTGGCTTCCCACCAGCTGCCTCAGTGGTGGTCTCATATGCAGAATAGCTTCTCCATACACCCAGGTCATTCTCCACTCTAAAGTTAATTGACTTTTCTGCCTGATTTTGCTGGCTGCAGAGGGTCCAGCCCTTAGGGTCCCCCCAGTTTAGGATTTAATGGCAATGACCATTAAATGCTGATAAATGTTAAACCATTTAACTGACTGTCCAGAGAGGGTGGAGGGAATCCCTGATTTGTAAACACTGCTAATAGCTGTGGTACAAATAATCCTACCCGGGCCAGCTTCAGACTGCCAGTGGGATGTCAGCCTCCTTGCAAAATGTCTGAAAATTTAGCAGTTGGCTCTTGTGAGCAGGTACAAGTTTCTCTAGCCCACCACTGGATAACATGAATGGCTGGGGCTGTGGACTATGCGTCAGGGAAAGCCTCTTGGAGTGGCAGAACTTCCGAGAAGAACACTTCATCAGGGAAGAACATAAAAATGCAGGTGCCAGCTAGCTCTAGCCTTTGGGCAGGAATAGGGCAAAACTGACATCACTCAACTTCAAGAATAAGGATTATCTCTCTCTCCCTCTGGGAACGCCCTTCCCTGATGGGCCCACTCTGCCTGCTTTCCCCACCCCACCTCCACCTACTTCCAATGACTTCTCCACCCTTCCCACTCTGCCTCGTCAAACGGCACCCTCAGGGTTGCCCTAGTTAGAGTCTAGCTCCAGGGCTCCCCCATGTGACAGGGACCTGCCATGAGCCATGACCCAGACCATTACTCTGCATTGGGTAATGTGGGTGACTTGCCCAAAGTAGTGTGGAATGCTCACCTCCCACATTCTAGGTTCTATACTTCTGTTAATGTAGCCGGGATCCCTGTAATTATCTTTGTGAGGATCTCTTAGAGTCTATCCTCGAACCTTTCTTGCAGGCCTGAGCTTATCTCTTTCCTACCAGCTGCTGCTCAGGCTGAACCCCATCTCAGTTTATAAGGAGCCTCTACCAGGTGAGATGCTCTACTGACTAGGAGTGTTGATGCTGAGCTCTGACTCCCTCAGCCCTGCTCAGACCCAGAAGCAGGGAGTTATACATCATGACTTTGGGGGCCCTTGAATGTGCATCTGCAATTGGGGATGGGACTATGTCCATGGGCCCAAGTTCCCCCGGTCCCCACTCCTTTCATGTCCTGCCCACTTACCCCTCCAGCAGCTGTCCTGAGACCCTGAGAACTGAGGACTCAGCCTCTGAAGCACATGGAGACCACACTGTGGCTTAGCCTCAGAAATCCTTCCTTGAAGGATTTAACAACTGGTGCCTGGAGATGTCTAAGGACACAGGACCTAAGGGACAGGAGGAGTTTACTCACCATCCAATCCTGTGCCTGACACTGGTGGGGGTAGGGAATGGAGACCCTAAGGGAACCATGGACAGGCCCAGGGCCCCATCTCTGGACCCTGGTCAGACTTCCTGGCCCCTTGTTATGGACACTGGGCCTTGCTGCTCAGTGCCCACGCCACCCACTTGGAGGGTGGGTTCCTGACCCTGCTGCCTTATACTATTTTCAGCCCAAGTAAGAGCAGGATTTTCCACTCTTGGCCCCAGACCATTGTCCAGCAGTGACGTGGAAGGACCTGTCTGCTCTCAAAATATCTCCTCTTACTCTGTGGGCCTCCCTGCCCTTTCCCCACCTCCTCAGCCTGACATCACTTCCTGGAGCTGTTGACTCCGGAAGGTTACTGTTAACAGGGCGCAGCCCCTGAAAGACCCCAGGGACTATCAGCCCAGCTGCAGACTCAAGGCCAGAGAGGGGCGGGGCCTTGCCCAAGGTCACCCGGCAGGTCAGCGTGGCGCCTGGATGTATGCCAGGGGCTTGGGCCGCCCCAGCTGCTCCGCTCCCTTCAGTGCAGGTCAGTGCCTCTATGGGAATCCTGCTATCAGGCCCCCCCCAACCCCAGCTCTTTCCACCTCTGATGATGCTGGGGAGCTGCTGAAGCCAGGGACTTGGGCAGTGGGGCGGTGGGGGAACAGCTGGGAGGAGGAGACGCCTGCTGACTGGCCAGCAGCAGCTCAGCTCAGGGAGCTCCATGCAGCAGGGACAGGAACCCTGGCACATAGAGGTCTCTGCCCCGGGTGGTAGCTGTCCTGGGGCCCAGGAGGGACACTCTGACCCTCCAAAGGCTGGGAAAGGCCCTGGGTAACATGCCCTCTAGACACAACTACTCCAATCTTGGCAGGTCAGGCCACCAAAGCTACCCCACTACCATCACCCTTGTCATGGAAGATTTGGGCAGATGTCAGAGGCAGGTACCTAAAGAAGGGAACTGAGGTGTTGACCTATGTCCCAGGCACCAGGCAGGGCCCTCTCACATCCATTGTAATATTTCTTCACCACCACCATGTGAGATAGACAGTATTATTCCCATTTAGTGAATGAGGTAACAGGCTCTGAGATGAGGACTTGCTCCAGGTTATACAGGCAGTAAATGGGTGAGTCAAGATTGAGTTCACATCCATCCTTTGCCCTGAGTAGTTCCCTTTCTAGTGTCCCCTGACACATGCAATCCCTGTGGGGTAGGAGAGTTTGTAAGCAACCCTTTAACCTTCATGTGATTCAGGACGAGACAGGTGCTCTAGTGAGGATGGGGTTAAGAGCACCAATTCTCAGCCCAGACCACCTGTATTTGAGTGTCTCCACTTCCTTCAGCTGTGGCATTTTGGGCAAATCGCTGAATCTTGCAGCCCCTCTGTTTTCTCATTTCTAGAAGCAGACACTACCTCCCATGTAGGGCATTGGGAGGCCTGAATCAATACACATGAAGAACTGAGAACAGAGGCTGGAACATAAGCATTTACACGTCGGGCACTGTGCCACGGGGATATGGAGGCGAACCAGCTGGCCCCTGCCCTCATGGAGTTGACATAATTTAATATGTAACCACACTGGGATAAGTGATTTGAAGGAAAGGACTGTGTGTCCGGCCACTGAACAATAGAGTGTCCCCTGTGGGCGAGGCTTCCTCAGGATGTGGGGGAAGGGAGCAGGCCCATCCTGTGGTGAGGTGTGGGACCACCCTATGCCCTGCCTGGCACTGGGTAGCACTGAGGCTCATGAGCTGGTGTGTGTTTACAGAACCTTGTCCGGGTGATGGGCTGTGGAAGGGCTTTAGGGAGAAGTGGCAGTGGGAACGGGATGAGCAGGATGCCTTTGGTCTACCAGAGGGCTCCCACTCTCTGGCTTCTTGCTCCCATGGCAGTAAGACTTGACTATTTCTTCCTGACTGGTGGTGCCCACCAAGGGGCTGCAGCCACTCCTTGGTTTATCCAAGAGTCAGAGACGCAGGGCTGGAGGACCAACCTGGAGCTGGGCCAGAGCAGGCAACGGATGGGCAGTTTTTGCTGTGTGACCTGAATCCCTGTGCCTGCCTTCTCTGGGTCACTCTGTAGAGCCTGGAGACCTTGCCTCCCACACACCAGTTCTCCCTAACAGGGCAACAGCAGCCGAGATTTTTCATCAAAGACACAGCTAACAGCTGCTCCCCCAGGCACTGCTAGGACCCATGAGCCCTCAGTTCTGAGAACTAGAGTGGGGCAGTGGGTCTCCCCTGGCATCAAGTGAGCAGAAAGGTGAAGTGACTCCACTGGTACCACCCGGTGCCTTGGAGTAGAGCCAGCTGAATGTCAGGTGCTTCTGCCTCCTGTGGGGTGAGGCTGGAGCTTGGCCAGAAGTGGCTGGGGTGACAGGTGAGGGATGCATTTGCCTTCCCCATGGGTATGTGCTTGAGGTGGAGGGAGTGAGGGTGAGGGAGATGAGTCCCAGAAACCAGCTCATCCTTCCCTGCTCTGATGTGACATGGTGAATCCCCTTTTCTTCTCTGGATCTCAGTTTCCAATTTCCCTATATGCAACGGCCTTGGCTCTGCACATCCACCCCTCAGTGGCTCAAGCCCCTTCACGAGGGCTTGCCTCTGTCTTGGCTCCAAGTCAGCCAGGTGTCCAGTCCTGTCCCAGCCAGGAACAATGGACCAGGGCTTCCAGGGGCTCACACATGACTCTTTTCAGCTCTTGAAGTCAGAAAAGGATTTTTCATTCCCAGCACAATGGCTGCCCTACACCATTGTCCAGCAGTGACCAGGGCATCTGCCTGCCCCAAAATATCTCCCTTGCATCTACCCTCTAGACCTCCCTGCCCTGCTCCTCACCTTTCAAACTTGACATCACTTCCTGGAGCTGTTACTCCTAAACACCACTGAGACTCCTAAACACTAGAGACCCAGAGAGGGCTGTGTCTTGCCCGAGGCCAAGCAGTGGTCAGTGCAGAGACTCAACAAGAGACCAGGGCTCTCTGGCTTCTTCCCCTGCCTCAGGTGCCTTCATCAGTGCTGGTCTGTACCCACAGGGAGGACTGCTCGCCTTGGAAGGCCTAGGGCAGGCATCCTGGGGACAAGCCTGAGTGGTGTGGGTGGGAGGAGGGTGTATCTTGGCTTCTGACCCGGGAGCTCCCCATTCACTTTGGTTTGTACCAACAGTGGCTTTAGTGTGCGCTGAACTCAAAGTTACCTGGTAACAGCTTCAGGGGAAGGAAGAGGTCAGGGGACACAGGGAAGCTGAGGGAGGAAGAACAGGTTTCTGGCCCAGTGCAGCCACCATCAGCTCTGTGATTGCAAACTCAGTTTCTTCATCTGTAAAACTGATCATACCTCCTTTCCCAGTTTACTGAACAGTGAGCATGTGGTTAGGCACAAACATGCAACTTTTATGTTTTCTCGCATCAATGCCTTCTGCTCAGTAATGTCTAACTTCCCTTTCCACCCATGAACTGCATATTTGGCAAACTCTAAAAGTTTGAGTCACTTATGGGTAACAGCTAAAGTTCAGTCCAGTTTAAAGTTCCAGTCGCCTACAGAATTTACTGCTCCCTCCTCCTCTCCCCCAGCGCTGGCAGGACCCTGCTCCCTGTCCTTGGGGTGCCCCTCTCCTCTGGGTATGGGGCAAGGTGAGGAGGAAAGGGGCCAGTGGATCATCTCCAGGACTGCCCCAGCCCTCTCTTGCTGCCCTTGCTTCTCTGGCTCTGGCAACCTGACATCAGTGCCACTCTGCACAGAGTCCCCACAAACACCAGAGCACACATTTTTTAAAATAAATATTTATTTACTTAAATTGGAGGATAATTATTTTACAATATTGTGATGGCTTTTGTGATACATCAACATGATCGGTATACATGTGTCCCCCCGCCATCCTGAAATCCCTTCCACCTCCCTCCCCACCCCACTCCTCTAGGTTGTCACAGAGCACTGGTCCTGGAGGCCCTGCCTCATGCACTGAACTTGCACTGCAGACCACGCTTTTATAAGAGTCTCTTCATTCAACTATCCCAGAGTGACCAATGTGTGCCCCATCTTTTGTGCTGAGACACTGAACTGGTACGCCCCAGACTCTCTCAGTGATTTTCCTAGAGCATCTTTTTCCTGTCCTGGGGGTGGGAAAGCCCTTGTCCAGCCTGCTCCCTGCTCCTACTCTGTTGTGAACTCACAACTACAGAGATGTCAGGTATTGAGCTTGTAGAGTCAAGAGAGGAGGTGGTAGGGAGCTGGGGTAGTAAGTTGGAAAGGTATCTAACCCCAGTTGTTTACAGGTTTCTTTAGTAGGTGGGTATTCTACCCCTCTGTGTCCTCAGATTTATGTCCTGGAGCCAAATTCCAAATCAGCAGCCACATGAAAAGTCCCACTTCAATGTGGGATTAAACTGTTAGACCAGCCTTTGTGACCAATTCAATTGCAAAATGTGGGAGAGGAAATTAAAAGTCATCACACAGCCTATGCTTGTGTGTGTGTGTGTGTGTGTGTGTGTGTGTGTGTGTGTGTGTGTGTGTGTGTGTGTGTGGTCGCATCTGTGTTGAGAGAGAAGGCTGAGGGGGAGGGGCAGTCCCAGCAGGTACCACATAGATACCTGGAGTAGAAAGGCCACAGGTGGATGCCCAACCTGTGGGAGAAAGAAAAGGACCAGGAGGGGCTGCCAGGAAGTCAGACTAAAACCAGGACATGGAAGTAGACCGGCTTGGGGATGGCAGGAAAAGATGAGAGCAGGCAGAGGAAGACCCAGCTGCCAGCTCTGTAGATCCCCTTTCCTTCAGTTACCATCCTTCCTCACTCCCCATTTCCCTCTGCCTTTTTCTCCAAATCCCTGGTATCCTTGGAAGGAAAGGAAAGCAAATGGAGCCATGCAGAGCTTCAGATCTATCCCTTTAGTCTGAGCGCTGGCTCAGGTCCCTTGCCTGGCTGGGCTTAGTCCACGCTGGGTCTTGAGTTCATAGATGCTGCCCTGCTGCCCCCTGGTGGCCAGAATTCGCAGCAGCAGAAAGGAAGCTTGAGGTCCAGACCCTTGCCAGTGGAGTGAAGAGAAGAAAATGACCCTCTTGCTGGGAGCCAGGTTGTTAGGGTGTGCAAGATGGAGAGAGGACTGAGAACTGAGACTGGGAACACAGTTCACAAAACATATCCTGACTTGCAAACAGGTAACTGTTCCTGACCAAGCCGTGATGTCCATCTCAGATTAAACTCACTTATAAACACCCGTGTATTTAGAGCAATGGTCCCCAACCTTTTTTCCACCAGGGACTGGTTTCATGGAAGACAATTTTCCATGGACCAGGAGTGGGGATGATTTGGGGATGATTCAAATGCATTGAATTTATTGTGTGCTTTATTTCTATTATTATTACTTTTGCTCCACCTCAGATCATCAGGCATTAGAGAGGTTGGGGACTTCTGATTTAGACCCACATGTTCCAAGAGAAAACCACAGACAAACTGATTTAATAGTAATTCTCCTATGTTCTCAACATAGAATCTCTGACTGTTCCAGCCACTTCATGTTTTGAAAATTATGACCAGTCTCTGCCAAAGACCATTTTTTGGGCTGACTCACTTCAGCCCCCACAACCTTATAAGCACCCCTTCCTTAACTCTTCCTCTTGGAGACACCCCACAGAATCCCCTAATGGGAAGTCTTTGCTGCAGCAAGTAATAAGCCAAGCGGTGTTGGTTCCAGGTGTGTTCCTGATGGTGGGGACTGATCAGCAATGACAAAAGGTTGCTGCTGTTGTGGGTGAGTTTCAGCCCTTCATTGCAGGTGACATTTCAGCTCTCCATTCCAGCCGACCCGCCCCCGTGGGCCTGCAGGGACTCCCCACCATCTCGCTGTTCAATCCTGCCGACGATTCCAGTTGTCCGTTGTATCTCACTATTCGCTGAACCCAGGGTAGACAAGGCTTGAGCTAGAAAGAAGCTGGAAGAAGATGCAAGGCATTGTAGGAACTGCAGACATTCTTTATTCACCATGGCAAAGCAGATGTGCTTTACCCTCTAATGGCAGACACGGCAGCAACAATGACCACGTAACTCAACTCCATGCCACTGAACTTGACTGGACCACAAAGACAGTTCAGGTGGTGTTTATATAGGACATAGTGCATGTGTAGTTACGTAATCATTATTTACAAAATGTGGGGCAAGAACAAGAGGCCGTGGGGCGAGAGAGCCTGACCACTGCCATCCTGGCTAATTTGCTCTTTCCTTACACCCACTGAGAGCCCCACAGCCCCTAGTGGATCCATCACGCTGCACTCTGGCAACCAGGAAACAGCTCAGCACTGTGGGGTGTTTTATTCCCCCAGCAGCTTATGACGGGCTGCTGGTTTTGTAAAGGGAAGAGTGAAGGGCAGGGACTTCCCTGGTGGTCCAGTGGTTAAGATTTTCCCTTCCAATGCAGCGGGTATAAGTTTGATCCCTGGTTGGGAAGCTAAGATCCTACATGCCTTGCCGCCAAAAAAAAACGAAACATAAAACAGAAGCAATATTGTAACAAATTCAATAAAGACTGGGGGAAAAAATGGCCCTCATCAAAAGAAAAAAAACTTTGGAAAAAAAAAAAACCCAAGAGGCAGACACTGCTGCTCCATCCTCAGGGTCCCTCTGAGGCCCAGTGTCCCAGCGTGGGCTTTCAAAGGTGCTGACTTGGCCCTCATTGGTTCTGCCAGGAACGGGGGTCCCCAAGGACAACTCTGTGAAGTCCTCTGGTCGTGGTTATCCCTTTGACCTCCTACTTATCTTCAGGGAGGCCCCAGATGGTGTTCCCACCTTCACTGGCTGCCAGGAAGTGGGGACACCCAAACCCTGGGTCCGAGGACACAGCTGAGTCTTGGGGAGCAGGGCTAGAGAGGCCCTCCCAGAGGCTTGCAGAACTGAGTTGGGGAGCACTTAGGCCTTGAGAGCCAGCACCCCCGACCCTTCAATCTGGTCTGGGAAGAGCTTCTGAAGGGAAGCCGGAATCTTCTCCCCACTCTGAAGCTGGGGCCTCTGAAAGGATCCGTACCCCCACAAGGGTCCCCTCTGCACCTCCTTTACACCCCAACATCATTTGCTTCCTCCTGCACCTCCAGAGATGGAGAGGTGACTCCCTCCTAGGCAACCCCTGTCCCTGGAGGAGAGCCTCCTCACAGGAACCCTGTCTCCCCAGCTTGGCCATAGGGGCACATGGCACACCCATCCACAGCCCAGGGCAGCCACGGAGGGTGTACCCATGACCCCAAGCTGGCTCTTTTCCAGGCTGGCACCCCCAGTTCCCTCCCCTGTCCTGTTCTAGGCCTCCACCCCAACCCAAAGCCCTGGTTCCGCTGTATGCCCCGCAGAAGTCCCTGCCTCCTCATTAGGCAGCCTCCACAACTGGACTCCATCCCTTGGGAGATGTGACTGAGCTCAGCTGCCTCTCCTGGCACCCCCAAGTGACTGCTCTGGCAGAAGTTTGGGTTCACTCACCACCCACGAGATGCCTATAATTTGGATCCCACCAGCATCTATTAAGTAAGATGCATCTGACTGTCAGTAATGAGGAAGGAGGGGGCCTTGGAATGAAGTGGGAAGCACCAGGTGGTGGTGGGGGCGGGGTCTCAGCCAGCCCTCCGGGACCCACCCCCATGTCCTCACCGTAGACCCACACACCTTGTCCACCAGCTTTCACTCCACCTAAACCAACCCAGAGTCCTCATCCATGATGCACAGAAATACATAAACCTTGGAGACTTACATTTGAATCTCAACACTGCCTCTCATTAGTCAGATGACCTTGGGCATCTCAGTTTCCATGTCATTAAAAAAAAAGAAAGGGAAAATCACACTTACTTCACATTTTGTTTGTATTGTCTGATTCTTCCTAAAAGCTCTCAGTGGACAGGAATCTTTGTCTAGTTTGGTCACTGCTTTACCTTCAATGTCCAAAATAGTGCCTAGTACATAGTAGGTGCACAATTACTCACTGAATGAATGAATGAGATTCATAGTGAGGAATAAATAAGATAAACCATGCAATGGTTTTGTTGAACATCTAGGATCAGTGGGGAATCATTATATAATTCCTTTCCTTTACAAAGCAAGTCAAATTAATCATTTCGTGTAAGTCTCACAAGGGCCCTTGAAGCCAGAAACCTTATTATTTTTAATATATTTATTGAGATATAAATAATATATAGAATTGATGCTTTTGAGTTGTCTCTCCCTTGGACAGAAAGGAGATCAAACCAGTCAGTCATAAAGGAAATCAGCCCTAAATATTCATTGGTGAAGCTGAAGCTCCAATACTCTGGCCACCTGATGCAAAGAGCTGACCCACTGGAAAAGACCCTGATGCTGGAAAAGACTAAAGGCAAAAGGAGAAGCAGGCAGCAGAGGATGAGATGGTTAAACAGCATTACTGTCTCAATGAACATGAATCTGAGCAAACTCCAGGAAATAGTGGAGGACAGAGGAGCGTGGCGTGCTACAGTCCATAAGAATGCAGAGTCAGTCATGACTTAGCGACTGAACAACAACAACAAAAATAACATAGTGGTAAAGAACCCACCTGCCCATACAAGAGACATGAGAGATGTGGGTTTGATGCCTGGGTTGAGAAGATCCCCTGGAGGAGGGCACAGCAACCCACTCCAATATTCTTGCCTGGAGAATCCCATGGACAGAGGAGCCTGGCAGGCCACAATCCATAGGATCACAAGGAGTCAAACATGACTGAATTGATGCAGCACATAAAGTTTACCCATTTAAAATATACAATTCAATAGTTTTTAATATATTTACAGAGTTGTGCAAGTATCACTCCCATTAATTTTAGAAAAATTTCATTGCCACCAAAAAGAAGCCCTGTACCATGAATAGTCAACTCCCCATTTTCCCCAGATCTGCCCCCTCCCCACTCATGGGCCTAGGCAAACACAACTTTCTCTATAGATTAGCCTAATCTGGACTTTTCATGTAAATGAAATTGCACAGTATGTAGCCTTTTGTGCCTGGCTTCTTTTACTTAGCATTGTATTTTCAAGGTTCATTCATGTTGTAGCACATAGCAGTACTTTATTCCCAATAATGCTGCATGTGTATGGCTTTGCCATATTTTGTCTGAGGAACCTTATTATTATTGATTATTCATTATTTATTCAACAAATATTTACCAAGAGTCTACTGTGTTCCAGGTACTAATGTAAATTTTTGGAAATCATCAGTAAATGAAAAAGAAGATCCTTCTCTCTAGGAGCTTATACCCTAGTAGGGTGAGAGAGACAAAAAGAGCTAATATCATAAAGTATAAATTCCATGATGTGTTAGGAGGTAACAGTCCTATGGGGAAAACAGCAGATCAGGAAGAGAGATTAAGAAGATAGGGAGGATGTGATTTTAAATAGGGTGCTCAGGTGAAACCTCAGGATAGGCAAAAAAGAGAGCAGTTGAACAGACTTGAAGGAGCTGTGGGTGTTAAGGGGTTATCTGCATTAAGAGCCTTCCAGCTGGAGGGAATAGTGAGTGCAAAGGTGTGGCTGTGAAGGAGGCTGGTGTTCAGGGTGAAGATAGAAGCAAAGCAGGGGCCATAGACTGGGGGAATCTGGTAGGACAGTGAGTAAGGTTGGAAAGCCACGGCAGGTACAGGTATGGAGAATAAACTATAGTGGGGTGAGGATGGGAGCAGCCAGAGCTGGAAGGAGCCAATGTAGGAATCCAAGCGAGAGAGCATGAGGATTAGGACCAGATGGCAGCAATGGAGGTGGTGAGAAATGGACCAATGTCAGATGTATTTTGCAAGAAGAGGCAGAAGGATCCCTGACAGTTTTTTCCTGCAGGGTTTGGTGGACAGTGAAACAAAGATTCAGAGAAGGCCTGGCGAGGTGCCATGCAGCTGGTCAGAGGTTGTAGAGGAGTAGACGATGGAGCTGAGGTGGCCGGAAGTTTCTCAGGTCTAGGGCAGAATGGGAGAAAGTCTTCTGGGGCAGAAGGTCACAAACCAGCCACAAGGTAGCTGGGCACTGATTTGATCAATGACTTTTTTTCCTCTTCCCCTGAGTTCCCCTATGATGGCCTTTTAATTGGGTTCATTTGTTCCAAGGCCATGGGCTCAGCAGATGCCAGTATTTGCCTGTTATTAAGAAGATTAGGAAATGGCACTGGGTCCTGGGCAGCCAGAAATGTCAGAGCAGCTGCACAGGGTCTCTGAGGAGTGACTGCAGGCCCCTGATGTGCTGTGAGAACAAGCAGGCAGCTTGCCTCCGCCCGCACCACCCCTCTGGGTGCAGCATCCCTGCCCCTGCCTTGCTTACCTGGTAAACACTTCCTCCTCCTCCTCCAAGCCTTGTGGACTGCCATCCCTGCCCTCCCTGGCTCATCTCTCTGGGCAGAGACCTCACATGTGTGCCAAGCAGGGATGACTCCTACAGAGGACATACGTTGTCTGCATTGGGGTAGTCAGGAAGAGGGAGCACGTACAACACCCACGCAGCAGGGACATCACAGTCCTGCTGAAGTGAAAGAGGCTTTTCCCTTCCCCCAGTTCTTGCTCAGGAGCAGTGGTGGGGGTGGGGTGGGGAGGAGAGGCAGGGAAAGAAGGGGGAGAGGAATTAGTGTTAAATTCACAATATGAAAACAAGCCGGAAACGTAAACTGGAAAAAAAGAAAACTGTCCCATGACAATAACAAATTCAGGCTGTTAAAAACAAATTGGTAGACTCGTGGACTCTGTGGATGAGGGTAAGGGTGGGATGATATGGGAGAATGGCATTGAAACATGTTAATTATCATATGTCTAATCAATCGCCAGCCC